>VDFB02058242.1:505636137-505855357 GCA_007258455.2 Sequoia sempervirens
CCATCCTTCTTCAGTGCTAGTACTGCAGGTACTGCACATGGAATCAAACTCTCCCGTATCAAGCCCTTCTTCAACAACTCTTGAACTTGTCTGTTAAACTCCTCATTTTCTGCTGGAGTCATTCTATGAGCTGCCTTATTTGGCAAACTGGCTCCAGGAATCAAGTCAATCTGATGACTGATCTTCCTTATTGGTGGTAAACCCTCGGGTACATTATCAGAAACAATATCCTGAAACTCATCCAACATCCCAGAAACTTCTTCTGGAACCTTCTCACTATCCTTATTACTCTCTCTAGGAATCAATGCATAACACACATGCTCATGCTTCATGACTTCTAAAAATTTTCTTCCATCTACATAACAAATTCGCGCTCTTTTGCGCCCGCCTTTTCTTGATCTCCTTCAAGGGTTTCAACTTGTAGCGAACCCCATCCTTTGTCGAAGAATAAGTGTTTGCATGGCCGTCATGTATAGCTCGCCTATCGAACTGCCACGGCCTCCCCAACAACATGTGACATGCATCCATGGGGATGATATCACAAAGCACCTCATCATGGTAGCTCCCGATCTTGAACTTTACTAAGCACTGCTCATTGACCAAAACTTTGTGGTCTTTTTGCAGCCAGGCAATCCGATACGGATACGGGTGCCTTTCCCTCTTCAGCTTCAACTTTGTGACCATCTCCTCTGACACAAGATTATCAGTGCTCCCACCGTCTATAATGACATCACAACATTTCCCTTCACACTTGCACCTTGTGCGAAATAGATTCTTCCTCTGTTCTGGTTCCTTTTCTTCAGTCACTAGGGCTCTCCTAACCACTAGGGTTTCTCCCCTTTCAGCATCATCTGGCGGATGTTCAAATTAGGGCCTCCTCATGCGCATCGCCACCCTTCCCGCGACCTTCGGCCTTTTATGCGCCCTTCCTTGAGGTGTTGTGGACATTCATAGGCTGGTACCCTTCTTCACCACACCCTAGAAACCGTTCCTCACGAAGCACCTCTTTCGGATCCTTGTCCATATCTCCCTAGTCCTCTACCTCTTTGATCACCACTATTTTGATCATGAGGCGATTAAGTTGTCATTCCTTTGAAGCCCGGCTAGTCCCCACATCTTCACTTTTCTTTTTCATCGACATCGACTTTGATACGAAGGTCTTCCAGCATGGCAGGCCTCCCTTATCCTTTTTGCTTGCCATCAAATCTTTTTGTTCGACTTCTCTTCCACCTTCAAAGCAAGCGATACACATCCTCAATGGTGGTCATTCTAACTAGGCTTAACTCCTCTTGAATGCTCGGTCGTAACCCATTAAGATATTAGGCTACCTTCTCCTTATTGGCCTCTGTGTGACCCATTCTAATAATTATCTTGTGAAAATATTCAGTATATTCTTTCACAGATCTGCTTCCTTGCTTCAACCCTTGCAATTTCTTCAATAGATCTAACTTGTAGTCCACTGGTATGAACTGCTTCTTCAGTTTCTCTACCATGCGATCCCATCTGGTGATCTTTCCTTTTCCTCTTCGATTTCTTTCCAACTGGACCTCTTTCCACCAAATACTGGCATGGCCCTTCAACTTGATTTTTGTAAACTTAACCCGATCCGGGTCCTCCATTTCCTCATACTCAAAATATTCTTAACATAACCATTGATCGGTCCCGATCAGCTGCTAGATTCGGACTTCGGAATAAGCTGGGGACTTAACGCTGCGGGTCTTTTCCCAATCTTTGAAATGCCCTTATTAGCCACATTTGGTCTTGATCAATTACTTCTTCCTCTTCTACCTCTGATCCTTCTTTCTCTCCTTCATCCTCACTTTCTTCCCTCAGGTTTAACCCTCTTCTCAACTGCTCTTGTAACGCATCAACCTGTCTCTGGAGGCTGCCAGTGCATCTCTTCCACCAGCATCCCTTGCCACCTCAACCACCTCTGGCACCACCACGCCTACAGGAATCACTCTTGGAGGCATCTTTATTGACCTCGACCCACAACCATGGTCCTGGTGCGAACTGCCTCACGATCGGCGGTCTGTCCACACACTCAAGAGAACCTACTCTGATACCACTTGATGAGGGCGCAACCCGAGACACAGAAAATAACCCACAAATAAGAGACTAATTTTATTATTTAGAGAATGGAGCTTCTTACATGCAGAGGATCTCAAATCTCCAAGTTCTACAACACATACAAGCTACAGAAAGCTACAGAATAACCCTTTCGCAATATGCGAGCTTGTCCCCAAAAAGTTACCCAAAAATTAGAAAACCCACCCATAAATAGAGCTCCTCATTTGTTTGGAGCCAAAACAACATTCAATTTGAGTTTAGTCGGTTTGGCGCCAAAAATTTACAACATGAAGTTCAAATTTCAAAAGAGCATTTGCAATGGTGTCTTCTAGAAAGTGCGCCAACTTCGTGAGGTCATAAATTTTGATCCAGGACTCTGATTCGCAAACCGTTCAAACCGTTGGAAAGGTCTCGAAGTCAAGAACGCGCTCGAAATTTGCTACGCCAATTTTAGCAAGTTTTAGGGCCGATCCGGAAGCTCTAAGTGCCTCAAATCCCACTCAGAAGATTTTCAGGTGCAAATTTGGGAAACTAAAACTGCAATATCTTTCAACCCAGGAACCAAAATGAAAAACCGTAAATTGGGAATTTCATTATGACAAAAAGGGTATCCAAAAATATAAAAACATCTAAAAACAAAGAAACTTGAAATTTAACTATTTTTGGGTGATGCAAGATTGCCCTTACACCACTGGATGCTCCTGCATCAGAATTTCACTCTATTCTTCTTCCTATAAGTCTTATATCTACCTTTAGACTTTTCCTTGGGCCCATTATTATCTCCTTTAGACCCTCTTTCTTTAGGCCTTCCCCTGACATTGAGAGCATCACCTGAACTATACATAGTTTTTTCCTCATTTCTTGTGACAACACAATTACTACAAGAGCATCCATATTTGGACCTTCGATGTAGAAGTGATAGAAAGAATGAAATTATCCCAATATTTTGGTAAAGAACAAGGAATCATAATACATTTATCTTATTTTTCAATATTAACATCAATAGAGGCTAGTTGACTCAAAATCAAATTAAATGAATTTAAATGCTTGGCTATTGATTCACCTTCCTTCATCTTAAGAGAAAACAACTTACATGTCAAGTAGAGTTTATTTACCAATAAATTTTCTTGGTAGATATCACCTATCTAGTTCCACAAAGCATGTTTAGTCTTTTCCTTTAAAACATTCAGGAGAACAGAATTGGCAAGACACAATCTAATAGTACCATGTTCCTTTTTATCCATCTTATTCCAATCTTCATCACTCATTTCATCAATTTTATTTTCATTTGTTACAGCCACCCATTGACCTTTTTCTTCAAGGAGATCCTCCATTTTCAGCTTCCACAACTCATATCCCTCTCTATTAAATTTTTCTATGTCCAAACGAGAAGAAGTTGCAACCATGGTTTCAACACAAAAACCTACAAAAAATAGATCAACCAAACTCCCAGTATAGCTTTAAAAACCTTCGTTCTACCACCCATGACATAGAACTAGCCAAGATCTTATACTAAATGTTAGAAACTTAAAGGTGAATAGTAATAATAAAAGCTTAAAACAACTGTAAATCATATCTAACAATATTTTACCATATGGATTTTAAATTAGCAATAACAATAAGAATGCAAGAATAGAAATTTGTACATGAAATAGTGTTTACTATGGAGAAACCCTTTTAGGAAAAAATCCACCAAAGAAGAGATGAATAGCTTGTATTATTAGAAAAAATTTATTGTAATACATCCACTCTAACTCCTTATCCTTCAATCTGACAACATAAACCTCTACAAAGAAAAAGAAAAACCCTTGTCATCTCCACTTTCAAGCACTTGTTATATAGAATAATGCAACCCATGAAGAATGGTATCCAAATTGAACATATCCTCATGCCAAAACCTTGGAATCATCAATTTCAGCTCATAATGACCTCTTACATATTCTCTTACAACTGTCATAAGAAATATTACATGCATGAGCGCCTAGGGACCAAGATAGTAAAGATATTTCCATAGATGTTGGCATAGTTGTCATAGAGTCTTAAACTTAGTGTCATAGCTGTCTTAGATGCTCTTACAAATTATGATGGTTGTCATAACATGTCATAATTTCAAATTTCCAGGGTGGATGCATAGAATCTCCATATTAACCATTTCTTACTATGATAACTATCTGTGTGTGGGAAATGTTAATATCAAAATAAGATAACAAAAACACACCAATGCAACATTAAACTAAAGAAAGCTAAATAAAATGAAATCAAAGAAATCAAACAGAGCTTCTTCAAAATCATTCCATTGTCCTCTATCTCCAGTGATTTGCTTAAAGCTAATGCTCTCAGATTGTATAAGCAAAGATTTTCAGAATGGAAACCTGCAAAACGAGTATGCAAAGAGAGAATACTTCTCTATCCTATATGTTGGTGGAGTGAAATGTTGATATATGGATATGCACAGGGGCTGTAGATTATGCATAGGGGCTGTGGATTATGAATGCTATGGAGACTATGATATGAAGTTGATAAGCCATGATATGGAATGCTGATATGCTAAGCTATGCTATGCTATGATCAGGAATGCTATGGATACTAGAAGGCTGATTGACTATAGTTTTCCCGTACAAAAGCTTCTCTCCCATTTTCAGAGACCCAGCAGCCCCTTTTATAGATTTTTATAGGCAAGAGTCTGGCTGGCAAAGATCAATGGTTTTGAGATTGTCTGGTAAATTTGAATGGTGAGAGATGGAGAGGTTGAGAGGAAGATGGAAGATGTTGGGAGGTTGGAGAGAAAAATGGAGGTTTGTCTTCAACCCACGGGAACAACTTTGCTTAGGAATAGAGAAATTTGTTAATTTTCTATTTTGAAGTTGTTTCATGGTTGTTGTAGATAATTCAAATTAAATAAATAAATTTATTTAATTTTATGTGTTATGTGGATTTAAAAGATTTTTGAAATATTTGATGTGAATGAACATTAGAAGATTTAATTAAATATTTTGGAATATTTAATTGTGATGTGACTTTAGAAGAATTAATTAAATATTTGGAATATTTAATTGTGAATGAAATTTAGAGGATTTTTAGAAAAGAAGAATATTTAATATTTCTTTGAATAAAATATTCAAGCCAAGATTACATGATAATTAATATAAATAAATCACAATGTTTATTTAATTAATTCAGAAATGGATAAGAAAAGTGATTAAATAAAGTTATTTATTTAATCTAAGCGAAAGAATGAACAATATAAATAAATTATTTAGATTTATTTATACACAGATTGAATTCAAAGATTTAGTTAAATATTAAAAATATTTAATTAATTACCAGACTATTGTGATATGATCATTTTTAGGTGTATACATTTTGCCCCTCTTTGAAGTGATGTGTTTTACGCATTGCTTCAAAGAATTTTGAAATTTTCTCCATAAGTTGATTGTCGAATGTTGATAGGTATATGCCCCCTCGGATGATGAATCGATAAGACTTTGATTTTTGTGAAGTTTTTTCAATCTTTAGATTTGTTGGAATTTTTCAATTTTTATGATTTTTAAATGATCGATTCATCGTTTGAAAATTATGATGTGAAGAAATTTACATGAAAAGATATGAGATCAAAATTGATGACCTAAATTGCCCCTACAATGATAGAATGTGATAAAATGCATGACTTTGTATTGATTATTTGTGTATTGTGTTGCCCTGATTTGATGATGTTTTGTGTGATAAATTTGTTCCCAAGGTTGTTGGAAAACAAATAGTAGCTGATAAATTTGCTTTCAAATTAATGAAAAACAAATAGTTGTTTGATAAGTTTGCTTCTAAATTTGTTAAAAACAAATAGGATTTTGATAAATTTGCTTTCCATGATGATGAAAAACAAATAATTTGTTGATAATTTTGCTTCTAAGGTTGTTAAAAACAAACAGGAGTTTGATAAATTTGCTTTTCATGATGATGAAAAAAAAATAATTTGTTAACAATTTTGCTTCTAAGGTTGTTAAAAACAAACAGGATTTTGATAAATTTATTTTCCATGATGATGAAAAACAAATAATTTTTTGATAAGTTTGCTTCTAAGGTTGTTAAAAACAAATAGGATTTTGATAAATTTGTTTTCCATGATGATGAAAAACAAATAGTTTGTTGATAAGTTTTCTTCTAAAGTTGTTAAAAACAAACAAGATTTTGATAAATTGACATTCAGATTTGATTGATTTGTCATGATGATTTGATATTGATTTTTCTTTGACTTGATGATTCTTCCTATTCAACAGGAGAGATTGAGCATCTTGCAGTTACGGGAGAAAATCTTGAAGACATGGAGATTGATTCCACAGCTTGGATAGGTGGATAGAGATGTGATCAAGGCATACGGACTGACCTCATTACTTGAATGTAATCTATACTAACCATGCAGATTTATCCGTGCAATATTGTCATTCTGAGAGCTTATTTGTGCTTTTTGTGTCATCATAGAGCTTTGAAATGTTGAAAGTTAATACAAGCATCAAAGGGTATGTTTAGCACCAGTGATGACCTGAGTATCACTTCCATGAATTTTGATATAGCAAGATAATACAAGAATCTATGTATAATTGAACCGAGATGACCTGAGTATCGCTTGCATAAACAAACAAGAGTTAACCTGTTTCCCATGCAAATTCTGAAATGTCATCAATGATACTTAGTAGAGCATGTCTCACGATGAATTTGCATAGTACTAATTATTCACTCACAAACAATAGACAAAGAAAAATCATACTCCTTCCTTGCTTTTCTAGTTCAATACATCATCAAATTGCTCCAAAGATATGATAGAAAATCAACCAACAATTCAAATTTTGCCTAATGTAGTCCAAACATTATTCAGATTAAGATCATCCAACTTGGTTATCAACATTGATGTTTGTGTTTTGAGTAACGTTGTTTTGACCATGTTATTTGATTTCATTGGCATTGAGTGATCATTTTGGTGTTGTGGTTTATTTGATGCGTCAAAGTATGTTGTGTTTTGTCAAACCGTCATTTGTCCATTTGTGATGTTCTAAAAGCTCGTTGCCCCTCTCTTGTTTAGTCTGTTTTGTTGCCCCCAGTGTAAACACAACCTAAATATTATGGATATGTACAAATTTCATCAAGCCATGATGAAACACAAGGATTCTCATTGCATGATATGGATATGATAGATATGTACAAATGATAGATATGGATAAATGATGTTGTAAAGAGAATGAAAGACATAAGCTAATAGATAGAGGAGCCCATTTTGATCACAAGTAGCGCCTGTTTTCCAAGTTTTCACCACTTGTTTTTATTGCACTTTTTCAAGACTTTTTCTTATTTTTATGTATTTTTTTAGGACTTTTTCTAATTTTTTATGTATTTTTTTAGGACTTTCTGATTTTTATGTTTCAAACATAGAACTTCTTCAAATGAATGTTGTTGATCGGTTCTTCAAACAAGTCCCCTTCTGACGTAGATAACTGATATGCTCTAGAACCATATGCTACAATGATGACAAATGGACCAAGCCAATTTGGTTCAAATTTTCCTTTCTTTTCTCTATCTTGCTGATTGCGTGGATTTTCTTTCAAGACTAAGTCACCTACTTGAAATGTCTATGGCTTAACTCTGTGATTGTAACTATGGGACATAACTTGTTGATAACCCTTCAAATGATCAACTGTGCGTTGATGTCTTTCATCTAACAATTCTACCTCTTGCAGATGAGATACTCGGTAGTCTTCATCATTTATCAATCCTTTAAGTGAGACCCTAAGCGAAGGTATTTCAACCTCTAATGGTAATATCGCTTTTGCTCCATATACCAAGGCATATGGGGTAGCTCCTATTGGTGTGCGAATGTTGGTTCTGTATGCCCACAAAGTTGTATTTAACTGGACATGCTAATCACAACCAGCATCATTTACCGTTTTCTTCAAGATATTCAAGATTGTTTTGTTTGAAGCTTCTACTTGAAAATTTCCTTATGGATAGTAAGGTGTAGAGAACCTATGTTGGATGTGAAATCTTTCACAAAGTTCATCAACATCCTGATTCTTGAAAGGCCTCCCATTATCAGTGATGATAGAATTAGGAATTCCATATCGACAGATGATGTAATTCAAGATAAACGAAGAGATTTGTTTACCGATCACGGTCATCAAAGGAATAGCTTCAATCCATTTTGTAAAATATTATGTAGCCGTGATGATGAATTTATGACCATTTGATGATGAAGGATGAATTTTTCCAATAAGATCTAGTCCCACTGAGAAAAAGGCCACGTCAGAATGAAAGGTTGCAATTCTTGTGTAGGTGCATGAATAAGATTCCCATGGATCCAACATTTAGAACACTTCTTGAGAAAAGTAAAAGATTCTCTCTCCATGGTAGGCCAATAATATCCCATTCTAACAAGTTTCTTGGCTAAGGTTAAACCGCTTGAATTAGTTCCACAAATACCACCATGAACCTCTTGTAAGGCTAGTTCAGATTCGTCATGTTCAAGACATCGAAGGAGTGTACCATCAAGACCACATCGGTAAAGGATATCGGCAATCAAGATATAGCGGGATGATTGGTGTATAAAATTTCTTTTTTGGTTTCAGGATAAGTCCGGAGGTAAGATGTTATTTTTTAGGTAGGTATAAATCTTTCCATATAAAGGTGAATTAGATCCGGTTAAATGCCATATGACTTGGGTCTCAAGATTATCATAGGTGGGAGGAAACAATTGTTCCACCAAGAATTCGTACCGTTTTTTCTTTTCTAATAATTGTAACAAGGAAGAAATTGTAGCCATTGCATCTGCAGCTTTATTATCAATCCTTGGAACTTGTGAAAACTTGATTTCCACAAAATACTTTTTATAATCATCCACCATGTTCTTGTAAGGTAGCAGCTTATCATCTTTAGTTTGATAATCATCATTGATTTGATTAATGACAAGTTGTGAATCACCGTAGACTTGCAACTTTGTAATCTGCCATTCCAATGCTATCTTTATTCCTGTGAGCAATGCTTCATATTCAGCTATGTTATTTGTGCAGGGAAACATTAACCGATATGATTTTGGAATGGTATGTCCTTCAGGTGTGACAAAAAGAATCCATAACCTCAAGCCATGTTGCGTGTAAGATCTGTCAAAGTACAATGTCCATGATTTCTTAATTGTTGTTGTGAATACATCTACATCAAGAAATTCAATGTGCATTGGGTTTTCTTCATGTAAAGGTGCTTCGGCCAACTGATCTGCTATAACCTATCCTTTTATAGCTCTTCGATCTACATAGTGAATGTCAAACTCACGTACGATCATTACCCATTTTGCAAGTCTTCCTGTTAAGGTAGCTTTGCTTAAGAGATATTTTAGTGGATTGATTTTGGTTATTAGGTTAACTATATGAGCAAACATATAGTGTCGCAACTTTTGGGAAGTAAACACTATTGCTAGGCAAGATTTTTCAATGAAAGTGTAGTTTAATTCGTGACTTGTTAAAGTTCTGCTGATATAGTATATGGCCCTTTCTTTTCCTATAGAATCCTCATGTGCTAGTAACGCTCCCAAAGATACTTTTGATGCTGAAATATAGAATATGACTGGCTTTCCTAGAATTGGTGGAATTAGGACTGGTGGATTCATGAGATATTGCTTGATCTGATTAAATGTTGCTTCACACTTTTCCTCCCATTTGAATGGGACATTTTTATGTAATAGATGTGTAAATGGTAAGCTTTTGTTTTCCAGTTGAGCTATAAACCTCCTGATGGATTGTAGTCATCCTTGCAGTGATCGGAGTTGACTGATATTTTGTGGTGGCGGCATGTCCATTATAGCTTGTACTTTTTCTGGATCAACCTCTATGCCCTTTTCTGAAACTATGTATCCTAGGAGTTTTCCAGATTTAATGCCGAAGACACATTTCTTTGGATTGAGTTGAACATTGAACTTTTCCATTCTGATAAAGATTTTTGACAAGATTTCTAGATGTTCTTCTCTTGTGTTGGATTTGTCCAATAAGTCATCCACATAGTCTTCCATGAAGGTGTGCATCATGTCATGGAAAATGTTGGTCATTTCTCTTTGATAAGTCGCTCCTGCATTTTTAAGCCCAAATGGCATGACATTCCAACAATAGGTACCCCAAGGGCACGTGAACGTTGTTTTATCTTGATCTTATGGTGCAATCTTTATCTGGTTATATCCTGAAAATCCATCCATTAATTAATACATTGCATGGCCAGTAGTTAAATCAACAATCATATCTATGTTTGGCAAAGGGAAGTCATCTTTGGGACATGCTTTGTTCAAATCTTTGAAATATGTACAAATTCTAATCCTTCTGTCAGGCTTTGAAACAGGTACGATATTGGAGATCCATTCTGCATAGTCAATAGACCAACTGAATCCAACATCTAAAATCTTCTTTAACTCTTCTTTAACCAATAATGCAACATGTGGATGCATTTTTCTGAGTTTTTGCTTCACAGGTTTTGCCCCTGTGTTTATAGATAGATGATGCATTATCAGATTAGGATCTAACCCTAGCATATTGGCATATGACCAAATGAAGTTGATTTGATTCTCCTTCAAGAACTCTGTGAATTTCAGTACTTCTTCCACTGTTAATGATGCTGCAAGTTGCAAGATTTTTGGGTGCTCTTTTGTACCTATGTTGATTGATTTTGTTGGCTCAATCAAAATAGAAGATCTTTCTTGATAATTTTTGGGAAGAGTGTCAAGTTTCTCATCCTTTAGTGCCTCAAAAAGGTTTTCAACATTGGATTTGCTCTTTATTTTTTTCTTGTTGTGATCTACCACTGCCATTTTTTAGTTTTCACTGATAGATCCATCTTTTATTTCATTTATTTTGCAGCTAAGAGACTTGACACCCTCCCTATCAAAATCTTGAGTATGAGATTCTTCGATGGAACACTTGTTTTCTTGATTAGATGAACAAAGGAAATTCACAATATCCTCATCATCATGGAATGTAGGGATATGGATAGGTGCATCATTGTCCCAATCAATAAGTTCTAGATAAACTAAAGGTATGGGAGCATTAGGTTGGGTAAGATCTTGAGCTGTCAAAGTCATGATATGGTTGTCATTTTCATGATGGACAAGGTCTATATGGTATTCTCCTATCGATTATCAATCTCGTTAAAATTTGAATCATCCTCACTTGAGTTATTGTCATATCGTGGTTCAAATTCAAGTGATTGTGTTCCTGAGCTTTCTCCTTGTATGAGAACGGGTGCATATTTGTGTATGGTATCAACTTGTTTGTCTCTCCAAAATTCATCGTTATAGATGGTGTCCCATTCATATTCATTAGAATCAGTGTCTGAACTATTCTGCAATTGGAAAATTGTTTCATAAAATTTTTGTAGAGTGACATCTTCATGGGGTTTATCTGAATTTGATTCTCCTTCATGAGTTTGTTGTGCTCGCTATGAAGTTGACTCTTCTGTATCTTTACCATATCCAAGTCCTGTTTTATCTTTTGAATGTATTGAAATAGATTGAATTGGCTCAATGATTCCTTCTTTTCTTTTTCCTATAGGACCATTTCCTTCATAGCCCATTCTTTGCATGATGGTATACCCTTTACCATTTTGGTCGGTAGGTAACTTGATGTGCAAGAGAGATTCATTTTCATCTTTGTATAGCCAGCTTAGGATGTCCCTATCTTCAACTTCTTCCTTAGTAGTGTTAGCTTTAATGAATTGTCCATCAAACTTTGTGATTGGCATAGAAGCTTGGGATGTAGAGGCTATTGTGATCTTTTGATTTAATAGGTTTGGTTGCCCATGTGACCTTGGAGAAGGAGGTAAGGTAGAAAGGCATAGAGAATATTCACCTACTCCTTTGTATTTTAAATGTAGCTTGGTGTCAAGATTCTTTGTCAATTCTTGCAATTGGCCTTGTAGATTGGAAGAAGAAGCAGTAAGAGCCTCCCTATTGTGCAGCACAAAGGCGTCTTGAGTTGCTTGGAGATTTGAACAAGTTTGGGTGCTATTGTAGTTAGCTTGTATAGTTATTTCCTGTCCATCATACGGAAACTTGAGGCATTGATGGTACGTTGATGGTACTGCCTGCATATCATGAATCCATGGATGACCCAAAAGTATGTTATAGGAAAGATCACGATCTAGAACCTGACAAAAGGTATTTTTCACAACAGGTCCCACTCTGATAGGTAGCATTATTAGTCCTTTAGAAGCTCTTTCTTCATCATCATATGCCTTGATAGTTATTTTCCTTCATGGATCAATGGAAATTTTTGATATCCCTAAGGCATGTATTAGCTTTAAGGTACAAATATTTAAACCAGCCCATCCATCTATCAAAACACGTTTGATTTGGTGTTTATGGATCATGACTTCAAGATAAAGCAATGAATTATGTGGATGTGACATGGAGGCATCATCTTTTTTGAAGAATGAAAGACAAGTGGGGGAAGACAAATGTCCCACCATGGCTTGAAATTTTTTTACATCCAAATCAGTGTCGACAATTGTGTTTACAAGAGCTTCTTCCAAAATATTCTTGTGTATGGGGGATATTTTTAGAAGTTCAAGAATGGAAATTTGAGCTGATGTTTTTCTCAATTGATCAACTAGATTATAATGACTTGGAGGAGGAATAGCTTCCTTAGATGAACTTCCTTTTAAGAAAACTTTTACTTGTCCTCTCGTAGTCACATTAACTTGTTGATATTCTTGTTTTTCCTTGATTTTGATAACATTAACCTGCTGCTCATCTGCATAGATGTGGCGGATTATATTGTCTTCAACATTATTTATGATTTTTGCTTTGGTATCTGATGTTTCCCCCTTTTGATAATTTGGTAAAGGATCTTTGAATGCTTGATGATCATCATTGGTATGATTTCCTTCAATTGTGATGGTGCCATTGTCAATTAAATCTTGTACTAGATTTCGCAAGGCTTGACAGTTATTTGTTCTATGACCTTTACATCGATGATAATTGCAATAATATGAGTCATTCCATGATGGTGGTTTGAATCATGGCTCATAATCTCTTTGTGGTGGTAAGGTGATAACCTTATTATCGAGAAGCTCCTTGAGAGCAGACTCAAGAGATTGACCCAAAGTGGTAAAATTCCGTCGATTTGAAAAGAATGAAGGTCTAGATGGATTTGATGTTCGAGTATTGCCAAGATTGTTATTGAAATTACCATGATTATCCTTGGTGTTTTGATTGGTCATGCTTTCTTGGTTGGAGTTTCGTCCTTGTTGATTGTTGTTTCCTTGTTGGTTGTTTCATGGAGGACTTGATAGGTTGAAGATAGATGATCTTGTTCATAGATTGTTTGCATCCACTATACCATCATTGACAACATTTTTATTTCTATTCCAAAACCTTGTTTTATCATTGTTGTTATGGTTGGATGAACTTGGATTATCAAGTTTTATTACTCCTCTTTTGATCAAGGTCCCTTCAATGGTGATTGCATTTTCAATCAATTTTTCAAAGTTAGGAGGACAATGAAGATTAAGCTTGTAGCTTAATTCTTGATCTAGGCTATTGATGAAGATATCCATCTTTTCCTTTTCAAGAATAGGATGGGAATATCGTGCAAACACCCTTCTCCACCTTTGCAAAAATGTAGTGAAAGATTCCCCTACTTTTTGTTTCACTTTACAAAGATCAAGCATGGTTATCTGATGTTGGATGTTGTAGGAGTATTGTGATATAAAGTTATTTATTAACTCTTCAAAAGTTTTGATGGGGGGAGTGATATTTGAAAGCCACTCCATGGATTGTCCACCCAGACTTCATGGAAACAATCGCATTAAGTAGGTATCTTCATAAGCAAATTCTAGACTCATATTTCAGAAATCTCTCACATGTTCTATGGGGTCAATTTTCCCATTGTACCTATCAAATTTAGGGATTTCACAATTTTTTGGAAAAGGGATCATTTGAAGTCTTCTATTAAATGGATAAGGGCATATGTCATCTAAAACATACTTCTTTGTTGTACCCCCTTGCATTTCCTTTATTTACCCTTGTAATTCTTTTATCTGTTGAGTAAGGGCACTAAGATCATTAGGAGGAGTTTCAGGAATCTCTTTAATCCCTTCTATATCAAAATCAACAGATAACTTAGCTCCTTGATTAGCTAATGAAAGAAAATATCTTTCTTTGTTTCATTCTAAAATCCTTTCCATAAGAGTATGGAATTGGGGATCTTGCTCTACTTCTTGAAGCTTTTCTTCTGTTATTTCTTCAATATGAAATGGATTCTCTTATTTCTCACTATTATCACCCATTTTGTTTGTGGTACTTTCTCCTTCGTCTTTTTCTATGTGCTTTCGAGATCTCATGACAACAGGCATAAGCTTTGCCCCAAATTCTACTAACTTTTGATCAAAATAAATTGGATAGTACAATTTTTTATGGATATGAAAGTCAGGATAGAATGAAGATTCTATGACTTAAAAGGTTTCTAGTCTTTAGCTCATGTTTTCCCTTATTGAAAGGATGAAAATCCTATTTACGAGAATCTGAACAAAAGATCGAGAAAAAGAATGATTTTGCACTTTATGAAGTTTGATCGTAGCTTCATAAAAAGATGGATTTGTGAGAAATGCCTAATGTGATTGAGTTCTCTATTGCAGAAATTGATTTGGACGAGTAGAATATTCAATTGCAGGTTGGGGAATATAACAAGAAAATACGCTGACTATGGTTATGCCTTTGAGAAAGGGCTCTTCTTTGAAACAAAGCTTGCGAGTATAACGGTTCTATAGCATAATCGTCCGTGAAACCTCTAATAAAGTCATGATATTGATGTATAAAGGTTCTATGTTTAAGTAAAAACTTTCGACTTTCGTACAAGAATTGTCTTTTCTTCAATAGTTTCTTGTAGCTAAGTGGTTTCTTTGGCTTTTTGATTCGTTTGAGAATGGATTTCTTAACAAAGGTCATGGATTTCCAATATCTTAACATGAGAGTAATCAATGTAATTGTGAGTTTTGGATGATTTTTACTGAATTAATGTTTCGAAGACACATCAAGCAAGTTGTAGAATAGTTGTTTCTTTTAAGTCCTATACTAAACATTAAGTGTATGATCAAAATGTTTTTCAAAAATTGTTTTCACAGGTTTTACACATGACAGGTAGTTCAAGCAGACTCACTCTTAGTACTCAGGTAGGTCATCATAATAATCAACAGCCCACATCTTAGAACTAACTTGACTCACACAGCCGTGTCACCCCCAAAGGGGTGCCTGTATTTTTTACTTTTCTAGGTGTGTACTCAGAGTGACAGAAGTGGATACTAGATCCCCTAAGCAAATGGTCCTTGGCAGTTATATGGTGAGTATCTTGGGGGTAGATTCTTCCCCCCTACACTGTGATTATTATGATGTTCAGAAACTGACTTTGGCTGAATACTACACTAAGTTTGTAGTAAGGATTTTTGTTCGGTGCGGAAATAATAAACTCCCTTAGGAGACCTCCCAACCTTTAGAATAAAGGCTTTAGGGATGGTTATCTTGCACACTACCAGCAAAAGAGTGTTTCCCCAGATTTGCTTAAAATTTTATAGTGGGGCGGAATAGCCTGGCTTTGGCTTGAACCCACTTGAGTCGTTCCTCTTGGGTGAGTACTTTTTCCCACAAGAGCAGGCTCTCTAAAGGATGTAATTAAAACAGTAAATTTGCATGAAATTGAAAAGGCAAGTATGGTATTTTGATCACCTAGTTAAGGGGAGAGCATAGAACTATTGCCACAAACAAAGCAAACAAATGTTCTTTTTAAAACCCAAATCACAATGATCTACTCTAAGTGAAGATATTGCTTCACAAAAACAAGTTTTTCAATTTTAATTGCAAGATCATTGTGTGGTGACTATCCTAGATTGATTCATTTTAAAATCCATGTCTATCCTAGGATTGATTCATTTTTGAAAGCGTTTACTAGCCGCAGTCACATCAGATCCAGTCAAATCCTACTTAAGTTACAGATTACATTTGTAGACTTACAAATTCTATGCTGAGATAAAGAAATGCGCTAAAACAGACATCAAGAGCACTAAAATAGAAATGCTCTATGAAAATAGTAAAGGGCGCTACAAAATCAGTAAAGGATGCTACAAGATCATTAATGGGCACTGCAGGATCAGTAATGGGCATTGTAGGATCAGTAAAGGGTGTTGTAGGATCATTAATGGATGCTGCAAGATCAGTAAAGAGCGTTGCAGGATCAGTAAAGAGCATTGCAGGATAAGTAAAGAGCAATGTAGGATAAGTAAAGGGTGTTATAGGATCAGTAAATAGTGTTGTAGGATAAGTAAAAGGCATTGTAGGATAAGTAAAGGGCGTTATAGGATATGCAATGAGCGCTAAAATAGAGTTAAAGAGCACTATACTGGGTGTAATATGCACTGAAGCATGTTTAATACGCTAATACACTCTTCCAGCCATAACCTATCAGAAAAATCTGCGAAAAAATGTTAAATTTGGGGCAAGAGCCCCATGGTGGGTGCCAAAAATGTGTGTGGGAAATGTTAGTATCAAAATAAGATAACAAAAACACACCAATGCAACATTAAACTAAAGAAAGCTAAATAAAATGAAATCAAAGAAATCAAACAGAGCTTCTTCAGAATCGTTCCATTGTCCTCTATCTCTAGTGATTTGCTTGAAGTTGTTGCTCTCAGATTGTATAAGCAAAGCTTCTCAGAATGGAAACCTGCAGAATGAGTATGCAAAGAGAGAATACTTCTCTATCCTATATGCTAGTGGAGTGAAATGTTGATATACGGATATGCACAGGGGCTGTAGATTATGCATAGGGGTTGTGGATTATGAATGCTATGGAGACTATGATATGAAGTTGATAAGCCATGATATGGAATGTTGATATGCCAAGCTATGCTATGCTATGATCTGGAATGCTATGGATACTAGAAGGCTGATTGACTATAGTTTTCCCATACAAAAGCTTCTCTCTCATTTCCAGAGACCCGACAGCCCCTTTTATAGATTTTTACAGGCAAGAGCCTGGCTAGCAAAGATCAATGGCTATGAGATTTTCTGGTAAATTTGAATGGTGAGAGATGGAGAGGTTGAGAGGAAGATGGAAGATGTTGGGAGGTTGGAGAGAAAAATGGAGGTTTGTCTTCAACCCACAGGAACAACTTTGCTCAGGAACAAAGAAATTTGTTAATTTTCTATTTTGAAGTTGTTTCACAGTTGTTGTAGATAATCCAAATTAAATAAATAAATTTATTTAATTTTATGTGTTATGTGGATTTAAAAGATTTTTGAAACATTTGATGTGAATGAACATTAGAAGATTTAATTAAATATTTTGGAATATTTAATTGCGATGTGACCTTAGAAGAATTAATTAAATATTTGGAATATTTAATTGTGAATGAAATTTAGAGGATTTTTAGAAAAGAAGAATATTTAATCTTTATTTGAATAAAATATTCAAGCCAAGATTACATGATAATTAATATAAATAAATCATAATGTTTATTTAATTAATTAAGAAATGGATAAGAAAAATGATTAAATAAAGTTATTTATTTAATCTAAGCGAAAGAATGAACAATATAAATAAACTATTTAGATTTATTTATACGCAGATTGAATTCAAAGATTTAATTAAATATTAAAAATATTTAATTAATTACCAGACTATTGTGATATGACAATTTTTAGGTGTATACACTATCCAATAAAAGTAACACAGTAACTCCCTACCGATAAAATAGTAATTATTGAGGCCAATAAAAAATTAATTACCACTATCGGTGAAACCTTCCATCCTTTCTGAGTGAATTAAAAAAAATATTAGGAGTAATTAAATTACATGATATTTACAAGGTGTTGAATGAACAAGATAACTGAGAGGGGGGTGAATCATTTGTACCAAATTAAAACATCAAAACCCTCAACAATAATCAAATCCACATGCATTCATTAAACCCTTAAACTGTTGCAATGTTTAAACATGAAAAGTAGATAATAGAAACTAATATCATCAACACCATACACAAGAGAACACTAGATTTACATGGAAAAACCAATGAGGGAATAACCACATTGAGGATTAGCTCACAATATAAGTAATTGCAAAACCAATACAAAGAGTCTCACTACCAGAATAGGACACACTATCTAGAAAGGCTCACAGCCTAGACTCGCTATAGGAATAGAAAGAAGAATGAAGATAGAATGTTACATAGAGAAAATTATCTCAATGCAATAGAGATTCTACCACAACAGCTCCACCAACACTAGTAGTCTTCAAATGATCAAGATACCTCAACTCACTGCATTCAACAATCTTGCATTATAGCTCACACTACAATTCACACTTCTACACTTACTTTCACATCATAACACTCAACTCTATTCCACACTCTTCATATTGCATCAATTCACCTTGAATTTATACCATCCATAACTTGAAAAAAATCTTCAAGTCAACTACACTCTTCTTACACTTCACAAATTCAAATTAGGTTAGCACTAAACATTCTTGTAGTGGATAGGGTCAGCACTAAACATTCATGCAGTGGATAGGAATGAAAAGAGGATCCAAAAAAACCTTAACTGGGACCCAAATCAACTCACACACCACATTATGCCTTCATTAGTGCTTGAACATCTTTGAATGTAGTGTAAACACCAGGTCAGTCATTACCCATGCAAACACCATTAAACTTTGAATTACATGCTTCCTCAAATCCAACGACAACTTGCAAACCACATACCACACTTTATCATGATCTACAATATTCCTCTATCCTCCTAAAATCCATCAAACTCCTTCACAACAACTTGCATCATCAGAATGTACATGCCCAATACATTCAAATTACACTACCAAAGATTGCAACTCTACAATCCAACTTTTGAAGTACCAAACCACAAATCTTCTTGACAGAGGAAAGAGAACAACATCATCGATACTCCTCTAGAACCACAAGTCCTAAAGAACAACTATGGAGAAATGTAGAGAAAATAAATTTCTCCTAGCAATCATTGAAAAACCAATTCACACACTAGTGAACATAACTCCTCCGACCTTCAATTTAGAAGCCAAAATTCTAGATATGGAAACTTTAGACACCTCTATCCAAAATACCAAACCACATAAGTGGATATTCAACCTAGAAGAAATGTGAAGCAAAATAGAACACCTCTACAACATCTTGTTTCCTTATTTTATCAATTTTCTTAGTATCCTCAACATTTGAGCCATAAATAGAATCTTTTCAAAGTAATACCAGTAGTTAACATCAACAACTTAACTAATGATAATATAATACAACTAATCAAAGCAACAATCTCTTCTCAACCACTGCACAAATATTATCAATTAAAACACATGCTTGTTGACATCAATGACAACACCTTCATACTTGCAACAATCTCCCCCTTTGTCATTGATGGCAACACAAGATGTGAAAAACCATCAAAGACACAATAGCTCTAAATATACTTATTTCCTTTTCTCTTTTCTCCCCCTTTGTGCAACTATGTCATTATATTCTCTGTCCTTTTCATACTTTCCTCTTTCACATGACTTCTCTTTCTCTTTGTATCAACAAGCTTTTTTTCCACATGACTTCTCAACTTCTATCTCTTTCCCCCTTTGACATCAGTGGCAAAGGATAAGGTATTTTTCATTGTTCTCCCCCTTTGACATAGAACCAAGGAACTTGCAACTACTCATAATACTCCCTCTTAGGAGTACGTACCAATCAACTCACAACCTCTGCATCAACATAGATTTCATACTGAAACAATATCACTACCTACTCCCCCTAAGAGGTAGCCACCAACATCAGTCTAGACAAAGAATGAGTCCATAGATCCATTGGACTAATGCATCTCCATGTGCATCTAGTTCAAAGGAGGGTAAATAACCCCCAACTTCTCCTGAAGGTACTCAAAAGTATCCTTAAGAAGAGCCTTAGTAAATATATCAACAATCTGATACCTAATTGATATATGCTTCATTCTCCATGACCTTCTCTCTCAAAAAGTGATACCTAATTGATATATGCTTTTTTCTTGAATGCATCATTGAATTCTTTGAAATTTTGATTACACTTGTATTATCACAAAAGATATAAATAGGCTCATCATACACTACTCTAATATCTTTCAAATTCTATCTCATCCATAATACATGTATACAGCAAGATATTGCTATAAAATCCAAAAACATCCTAATTGCTTCCATTCTAGCCACCGGAGCAAATGTCTCCTCAAAATATATTCCTTCAACTTATGCATAGCCCTACAGACAAGCCTCTCTTTGTTTCTTACCACTTCTCCATTCTCATTCAGCTTGTTTATGGATACCCATTTAGTTCAAATAATGTTTTTGTTTTTAGGTCTAGGAACCAATTCACAAGTTTGATTCTTCTTAATCTACATAAGTTCTTCCATTTTTTCATCCAATGTTCATCTTTGCATTCCTCACTTACTATCTTTGGTTCAATTTTAGAAAGTAAACACAGATTTATCTCCACTTCAATAGCTCTTCTTCTTGTCAACACTCCTTTTTTTTTTCTCCAATGATTTGTTCTTCAAAATGATTTATCTATACATAATTAGGGATCTTAGGAGTATTTTTTGGAGTTTCTTCCTCTTCATTTTGTACTTCTTTTTCCTTAGCTTTTTCTTCTTCTTCTCTGTAAACAGGCTCATCTAACTCATATCCATCTATTACAACTAAATTTTGCATATCTTCATTAACCTTAACACTTGCACTTTCAAAAATCCTTCTTATCATTTTATTGTAACATTTGTAATCTTTGCTTTTAGTAGAATATCCAAGGAAGATACCTTCATCAAACCTTGCATCAAAATTTCCCAAGTTTCCATCATCTCTTATGATATAGCATTTGCTTCCAAACACTCTAAAGTACTTGACAATAGGAATCCTTTCATACCACATCTCATAGGGAGTCTCTATATTGTTGGATTTTTCTTGAACTCTATTAAGTATGTAAATAGCAGTATGAATTGCTCCTATCCAAAAAACTTCTAGTAGATTAGCTTCTCTCATCATAGTCCTTGCAACTTCTTGAACAATTATATTTTTTTTCAACTACTCCATAATGTTGAGTCCTAGGGGCATACAAGTGCCTCTTCATGCCATGATTCTCACAAAACATGTTAAATTCATTGGATTTGAATTCTCTACCTCTATCAAACTTCAAAAATTTGATCTTCAAATCCATTCCATTCTCAACCATAGCTTTAAATGCTTTAAATCTTCTAGAGCTTCAAATTTTTCTTTAAGAAAAGTAACCCATGCCATTCTAGAATAATCATCAATCAAAAGCATGAAATACCTATCACCTTGAAGACTTCTCACTCTTGTAAAACCACAAAGATCTATGTGTACTAATTCCAACAATCTAATAGAATATTATTCTTTTCCCTTGAAACTACTCCTAGTTTATTTTCCAAACTGGCAATCTATGCAAATAGTATTGATAGGCTTTGTAATCCTCGGTAGATCTCTCATTGCTTGAACTAGACTGATTCGAGCCAAGTTATCAAAATTAATGTGACACATTATCCTATGTTATAACTAGTTATCATTAATCTGAGTCATAAACCAATGACCATCAACACCCTTGAGTTGATAGATATTTCCATTTGTCCTCTTTCTAGCAGCAATTATAGTTTCGAACCATTTTTTGATCTCACATCCATTATCTTGAAACATAAGATTATATCCTTTTCTACACATTTGTCCAACACTCAAGAGGTTATGTCTTAAACCTTTAACATGGTAAACATATTTAGTATTATGCTTTCCATCAAAACTGATCAAACCTATTCCACAAATCTTAGCACCTGAATCATCTCCAAATTTAACAAGTCCTCCATATTTCTCAATTTTAACAAACTTACTCTTGTCTTCAATCATATGATTTGAGTAACCACTATTAATAACCCAATAGTTCTTTTCTTTTCTAACATGAAAATTGGATACCAAGGTACCTCCAAATTTATCCTTTTTCACTAGGACACTTTCTTTCATATATCTCTCAAAGTTAATAGAACCAAATTCATTTTTTAGAGCCAAAAACAAGAATCCATTGTCATCATCTTCATAATAAAATTCATCATTAGAAATACCAACATAGTATCTTTTCTTGATTATCTATCCTTTGTTTTCCTTTTTCTTATTGTTCATAGTTTTGTTTAGACATCTTGAAGCATAGTGACCTATATTTCCACAACTAAAGCATTTGAAAGGTAATTCACCTTTGTACTTACCGGTGCCCTTTTTCATTATTCTTTACAAATTTAGCTTCCACATCATCAAGATCATCTTCATCTATATCTTTAGCTTTTTCTAATTTTTTCGTCTTGAAAGTAGTCTCCACTTTTACACCATTTTTTGGACCAATTTCCTCATTTCAAATGTAATTAGTGTTCCATACAACTGATCTCTAGTGTATGTATTAAAATCAATAAATCCCTCAATAGTAGAAACTTTTTTTCTATAAGAATCAAGAAGATTTCTAAGAATTTTCTTCACCACTTTAGGTTCTTTAACTTGTGCACCAAGACCTCTCATAGCACTTACCAATTCATTAACCCTTTGCATGTAACTTGTGATTGTTTCATCATCAGACATTCGCAAAGTCTCAAATAGTGCCTTCAAATTCTATAACTTAGCTTGTTTGACCTTATCATCTCCCTCATAGATACTTTCTAGCTTATCCCAAACTACTTTAGCAATATTCAAATCCATAACTTTCACTAATTTAGTATGTGCAAGACTAATAAAAAGAAAAAACCTTTCCTTACCATTTATTTCATAAGCCTTTATTTTATCACTCATGTGTGGACCATTTTTGGGTATGGTGTATGCAGCCTTTACTGCCTTTACAACTTCATATCCAAGATAAATTAGATAGCCTTCCATCTTCACCTTTCAAAATGCATAGTTTGTGCCATCAAACATAGGGATCTCCTTCTTGTTCACCATCTAGATCTACCTGAAGCGGTCAAGATTTTCTCCAAGGAACCTTGTTATGATACCAATTGTTGAATGAACAAGACAATTGAGAGGGGGGGTGAATTAGTTTTACCAAACTAAAACATCAAAACTCTCCAAAGTAATTAGATCTGCATGCATTCATTAAACCTTTAATATATTATAATGTTTAAACATGAAAATTAGATAACATAAACTAAGATAATCAACACCATACACAAGAGAACACCATATTTACGTGGAGAACCCAATGAGGTAAAAACCATAGTGAGGATTAGCTCACAATATAAGTAATTGCAAAACTAGTACAAACAGACTCACTACAAGAATAGGACACATTATCCAAAAAGGCTCATAGCTCAGGTTCACTTTCAAAATAGAAAGAAGAAATAAGATAAAATGTTACAAAGAGAGAATTATCTCAATGCAACTGAGATTCCACCATAACAACTCCACCAACACTAGTAGTCTTCAAAAGATCAAGATACCTTAGCTCACTACATTCAACATTCTTGCATTATAGCTCACACTACAATTCACACTACTACACTTACTTTCACATCACAACACTCACCTCTATTCCACACTTTTCATCTTGCATCAATTCACGTTACATTTATGCCATCCACAACTTCAAAAACATCTTCAAGTCGGCTACACTCTTCTTACACTTCAAAAATTCAAATTCAGTTGACACTAAACATTCCTGTGATGAATAGAAATGAAAAGTGGACCAAAAAAAAACTTAACCAGGACCCAAATCAACTCTCACACACCACGCTACACCTTCATTAGTGCTTGAACATCTTAAAATGTAGTGTAAACACTAGGTCACTCGTTACCCATGAAAACACCATTAAAATTTGAATTACATGCTTCCTCAAATCCAATGACAACTTGTAAACCACATACCAAACTTCATCATGATCTAGAATATTCCTCTATCCTCCTAAAATCCATCAAACTCCTTCACAACAACTCATCATCAGAATGTACATTCCCAATACATTCAAACTACACTACCAAACACTGCAATTCTGCAATCCAACTTCCAGAGTACCAAACCACAAATCTTATTGAAACAAGCAAGAAACAACATCATCAACACTCCTCTAGAACCACAAGTCCTAAAGAATAGTTGTGGATAAATGTGAAGCAAATATATTTCTCCCAGCAATCACTGCAAAACCAATTCACACACTAGTGAACATAAATTCCTCTGACCTTCAATTTAGAAGCCAAAATTTTATATATAGAAACTTTTAACACCTCTATCCAACTTATCCAAACCAAATAAGTAGATATTCAACCTATAAGATATGAAAAGAAAAACCATAACACCTTTGCAAACCAAAAGACCTCTACAACACCCTGTTTCCTTATTTTATCAATTTTCTCAATATCCTAGACATTTGAACCATAAATAGAAGCTTGTCAAAGCAACACTAGAGGTTAACATCAGCAACTTAACTGCTGACAACATAATGCAACTAATCAAAGAAACAATCTCTTCTCAACCATTGCTCAACTATCATCAATGAAAACCTACAATTATGGAGCCAATTGTTGAGCCAACCAATCAAGTATATTTTCATTCAGCCTTGCCTATGTTCCTATTGATCTCATTGCCTAGGAACACCTCCTTTTAGTACTTGACCCTTTCCACTTGCAACCACAGAATTTTTTTCATATTACCTCCCAGTGGAAAAGACTCCTAATTCATTTGGTCCTCTTTTCTTTTCTCTTCTTCTTTGATTCTCATCTCTTCCAAACTCTTTGTCTCTTTCTCAACATGAATCTCTTGAACAAGTGATTCATGTTGTTCTGAGACATTAGTATTTTCAACACCCAGTTGTTCTTCACTTGGGATTTGGGTGGACTCAATATCTTTTCTTTTGTCTAGACCTTCTTCTTGACCATGCGGTTGCTCTAGAATAGTCTCCACTTCAACTTCAATTTATTGATGTTGGTCCTCAACTACCTTAGTATTGAGTGCATCTTCATACATCTCTTCTTCTTCCACTAGAGAAATGGACACTTGAGTTGTTGTAACAATATGCTCATCTTGAGGTTGAACATCCTCTTCTATTATTGCTTCCCTTTTTCTCCACCACTCCTTGAGTGGGTTGATTTGTTGTTACTCCCAGATCCTAGACAACATCAAGATGTACTTCTATCCCAAGTTCTTTCTCAACAATTGGTTGGACCACTAGAATTATTTTTGGTTGTTATTTTCCTTTTAACTATATTACCAAATTACTCCATTTCTCTATCTCCTTCAAGGCGTGATCTATAGATATATCAAGTTCTTCCTCTTGAACTAGATGCACTTCTCCCATGGCTTGCCTCATCATTGTAGTGCTTACTAATGGGGGAGAAGAAAACATAGTAGCCACCTATTGAGAACCCTTATCCTATTTAGCCCTTGAATATTGGACTTTACCACACAAAAGTATATAATGTATGAAGGCGTGAAAGAAAAACCTATAAATTGGAATGTCTAGATGTGTTCACCCAATTTTTCTTTAACACACATAACCCAATGGATTTTGGTTGGGCCATCCTTCACATGTCTGATAACTTGATACATCCATGGCTCAAATTTACTAGCATCATTGTTGCCCACCATTCTGCTCAACAAGGTGTCCTAAATATCAAAATAAAGTTAGATCTTAATATGGTTTTGGGTACTCTAGATACGGGCTTCAAATTATCCTTTTCTTAAAACCAGGTTGACAACATAGCCATCTTGCTATGTTCTTCCATATTGGCATATTCCCTTACTGATTCTCCTATCTATAATGGATTCATGGTTTAAAATATTGGGATTCTAAATGTTTGAGCAATCCCCTCTAGGGTTAGGTCTACATATACTCTTCCTTCCTTCAGGGCAACCCTCCTATCCACATCATACCACTAGGTAAAAGCACAAAGTTGTGTCACACTTTTGGCCAACCAAATAGTTTCAAGTGAAACATTTTCAACTAGAAATTTTTTGACCAAATAGGTTTTGAAAAAAACCACGTGGTCTATACATGGCACATAGAGTTTTGGTTGAATATGTTTTGCCTAAATCCAAAAAAAAAAAAAAAAATTCCTTTAATACTTTGAAATTAGCTTTTTTTATATGCATGTTTTGGATAGAAAGGGTGTCGGTTGAAACCCTTTCTACTCAAACTATTTATGTGGCATCCTAGTTGGTAGACAACTCAATGTTTTTCAAATTTTCTGAAACTTTCAACTTCAACTAAGTATTTCCTCAATCAGAATGATGTTTCTAAAAAAAATAAAAATACCCTTTTGGAGCTCAGAGTGGTGAATCTGAATATGTACTTTTTTATTATTTTTATTACATTTAATATATTTTATTTTTAAAATAATGCAAGTAGGTTATTAAAGTTTAAAAAGAGGCTAATTAGAACTTTTAAAAAAAAAAGGTAAACATATTTTAAAATATTGAAAAAAATATTGTGCACTAGAGGAGAGAATCCTCTTCAAAAGGGTATAATTTATTTTTTGAAAATGATTAAAAAAATAGACAATAGTTGATGTCTAATGAAAACTATCAAAATCTAACAAGGTTGAATCTAAAATGTTATTACGAGAAAAATATACATCCAAATTTCAATTTTTTTCCATGCACTAGATATTGAAGTTACCTATTTGGAGATAAAAAATTAGGGGAAAATGGAGTTTTTTTTCTATTTGTTTCTTGACATCAAGTGAACGTCACTTTTTCCTAAAATTTTTAGCATTCCAAAATCTGCTCTTAAATTGATAAAAAAGTAATCAATATTTTTTAAAAAAATCCAAAAAATTAGAGGATTAAACTTTATCAATATTTCTACCTTTCATTAGTTTACATCATTTTGAAATTCAAAACATAAAGACTACTTTTATGTGGTCGAAGTTTAGAATTTTTTTTGTTGGTCGGTTCCTTTATAAAGTGTGATACAGGTTTTTGCTTTTACCCCACTACATACATACCAAAACCAACTATGGATCATCCATTGCCTGTGGAACTCTGTGGCCAAGTGTGATTCACTTGCTACTACATTTTTAGCACATGGGTTGGCATCAGGTTGTTGAACCCTCTCTATGGGGTGTCTATCATCAACCCATATGTGGGAATTTCTTGAGATATGGGAAACTTGAACTCATCTTTGGGTTGCCTCTTTTGTTCAATCATGGGCTCCCTTGGGTCCTGCATGATTAGTATATATAATCCATGTACAAATTATGGTAAACTTTAGCAATGTGTTTCCTTCAGTTCAACTTTATAAAATTTCATTACCCATTATCCTTCATTCATCAAATTTGAGTTAATCTCAACAAAACACATGCAAGCCTACTCATAAATAACTAGACAAAGTATTATTTTCATAGGTACCAAGCATGTGCATAAGAATTTTCAAAACTCAATTAAAAAGGAAATACTTGGTTCTATTAATGGTGATCTTGATTCAAGTTAGAATTAACTATTGACAATTACACCTTCTCATTCTTTGATATTTTACATTTATTTGTAGTCTCAAATGGCATCTCGATTCTTGATAGCTTTTGCAAATGTCTTATCTTATGCATTATGGCATTTTGCAGAAGCAAGTAATATAGTTTTTGTGATGAAAATTGGATGTTTTTGCCACCTTCATTAATAAATTTTAATTATTTTTCATTAATTACACTAGTAAAGTACAACTGTGATAGTTTAAGCTTGAAAAATGAAGTTCTTGATTTGTTTGTTTTATTTAATTTGAAAATACTACATGAGCATAGTCATGGCATACTTTTGAGTTTTTCACCCGTTTTGGGTATTGACAACTCGATGGCAATTTTCATTGGATATGGAAGAATAATCCTCCTAACATTTCATCTTAAGACCTTCAACAACTTACTTTAGAAGTAATGCCAATTTTTTTCTCTTTTAAACTCTTGTTGTTTGTAAATAATTCAAGTGTTGGTTTAAGAAAGAGTTGGTACAATGTAAACACACTTCAAGCAAAACATTTTTTACTTCCACTTCCTAGAAAATCCTATTTATGGGTTCAAATACTTTTATTCTAATGCATGCAGGTCGAGAAAATACTTATGTCAAGTAAATTGCTTATTGGAAAATCATTGCATTTTCCAAACTTTCTCTTACTTTACTTAAGAAAACCTAGTATGTAGAAACCCGAGAACCTGATTCCTACAAGACTAAAAGATTTTTGACAAATATTTATTGCTTCCTAAAACCTAAAATTAAGAGTACCTTAACTTGGAAGAATTTTTGTTTTTATTAAAAATAAAGTATTTAATATGAATGTCACCTATTTTACCACTTCCCTCCAACCCCACAAAAGCAAGAAGCGAAAAAAAGGGATCCACATTTTGTGAAGGGAAAAATGGGGCGTGTTGTGAAACTACACAACAACTAGCATCCAACAAAACCTATCAAAATAATAGAATATGAATTCTGGTAATAGTTAGTAAATGAAATAACCTTTGATAAATAAATCAAGTAATGACTCTAACCTAGATTTGGCACCAATTTAAATCTGCAAATAGCTCTGAAAAGTCCACAATTGCATTTATGGCTTTTCTCTGAATTTTATCGAGGTACAACTCCCTCACAAGATTTTCAATGAATTAATCTAACCTAAAGAAATAACATATGCTTTTAACCAAAAAAAAAGGTGACTAACGCTAGCTCATAAATATGAAACCAACGCAGAAGCAAAGAGCACAACCATTAATGATCAACACAAAGATTGAAAATCATGACCATCAAATCAAACTAAATGTGAATGAACTAGACTGCAATAAATAAATGATAGATAGCTTATCTTTCAAAGAAGACACAAATATATCATACACATAACACAAATATTAGCATACTCAAATCATTTAAATCATAACACTCCAATTACAAGCTATTATAGTTTTCAATAAATGCAATTCCTTCTCAAAAAACACCCCCAGGTGTATCTGAAGTGATCACAAAAGTCCCCTCCACCATCACTTAACCTCCAATTTATAATATGGCTAAGGCCACTGAATGGACACTAATCTATTACTAAATTAGCAGCTTCTTGCATTCCAACATTTATCAGGAAGTTAACAAGAACAATGGAAATTTTGCTAGGAAAGATATCCGCAAAGAGAACTGATCATTACCCGAGCAACAGCTGCCAAAGGACCAATAATTTATCAATCTTTAATGCAATGCATAAGAATTTCAAGCAATGGCATGTGTGAGTTGTCTGATGAATTGTAATTCAATCAACACAAGTCGGCCATAAATGTGAAATAAATTTATATCTTATCAAACTTAGAAGAATGCACCCATTTCTAACTATAATTCTATAAATTCAGCTAGTGTCACCTGTCTCCCACAATAAATTGCATCCAACATGGTGAGCTCCCAGAGGGATGGAAATTATGTGAATGACTACATTATTCTTGAGGAGATAGAGTGTAGCCCAATGTTCAGGCACACTTTTGATCAACTAAAAGAGGTCATCATGGTGCAGAGTGAAGTAGAGGAAGAAGTGCTCTAAAGTATTATGGGCGAGGAATTCCTAAGCCAATCCCATGTGCATAATACCACAATGTTGGAGTGGTTCATTTACACTATTTTCAGGACTTCTGGTCATCGAGACTAGGGCATGAGAGCACTAGAATGCCTGGTGAGACCTAAATTCCATCATCATGTGAGGGTGGTGACAACTACTATCCTAGAATTGGATTAGTAGTTGATGTTATCTGCATTGCATCTACTATCCAGGATGAGACTCTGGAGGAGGTCATGGATCTACTATGCACAAGGGTGGTGAGGAATGATATGGGATTGTTCACATAATTCCTCATCACATGAAAACCTATTATCACTGGCTCAAATTCAATGCCTGCAAGTTGTTACTGAGGGCATTTGTGTCCTAATGTTTTCCTTATGCACCTAAAATATCTTTCCTTTTCCTCTTTTTGTGTCTACCAACCTAGTTTTGTAGTCAAATCAAGCATTTTTGGCTATGCCAATATAATGTAAAAACATTTATATATAAATAAAATATCTCTTTTTGGCGTTATCTATGTTTTTACATAAATGGCTTGCTTGTTTCTATTCATATTATGCTTGAAAATACTAGTTTTATTTTGTATAATATCTTGATTAAGTGACTAGACTAGTAATAATTGGATAATCAATATAATCCTTCGTATGCAGCAAAAATGATGGTTTGAAGAACTTAGCAAAAGCCCACCCAAGTTTGAAAGGCTTAGAGAATGTCGCATGAGGTGTAACTTGCAGATGAAGCTTCCAAAATTTGATTTGTGACTCAATCGGTTTCATACATACACTTTGGGAGAAAAGAAAGTTCAAATGTGACAAGAAAACACTGCCCAAAGAATGACAAGTAAGATAGGTAATAAAATGGGAGATTCTACAAACTAAAGAAAGCACTACCAAGGTTAGAAAAGGATGAAAAAAGACCGCTCAAAACTAAGTTAGGCATAGAACTTACGTAAAGAAAGATAGCATCCCAAAGAAAAGTTAATGAAAACTTTGTGAGTAACAGTGGCTCTAGCTAGGGACAAGGACTGCAAAGGATGTGGAAATGAACCCAGAACCATAAGCATAGACCAGTCTTTTCCATTGGGCTCAGAGTCAATGGGAAGGAATAACTAGAGCAAGCCAAAAATGGGACAATCAAGGAAGGAGAACACCTAAACTACCAACACAACAAAATTAAACTATGTACATGGTAGGATGACCCTACCTCAAATGATTCCCAAGATAATCATGCAAACCCATTGACAAGTTGGCAGAAATAGCTTCCTGTACAAAACAATGTTGAGTAATTGAAAATTGCGCATACAACCAACTGCCAAATTGTGATCGCCACCATTAAATAAATAAAATCTGCACCTTGTAAGGACTTTCTTGATAAAATTTCATGTTTAAAGGGCCATTCTAAATTATATGCCTTAGTAACTAAATGACTCACATCAATGTTGCCATGTGCATGCTTACTTGAATCTTCCTGCACCACATCCAATTTAAGATTGTCCTACACGTCCTATATTTGACACTCTGAACGAGAAGAAACCAGCCCTCAAATTGGACACCCCACATACATAGTTTGTGTAGCATAAGACTCATTAGATTCTACTGATGATTCATCAATCACAATTCCTCTTTCCATTTCGTCCACTCCATACATTGATTCTAATGACTGAACTGAAAATTTTGAATCTTGTATAATGTTCCTTTCAAAATGAAGAGTTTCTAAAATGGAGTGTTTAGTTACTTCATCTATAACTACCTTGGAAGGCTTAGACCTTTCATAACTAGGTTGTGAGCTAGAAAGGAAGATGTCTGAGGATTTAATTACCTTTCAGTATTGATCCTTATTATCTCCTTAAACTACATAATACATACTAACGCCTTCAAGAGTGAATGCCATTTTTGGTTGAACATTGATTTCATCTTCCTTCAGGAGGAAATTAGTATTTTCTTCTTTTAGTTTCTGATCAAGATCAATTGCAGCTCTAGGTAAACTAATTGATTTTCTGAAATTAAGAAAATAGGATTACCATATATTTTGAATTCATTACACTCAAAGAGAGGGTTATGATGAATCGACCACCATTCTTTCTTCTGAAGATCATCATTCCTAGAATCATCATCTCCTTCAAGCTTAAAAATTTATCTTTATTCTCTATCTCTTTGAAAAGGAAAACTTCATATTATGGAGAAAGGAGAGAGGTCAATACTAGATCTTTCAAATTAGCTTTTGAAATAGAGAGTTTATCAGAAGGAGGAATTGAACTTGATGGTTATTTTTGTTGGAAAAAGAAGGATAGAAAACTAAGAGGGGGGGTGAATCAGTTGTCATAGAATATTAAACTTTCACACTTAACTTAATCTTTGATCTGATGAACAAGCAATTATCCACAAACAATTAGAACACCAGAAACATAGAGAACACCAAGATTTTTTTCGTGGAAACCTTTTTAGGGGAAAAACCACGATGGATGTTAGTCCACAATATTATACCTTGTTAAAAGTATAATGAGAAATAAAAAACTGGAATGCACATGCTTTCAGGCTCACTGCCTAGAGCTCACTGCTCAAATACAAAAGGGGCTCACTGCCCAATAGATAATGGATTAGATCCACAAGGATTTGAACTGATAGAATAGCTTCTACAAAAGCTAGACTATAGTTCCAATTAAGCACAAAAAAACTCTCTTCACACTTCGCTCTTACTCTTCACACTCTGCTCTGCCTTCAAATGATCTGAACAATATTCACATACATACACAAACCTTTCTTTGCTCACACAACCACTCTTATATATCTACATCAGGGAATTACATCAACAACCTAGTCGACTACAGAATATAAAATATAATTACAATGGGTAAAAGTTGATACAATCCAGCATTGCTAGCTCCACCTTTGGCTTTCATGCAAACAACACACTGCTCCACATATCTTCTGACATCTCTTGCCAATTTAGGCCAATAATAGAACCTTTGCACTAGTTCTAAAGTCTTATTGATACCAAAATGCCCACTAAGACTGCCATTATGTTTTTCTTGAATCAAATTTTCCCTCATTGACCCTCTTGGAACACACAATAGATTACCCTTAAATAACAATCCATTTTGTAGTGTATACTCAGCATATTGACTATGAAAATGATTTTCAAAATCAAAGCATACCTTATAGGCTTCTGAAAAGTCTTCATCATCACCATAGAGGTCTTTGAAACTCTCTAATCCAATGCTCTTCAGCTGTATTTCCTGCACTGTCAACATTCTCCTACTTAATGCATCTGCCACCTTATTCATTTGTCCCTTCTTGTGCTTGATGGTAAAAGTGAAAGCTTGGATGTATTCCATCCATTTCAAGTGTCTATTACTCAGTTTCTCTTGGGTGTTAATGTAACTGAGTGCCTGGTTATCAGTGAAGACCACAAACTCTTTAGGCAACAAATAATGCCTCCACTTCCTAAGGGACTGCACTAAAGCATATAACTCAAGATCATAGGTAGAGTACTTTTGCTTGGCCTCATTGAGCTTTTCACTAAAGAAGGTTGTAGGCCTACCTTCTTGACTAAGTACTCCTCCTACTGCTACTCCACTTGCATCACACTCAATTGTGAACAACTTATCAAAACTAGGTAACAAAAGTATAGGTTGGGTTGCTACATCTTGTTTCAGTTTCTCAAACCCTTTATCAGCCTCTTGAGTCCATTTAAACTTTGTTTTTAGACCCCCTTTAATAGTATCTAGGACTGGTGCACAGATGCCACTAAAGTTCCTTATAAATTTCCTATAAAATTGAGCCAATCCATGAAAACTCCTTACCTCTATTGTTGTAGTTGGTGTAGGCCAGTTTAAGATGGCTTCCACCTTGCCTGGATCCATTTTTAACGTTCCTTGGGATACTACAAAGCCTAGATACACAAGCTCTTGTTTGAAGAACTCACACTTCTCAAGGTTAATTTCCAATTGCTCTTCTTGTAGCCTTTTAAGAACCATCTCCACATGCTTCAAATGTTCTCCTATTGTCTTACTGAAAATCAGTATGTCATCAAGATAGACTACCACAAAGATTCCTGTGAAATCCTTAAGCACCTCATTCATTAGTCTCATGAACGTGCTAGGGGAATTTGAGAGGCCAAATGGAATCACTTTCCACTCATATAACCCATCATTTGTCTTAAAATTTGTCTTGCACTCATCACCTTCCTTAATTCTAATCTGGTGGTAGCCACTCTTGAGGTCCAACTTGGTGTAATACTGTGCTCCTCCAAGGCAATCCATTAAATCTTCTATTCTAGGTATTGGGAATCTATACCTGATTGTAATCCTATTGATTGCTCTTGAATCAGTACAAAGTCTCCACTTACCTCCTTTCTTAGTTGCCAAAACCACAGGGACTGCACATGGGCTAATGCTCTTTTGAATTAGACCTTGATTCAACAATTCTTCCACTTGCCTAGCCACCTTTTGGTTTTGCTCAGGAGTGAGCTTGTATACTACTTTGTTAGGCAATGAGGATCCCGGTATGAAGTCAATTTGATGACTTATTGCTCTCTTTGGTGGTATAGTTGCAGGTGTTCCATCACTGACTATACTCTTGTATCTATCAAGCAACCTTTGGACTGCTTCTGGTAAGACTGTCCTTCTAGCCTTTTCCTCCTCTTTAGGCTGCATCATGGTCACATACCCTTCATTCCCTTGGTGTAGATCCTTAATAAACTCCTTTCCATTGCTCAACATGATGTTAGGTACCTTTGACTGTCCCTCATCTTCCTCTGTCAATGACTACAGCTTGAAGGTTCTTCCATCCTTCTTGAATGAAATGGTGTTCTCCTTCCCATCATAAATGGCACTTCTATCATACTTCCAAGGTCTACCCAGTAGAAGATGACATGCATCCATGGGTAATACATCACAAACCAACTTATCTTTATATCCTCCAATTGAGAATTCCATTGTTACTTGCTCATTAACCAAAACACTTTGCCCTTTATTCAGCCATGTGACCTTGTAGGGGTTAGCATGAGGTACCTTCTGCAATTTCAGTTTAGTTACTGCCTCCTCTGAGATTATATTATCTATAGAACTAGAATATATAATGACCTTGCATACTTTACCAAGTATTTTGCACCTTATTCTAAAAAGAGCTCTTCTTTGCTTAGGTTCCTCCTTGACTGGTTGTCTGATCAGCACCCTGTTAAACATTAGACTCTCTCCAATTTTAGATTCTATATGACTAATCTCAGTTTCCTTAGGACTCATGGTGTCCTCTTGTGCATAGGCCACTCTTTTCTCATTGCTTGAAGAGGAAGCTTTCTCTGGGCATCTATAAGCAGGGTGACCTAGTTGGTTGCAATGGTAACACTTCATGGTGGCAAAGCAAGAGTTACTTCTGCTTGCTCCTCTTCCTTTATTTGAACCTCCTTGAGGTCTTCTTCCTCTATTAAATCCCCTCCTTGAAGATGTTTCACCTCCATGCTTAGTGAGCTTTGATTCTCCTTGGTTTCTTTGGTCACTACCTCTTCCTTGGTAACCACCACGATGTCCTCTTTGATCTCTTTGATCTCTGCTTTTTCCTCTGCCTCTAGAAGACTGATCTTGCCTCCTCTTGTTTCTTTCCTCTATCTTGATAGCCAATTGATAACATTGGTGTACTATCTTGGGACTTAGTAAGGCCATTTCCTCTTGGATATTCCACTTACAACCATTGAGATACCTAGCCACTTTGAGGCTCTCATCCTCTGTCACATTAGACCTCATACAAATCTTTTGAAACTCCTCAGTGTAAGTGCTTACATCTTGGTATTTCTACCTTAGGCTTTGCCTCTTCTTATGCAATTGGATCTCATAATCATCTGGCATGTAGGCTTCTTTCACTTTAGCAACCATTCCTTTCCAAGTTGCTATGGGCTATTTTCCTTCTTTCTCCCTTTTAGTCTGAATGAACTTAAACCATGTCAAGGCTGATCCTCTCAATCTTGACTTAGCAACCTTCACCTTCTATACTTCAGTAACTCCATCACACTCAAAGTGATTCTCCATGCCTTCTATCCAGTCCATTACCAAATCAAGTTCCATCTTTCCACTGAACAATGGTATGCCTTCAAGTGCTTTTCCACTCAAGGCTTTCAATGCCTTCAAGAAAGGCTCCTCCTTCAAAATAGGATCAGGTATAGGGGTCTTATCCTCCTCTGCTATCTCTTCTTCTTTTGGCATTCTTCCCTCAAACTGTGCACTTATTACTGTTGTCTCTAGTTGGGCTATTCTTTCCCTCAACTGCTTATTGTCTTCTTCCTGCTCTTCAACCATCTTTTCCAGTTCTGTATTGGTCACCATGGTGGAAGAATCACTTGACTCTATGTCTGACATGCAAGATTTCTTTCCCAATCTTTCACTCGCTCTAATACCAATCTGATAGGGACAGGGTCGGATGGAAACTCTCACTGTTCCATGCTCTGAGTCCTTGCCTTGAGAACTCCTAAGGGATATTTTTCACCCTAACCTATAAGCCCTATTCCTGGTAATAGAACTCCTGGTCTTACTGGCCAACCCTGCTATCAATTACAATGCATTAACCAAGCAATTCTTGGTGCTTTTCCTCACATTCTCCAACTAGCCCTTAATACACTTAAAGATTACCTAACCTCCAATTTTTCCCAACCTTGTTGCAGGGGTGTGAGTTAGCTTATTTGGCTTAAAATCATCTGTCAAAGGTTCTTGGTTGACCTTCTAGCCTCAATCCTCCATTGCTAGCATATAACCCTATTCTAGGGTTTGGGAAGGCTACTAGCCTTGAGCCCCTTTTAGCCCTCTCAACTCAAGGAAACAGCTCAAAAATCCCCTCTTTCAAAACTTTGTGCCAAACTTCCTTCTGACACCTTGGCTCAATTTCCAAGCTCTAAGATATTTTTGAGGTTTGGGACCTTCTTTGTTTGTACACAGGTACAACCTAGATTTTGCAAGAAACTAGGGTTTTTAGACCTTTTCCTTGGTCTGTTTTGCTTCTTCCTGCCACCATTTGATCTGACAAGGACTGCACCCTTCTTGCCAACCTTCCTAGGACCTCCTGCAACCACTACACACCCTATAATGTTAAATCTTTGCCACCCTTGCCACATTAGGGCTTTGCCATTCATTGCCTTCCCAAGCTGGGTATCAACAACTCGCCTAGGGAAAGACTTTGACCATGGTGATATGCCTCCTACAGACTCCTACAGCTAATGTATATACAATGATGGAGTTCATCCACCTTCCCAATGTTCCCATACTTCTTGGTACAGTGGGAATGCAGTCTAAATCCCCATCTTAATGCAATTTGCCAGTCAAGACAGCAACAAAAAGAAAACACGGTAATTACAAAAAATCTTTGAAAAGAATGCTAGATGACTACTATTCCAATTCAATGCCAGGGATTTAATCACACTACATGCTTAACATTCAATATCCCTTGTTCATTGCATAAATTAGCAGAAACTAAGAACAAGAACAAGAAAATAGGAAAAATCACACTAAAAACTGCCTTTATTTTCTTGATCACAATCTATTACCACTTTCACATTCCTTCCAACCCTTCAAACAGGTCGAGGCCACCTTTAAATATGCCTCCCCAAATAGTTAAGTCTCTTGGGTCAAGGCTTAGATGACCTAACATTTCACTTTTTTAAAACCTCGTGTGTTTTCAAGCACTTAGGCAAAATGATGAATGATTCTAAGTTGGGGCTTCAAAACCCATTCTTGATGGCCACCTCCCAAACCATTGATCATAGTTTGATCAAGAATTATTCAAAAAAAACAAACCTAGCTAGATGGTCAACATGACCACAACAATATCACAACAAATTTTTTAAAACTTCCTTCATGACTCCAGGAAAACCAAGTTTCCCAGGTGCTCCTGCACCAGAGGATCAACACAAAACTGCATTCACTTGTCTATGGGGAACATATTGTTGGAACATGATGTTGTTTGGGTTGAAGAATGTAGGATCAACCTATCAAAGAGAAATGACCCTCATCTTTCATGATATGATCCACAAAATAGTCGAAGACTATGTGGATGATATTTTGGCCAAGTCAAAGAAAAGGAGTGAGCACATAGAGGTATTGGGACCCATCTTTGACAACCTCAAAGAGTAAAAGGTATGATTGAACCCAAAAAAGTGTCTTTGGGGTTACATTAGGGAAGATTCTTGGCTACATCATGTCACAAAGAGGGATAGAGATTAATCCAAAAAATGTCAAAGCTATCCTAGACATGGAACCACCACAAACATTGAAGTAGATAAGGGGGTTACAAGGAATATTGCAGTCCATTAGAAGGTTCATAGCACAATTGTTAGACAAAATCCACCCTTTCTCACATATTCTCCATAAGGGAGTAACATATAAGTGGGATGAGAATTGTGATAAAGCCTTCTAGCAGAACAAGGACTACCTATTAACACCTCTAGTGCTCATACCACTAATACCAAGCAAACCTTTAATCCTATATCTCAACAACATTAGTAATATTAGATGCTCTTTTGGCACAACATGATGAAAACTATAAGGAAAGAGCCATCTATTACATCAACAGTACCTTGGTAGGCTATGAAATGAATTACTCATCTTAATGCTTAGTGGTGTTTTTTGCTTCACAAAAGTTCAGACATTACATGTTGTCACATCAAATCAATCTTATTGCAAAGATCAACACATTAAAATACCTTTTATCCAAAGCAACCCTCACTAGGCGAATGGTCAAATGGGTAATGATCTTGACTGAATTTAACATAGAGTACATGGAGTGCAAGGCAATCAAAGGAAAAGTGATCAAAAACCAACTAGTAGAAGCACCCATCTATGCAAAGAACCCTTTGATATTTTAATTCCTTAATGAATCAGTGTTCTTTGTCAATACAATAGATCAATGGAAAATGTACTTTGATGGATCATTTACCCAACATGGATCAGGGGCAGGTATTCTTTTCATTAAATCTCAAGGTGATTGCATCCCAAAGTCATACCGGATATCGTTTCCCTATACTAACAATATTGTGAAATACAAATCCCTAATCATAGGTCTAAGGATAGCAGTTCAATGGAAAATACAAGAATTGAAAGTCTATGGGGATTCACAACTAGTTATCAACCAAGTCAATAATGACTACCAAACTAAAGATGATAAACTCACTCCTTACAAGAAGATGGTAGAAAATATCAAGAACCTTTTCATTAATATAAATTTTGAGTAGATTATTTGCATGAACAACTGAGCAGCAAGTGCTATGACAACAATTGGATCATTGTTAGACATGATGCACAATGTACTTCAATGTGGATTCTTGGTAGAGAAACTTCTCATGCCATCTTTTGAAATCCCATAATCTAAATTCAAGTGTGTCATCATTGGTCCTAGTTCCCCGTGGTATAATGATATATTCACCTACCTTAGTAGAGGAAACCTCCCATCCAATATCACCTCCAACCTTAAGAAGACCTTTGTTAAAAATGCATCCCAATTCATGATCCTAGGTGATACCTTATACCATTGTAGCATCGAGGGGACATTACTATGATGTCTCAACCAAGAGGAAGCCTTGACCACCTTAACAAAAGTACATGATGGCATATGTGATTCCAATTCTAGTGTTATGAATTTAGCTAAGAAATTTTTGAGGATGGGGTATTACTGGCCAATCATGGAAAGAGAAGTCCATCAATACATACAAAAGTATGTCCAGTGTCAATAGGATGAAGATCTTATTCATGCTCCAACTCAAGAGTTACAACCAATGATCACACCTTGGCCTTTCTCATAGTGCAAGATTTACATCATAGGAAAGATTACTCCCACCTCATCTAACATTCATAAGTTCATCATCATGGCCACTAAGTACTTTACCAAGTAGGTGGAATCCATTCATATGACTTGCATAAGGGGGAAGCAAATTGCCAAATTTATCTTGAATTACCTTATCTATCATTATGGTGTTCCACAAACCCTTATTTTTGATAATGGAACACCCTTCAAGAATCAGGATATGAAAGAGCTATGCCAACAATTTAACATCCAACATCGATTCTCCACCCCATATTACCCACAAGGAAATGGTCAAAATGAGGCTACAAACAAGACCATTCTAAAAATCCTAAAGAAAATGGTCAATGAAGCTAGTCATGACTGACATCTGAAGTTAAATCCCACCCTTTGGGCCTATTGAACTAGTATCCACACACCTATACGTGTAACCCTTTTCTCCTTGATCTATAGATCAAAATCCATCCTATCTATTGAGGTTGAGCTTCCTTCACTGTGAGTGTCACTACAAAATCTAATCACTAATGAAGAGTACAAAGTATTACGGCTAAATGAGTTAGAATTCTTGAATGAGCATCATCTTGACACCCTTAAACATTTTCAATTATATCAAAACCGATTGAAATGGAGCTATAACAAGAATATAAAGAGTTGGTATTTCTAGGTAGGGGATCTTGTCCTAAATCAAAATCAAACAAATCTTTCAAATTAGGACAATAAAGGAAATTTTGAACCTAGCTGGTTAGGTCCATTTTTCATCACAACAAGCTATGGACATGAGCATACTAATTATCGATGCCTAAAGGTGAACCCTTGCAGGAACCAACCAATAGTCTACATCTTAAGAATTTTTACGCCTAAGCTTGAAGGGTGTAAATCTAAAAATTAAAAAAATTAAAAAATGATCAAAAATCCAAAACAATAAGAAAAAGGATTGAAAATAGTAAAGAAAAAAATCATCCTCTAGTGAAAACCACTTTGGTGGCTCTTTGGGAAAGTACCTTGGTGAAAACCTTGAAAAAAAGTGCCTTGCATAAATAAAGCACCTCCATCTATTTATTGGCTCTTTATCTTATCATTCTTTGCATCACATCCATCCATTGCATCACTCATCATATTTATTCCATCACCCATCTGCATCTATATCATAGCTTGATATTGTGAAGTATTGTATCCCCTTTAGAACTACTTGGCATATTTTCAAGGCCAACTTTTCTAGCCTATATCAAAGTAGTCTATTACATCACATTATGGGAAATTTTTTATGCATCATGTTAGGTTCTTGTATATCTTAAGGTTATTTGAAATCTCTCAAAAATCAAAAAACATTCATAAAACATTCATCCAAAATCCAAAAACACTTTGTAAAATTAGAAAAACCAAAAACATCAAAATCTTGTGTAGCTAAAATCCAAAAACATTCGAGAATTGTAAAGTCAAAATTCAAAACATCCAAAACACATTAAAATCCCTAAAAAGGTCAAAACATAAAAAAAAAAGATTTAAAAAAACATGTCAAACTATGTTTTCTCTGAGCTTGAACGCAGGAAAGGCCATCACTGATGAGCCCCCAAGACACCCAAGGTTAGTCCTTTAAAAGTCTATCATAATAAATGGACAATCCATCAATTATTCATTCTTCATCATCAAATAAGCCAATTCAGTCAAACTATGTGGTCTTTGCATGTATAGCATAGGCAAGGCTAATCTTTGATGAACCCCCAAGGCCCCTAGGATAGGTCCTTAGGTTAGGTTCTTGGTCAAAATCTTGAAAAAAACCAAAACATTTGAAAATCTAAAAAACCTCAAAAAATTAAAAAATCAAGACCTTAAATAGCCTCAAATACTCGAAAAGACCAAAACATTCACATAAACATTCCAAAAGACCAAAAAAACCTCAAAATATTTTCAAAATACCAAAAACATTGAAATATTCTAGAAAAATCCAAAACCACCCATCCCATTTCACTTGCACCTTCAACAAACCTTAATCCATAATAAATCAATCGTCAAGTAGAAAACAAGCACAACAATTAGCAAAAGTAGCACCTTTAAATGAAAAAATCAAACTCTTGATCATTATCAAACATGTCAATCGAACCTTGTATCAATGGCCTTTCAAACAACTTATCAACCCACCAACATCTGATAACATTTCCTAGGATGCATCCTTCCTACAATGGATATTATCATTGGAAATCACTTTGGATATTTATCCTAAAACAAAACAAACCTTTTGGCAAGAGATATAGATAACATTGATTTTTTTTTCATTTTGATTTTGTCTTATGATTTATATTATCGACCCATTCCAAGGACCTCTTTGTGATGTCTAAACAATTTAGAGAGAAAGGAATGGGGCAACAAAAAGTCCCAATCCTGAATATGAGAAAAATCATCAATTTCATCACCATATCTAATAAATTCTCAGTGGATCATGGACTTGTTGGACTTTTTGAATCAATCTCAAAATCAATGGTTAAATCATTTTTATTCTTATATCTCCTTTCCACGCTCACCTGGTATCCTGACATTCAACAAAAACATCATCATGCACATATCTCGCATAATCACAACATATCATCATAATAATGAAAAACATAATCCATTGCATCATCATCATCGTCTAAGTTGTTTTGAATAATGTAGATTTGTTATTCTAAGCATCTTAATACGTTGCATTATCATTCATCACATCCATATATACATCCACATACATGCATCATCATGACATCATAAATCACATGGGAATAGTGCATAAAAAGAAATGCATCCATCAATGTATTCTACATAAGCATATCATCTGCATATCATATTATGTCATAACATATCATAGAAAGATACTAAAAAAGAAAAGAAACACATCCATTTGAATTGCATCCATCTCATAAACATTTCATATCATAAGCATTACATCATCACATATCAAAAAGAAGTGCTTCCATCATGTATTGCATCCATACATAACCATAACGCATAAATATAACATCACATCATATCATATGCATCTATACATTCATAAAACATGAAATAAAAGCACATCACATCATGAGTTTGAACCATCTCATATATATATATGAATTTCATGATACAATATCTGAATCAGTGTGTATGAATGTCAATCAAAAGTAAAATATCCATAAGGCTACCAAAAAAGAGCCTATGAATGTATATCAATATAAATAATTGGGAAAATATTCAAAAAATTATATAAAATGGCTAGCTCTAGTGGTTGCTTGACTCCCCTCTATTTGATGGTTGATCTTTGGCTCGATGAGGTGCCCCACTCCTCTATGAAAAATCAGGTCACCTCATCTCTTGGGGGACATCTCTATGATAATGCATCCTATAATGTGCATCCTTAGTGATTGTCTCCCTATGCATGCATGTTGAGACCATCTATCCCTAAGATGCCGCTATGATGGCCTCGGGCTGCTACCATTGTCCTATCTCTTGAGTGAGTTGTAGATCCAGTTGTTGTCGTAACTGAACATCATGATCCCCCTAAGCAGTCATATCTTGTAACTACTACCACAACTGATCTCTCTTGGTCATGAGAGCCTATATATGGGCCTAGAACTATTGATTTGGCTACTAAGGTGGTCGAGGAGGTAGTGGTGACCTTGTCCATCCTAATGCCCTAGGTCTTGGTGACCCTAATCATGTTATTATTGATGATGGCCATCCCCTAGCACCTTTTCCCTATCTTTCTTTGGTTGCTACTTCCCTTGACCTTGGCCCCCATCCCTGCCTCCATCTCGGCCCCCATCTCTACCTTTGCCTCCCCCATCTCTGCCTTTGCCTCAGTCTCAGCCTCTACCTCTAGGGTATTCCCCTCGCTAGTTCTATCAACCACACAGGTGGTCTAAACCATGCATCATAACCTGGGTTATTCCTCGCATCTGCTATACCCTGATCATAGGCCCAGGGTTGTGCAACAAGTTGTTTGAAGTCATTTTTGGAGTATGAAACACTAAGAGGGGGGTGAATCAGTGTTTTAATAGACAAAAATCATTTCAATTGTTTCCCATAAAACATTGTTTCTTTGTTATAATTGGATGTTCAAAATTACTAGAATGTATTCAAATGTGATAGCCAAGAGCAAATACTTGAATAACATGAAATTTTAAATGTTGCAAAGTAAATTGTTGAAATAGCAAGACTAAATTGCATGTGACATGAAAACCATATGAACCACAACACCATAACACAATGATTTATGGAGGAAAACCCTCATAGGGATAAAAACCACTCAAGAAAAATTGCCTCAATGGCTTAATAAAATCCCTCTAATTACATAGCCTCACTAGCTACACAATATGCCTCACTAGCAAAGGAACCTCACTGGTTACAAGTATGCCTCACTGGAAAATAAAATTTTCATATCAATATGATTCTATGAATAAAAGGATAGAGTATAATCTCTATTTCATTACAAAGCATTTCTTGATTATCTCATTTTTATTTGAGACTCAAGAATCTATATATATTTGTGTATGCAAATATAACCAACACTATGAAGTGCTTCAAATTTTCAAAATAGATTGTTCATCAAAGCTTTCAACATAAACACAATAATGACTCTTTGCAGAGTATAAGTCTCATACACATAAAACCTTCACAAAATGACTATCACTTCTATATAGGCATCATAATATCCATAGTCTTTCAACAAACAAATGAATGAGTCTTGCAATCTTAAATTTTCATCACAAATTCTAACCAAATGTTGAGCTTAAACATCTGATACAAATAGCAATCATTAACCTGGTAAAACTCGATAAATACATTCCTTGATTCCTAAAAGAAAGCAACTACAATAACTTACAAATCTCAACTCCCCAAACTGCCAAATCTTCCAACTATCCAAAGCTACCACTGACTATCAAAGAAATCTTTGAAGAACCTTGCTACTTTCCAAACTTTGACTCATCTCACTCAACCGTAATTTTTCTACCGCATACTTCAAGCTTCTAACCTTTGTTATACTTGATACACAATCTTTTACAAATCTTACAAAGTTACCTTGCTAAATCGGTAACCCTAGAAGGGGCCGATAGAATACAATGATATAAACATCCTTCAGCCCTTTCATAAGCACCTTTAAACTACTACTGCAGGTTACTCCCCAATAAAAACACTTTATTTTTATATTTTAGAATTTATACATCAATTACAAACATTTCAAAAAGGCCTTGAAAGTATACATATGCCCCTAGACATCATACAATTTAGATAGGGTTACAACAAGTTTTGCAACTAGATATTTTCCAAGAAGAACATCAAGATAGAATAATAATTATGCCAAAATTATATCACCAAACACCTAAACCACAAAGAATACCTTTGTATCATAATAACTTGCAAACCAAAATAGTGATAAGAACTTACATCAATGACAAATAGTGTCAAAGCTAACAGTTATTGATGACCACTATGAGGTCAATCTATGCTCCCCATTGGACCTCTCTTTGAGATCTCAAGATCAAAACCATGTAATCTTGTGGAGGTACATCATATACCTCCCCAAGTTGTCTCACAATGTGGTTTGGAAGGTATTGCTCTATCATGGTGTGCTCCTACCCTTGGAGATAGTGGGTCTGATAGGAAAAGTATAGTTGTTGCTATTCATCGTACCATGTAGGAACCTACAGCCATGGCCTCCATCAAAAAAATGGTCATGTCATCAATGAACCAATGCCAATAAGGTAAACTTGTTGGCCCTGTATGTTGCAATGTGATTAGGACCCTATATCTGAATACTATGGGCTCATCCTCATGAATATCTACCAAAACAAGGGGCCTCAAAATTGTAATGTGCTAGTATACCCAAATATGAAGCAGAGTCACACCTACCACAATGCTCCTACCTTCACAATAAATGGCCTGATGAATTTCGTGATACAAGGAAGCAAGTAGAACTGGCCCCTAGGCATACATAACAGTCCTCTAGATCATGTCATTCCAAGCAACCCCTAGCCCAAACTGAAGCCTCTACCCCGTCAGTCTGGGGTAATCACACTGCAAATGAGTGCAGCCATGAATAATCTAAAAATGGGTACCCTTCTATGGTATAAATCCAAATCAATTTGCAAACTAACCAATATGATATTGTCAAACCACAACAATGAACAACATGTGTCTTTCCCACCCTCGATATCATATATAGCTCACTCCCCATGGATGGGAATCCACAAGATCCTCCACACATCCTCAAGTGTGATGGTAGCCTCACCAATGGAAAAGTGGAAAGAAGAGATCTCATTGTGCCACCTCTCAATAAGCACTATCATCATGACAAGATGAGTCTGGACCTCTGGCAAGAAGGTGATGAAACCTAATCCCAGCATCCCCAGTTGCTTCACCTTTAGGTCATCGAAGTCATGAGCTACTGCCAAAATATTAGAATGGTGCTCCCACAACATCAATGGCGGTGGATCCTACTACACGCATCACACACATAGTGTCAATTTACCAAAAAGTCAAAAAATTGATCAAAATTTGAGACTTTTCATCACTATTTTTGGTGTGCATTGTTGTATCAATTTGGGTGGTGTGTTTCCAATATAGCAGCATGTGTCTCTTTACTCAATAGTGAATTGACATTTGCATGTGTTTCCATAAATAAAAATTGGGGTGTGTCGCCCACCACTTTTGAGTGTCACTCAAACTAAAAAATGTATGTGTCGCTATATTGCAAGTGTGACACCCTAATCAAAAGCATCGCTAGAACAAAAAATGATGGTGAATCACTAAACAAAAGGTGCTTCACTACAAAATCAATAGCGATGCTTCTGACGCCTTTTATGTGTCGCTATATAATGACACTTCTGACACCTTTTGTATGTCGCTATATAGTGACACTCCTAAAAACCTAATTTTTGTGCACTAATAAATGCACCTAAATGTGAAAATCAAGGCAAGTTTCAAGTCACATACCCATGGTCCTACGTCTGCTCCATGTTCGTACTCTCGAAACCACTCAAAAAGGTGAAGTGGAAATGCACGGCGAGCCATCTCACCAAGGTGTTAGAGCTCTATGCTAAGGATTGAATGCACAAATAAATTGGAAGTGCAACATTTTCACCTATTTAAGCTAAAAAAATATGGGTTTTTGCCCTAATTTGAGCCACAAGCTAGGATTTTGACTTGTTTTACCTATTTTTGTGCTTCATGACCTACTTTAACCCATTTTTTGTGTTTTTGAGGTCATTTTTGGTATCTTGGGGCATGTTTAGGCACTTGAACCTATATTTGACCTTTATCAACAAATCAACCCAAAATTCAAAATTTTTGTCTAATTTATTGGTGGGTAGGGAACCAACTTATTCCTTCTACTAGGGCAATAGTGGGGCATCCAAAAATTAGAATTTTTTTTTTTTTGATCTGAGTGTAGAGAAGGGGAATTCACTACTCACAAGTTCTCTTCATTCAAAGAGCCTCATGGGGTGAACTACACTACAATACCTCAAGGAACAAAATTAGAGTTCTAGAATCTAAAAGAGTGAGTCACAAAGATTTTTGAGACAAACTGATGAGCTCTCGGCTAAAGGACGGCAGTGCGGGTATAGGATGACAGTGTGGCCCGCTGGCGTCTGTACAGACCAGAAAGCAAGAATGTCATAGAAAATAGCTAAATGACTACTTCTCCTTGTTGATAGTTTTTTCTACACAACAACAACTCAGATAGAATATACAATCCTATCTCTCTTGAAAGGTAAATCTCTCTCAGGAAACTTCAAGAGATAACCCCAAGGTCTCTAATGTCAAGTCTTGACAATGCATAAAATAGCTCATAGATAATGTGTAAATGCTAGTAATCACAAAGGGATCTTACGTAGCAACAACTAGAAGTTCCAAAATCATCAAATGAAACAATATGGTGATAGTTGATTCCTAAAACTAACCCAGATATTAAAGAAATAGCAAAAGATAAGGGTTGAGAAGAGAAAGATTTCAGAAAAAAACTAATCTAAAGACCAATAATGCAAACGATTAACACATGAAGTGGACCAATCCGTTTAAAACTAAATCTTGCTTAACCTAGAAAAAACCCTACAAAATCATAAGATTAGTGCAATCTTCTAAGGAATACATAGAGTTTTTCAAATTGTAAGAGTTCATACAAACCAATCACAGTGATCAAAATGAATAAACTTCCTACAACCAAACTTTAGCAAATGAAATTTAGGCCCAGGCTAACTTTACATAGCAACTTATAATCAACAAACTACTAAAAGTATGGACCATTGGATTGCTCAAACACCTCAAATAATCAATCATAAAGCACTATTGCATCACATCTAAATTCTAAATCAAACATGTAGTGAGAAACTCTTGAGAAAATTCACAGATAAAGGATAATTAGAACCATGTGGAATAAAACAATAGAAGAGAGGTCACCACAAAACAATGCCTTCACTTTATTGCTTCATTAAATGTGCAACAATTCTATATTATCAAATGTTTAACACTTGCTCTCAAAAAATGAACTAACTTCTAACTCTACTACAACTACTACAATAATATCAGTATTTTCTAGTTTCTAACCCCCAAAAATGAAGCTTGAGCTTCAATTTATAGGCACAAATCCCCTTGGGCATCCCAGAATAGGGCTCACAATTATGGGGTAGCCATGCTTTCAAATTTTGTAAGTCAAGGCCGACCATGTAAGGCCGACCTAGTGTATTTCTAGGAAAAGGACAAAAAAAGATGCCAGTACCTGCTAGTGGGCCCATAGGCCACTTTGAAACCTCTGAATATGTTCCATTTTAGGATTGTAACTAAAAAAATTCCTCTTGCAACTTTTCCAACAAGATTGCTATGTGGCGACAATTTGTCCAACTCCTCCCACCTTGTCAACATCTAATTTTTTAATCAAGTCTTTAACAGTTTCTAGAAAATTTTCTACCTCTGCTGAGTTTGGAACTGGAATAACTCTAATTTTGGTTTTATAACTCTTGAATTCATCTAGATATTGCAACATAACTTTGTTCCATTCCACTTGCAGCTCTTGGTACCTATCCAATCTGGAAATATATATCACTGAGTCTTTTGAGTATTTGTTTGTTACCACAACATTCTCTACAAGTGCATAGACTTCATGCCACCATGCCTAAAGCATCACAATATTCATATTCTTCTATCCAAATTTCTTCCTTCCTATCACTATTTCAAGGAAGCTGATACAACCATCCTATATTTCTTTCACTTTTCCTTGAATTTTGGAAATTTTCTTCATTACCTTGGACAAAAGTTCCTTCCCATAGTTCCAAGTTTCCAACCATGCTTTCACTTTATCAAAAAAATCACGAGGAGAAATATCCAAGTGTACCACGTCATCCTTAGGTATTTGCAATACCTTCTTCAATTCTTCAACCATGGATTCATCATTCCTCTTGAAATCATCAATGAACTAGGAGATATGACGAAGAAAGTCCACGGTGTCGATATGGACTTTGACAATCATCTCAATCACTTCATCTCGTCTAGTACTAACGTCCTATAGCCATCCATGAGTGTTGTGTATAGTGGACTTCAATCATTCTATCTTAGATATTGCCTCTTTAGGAAGTAGTCCTTCAGGAATGGCTTTCTTTGCTCCAACTGCTTGCAATGGCTTCATTAGATGTTGTATGTATCTATAAACATCATCAAGCTACCTTTGTAACCTTTCTTTCTCGACAGTCTCACTATCTATCCTTCTCAAAAAAAATTGGGAGGAATCATGAAATTCTTCCTTTTTTTGATCCCGAGTAGTAGGTCCCAAATTTAAAGTCTGAATTTTATATTTAGAGGGCCTTACCTCATCCTTAAACTTATCAGCTGATGGGACCACTATATGCACAATCCTATTATTGAACTCATCTTGTGCTAGCTTAGACACTATCCGTTCCCTTTTCCTTTGCTTTGGTTGTCCCTATTTTTTGAGCAATTTGTCCCAACTGGGTGTGTCCTCCTTGACAATTATTGGTTTCTTGCTCCTTCATCTCTCCAACCATTCTAGGACATTAGATTGTTTTGTTTTTTCACCTACCAAAGGAATTTATTGATCATTCCTTTCTCATAGTGGGTTATCCATGATCTCTTCCACAACCTTCTCACTCGAAGGTTGGTTTTATTTCTCGCCTTCTACCTCCTTTCCTGAATATTTTGATTGTTCTTCCTGTAGTTCCCTAGATTCAACATTTTCATTGTAAGCATCAAAATTTGATTTCCCCAATTCTTGCATCATCTCTTTCCATTCTTCATTAGTTGGGGTGGAAATCTCATCATCATCTGACTCATGATGTTCGGGATTGTTAGAAATGTGTCCCTCCTCATGGATTACTTCCTTAGAAGTTTGGACATGCTAAGGAGGAGAATTTTTTCCTGTGTTTATCTCAACTTCTTGCTCATCAACAACCAATATATCTTCTTCCACCTCTTGTATTGGGGACATCTTTTGCTGAGAGGGGATTTTCTTACATACATTTGAGTTTTCTCCCCTGAAGTGTCATTTTTTGTGGGAGGGGCATCGGTATCTACTTCTTCTTTCTTAGCCTTTGCTACTTTTTCTCTTTTGATAATAAGCCTCCATTTCTTGGTGGGCTGGGGTGTCTCACTCTTTGCAACTGTAACATTACTCTAAGGGGTTTTCTTAGCCATGGGAGATGGATTTTCTCCCTATTTTTCCTGTGTTTGACTTCTTTTCCTCCTTTTAATCATCACATGCTTGTTTCCTCCTTGTTCCTCAACACCTTCAAAAGCATCATCCTTTTCCTCATCACCTCCTTCAGAATGAGACTCCAAGTCCCCCATCAAGTGGTAAGTAAATATAGTACCACTAGTTTCAAGCTCTTGTACCTTTTGTTTTACCCATAGCTTGGAGTATTCCTTGACCGGTTTAGTGATTCGATCAAGGTTAGTTGCCTTCTCTTCAATCCAGTTGATCATTGGAAGGGGCTTACCTCTGTATGGCTCATAATCTTGCTTTTGTATGAGATCCACATCATCATTTTGGATTTGATCAAGAACCTCCATGATTCTATACAATCTCATCAGCTTGAGGGACATACAGGAGAACCTCCTTCTCAAAACATCGAAATCATCTCTACAATTTGCCCAATAGTCATCAACGTGGCCCCTATGTCTGAAGGTTCTATTGGCCAACTTCATAGCTTTGCCATATGGGTCAAATTTAACCCTATGCATGTGAGGATAGAGTTCAAATTGTTTCATCTCCTTCTCGGAATGTTGAGCACTTAAGATTGAAGAGCATGACTCTAAGGCTACAATCCTCAATGGAAATTCAACACCTAAGCCCTTTTTCTTCATGACCTGCTACAAAATCTCCTCAAAGCCTAACATCTGCCTGGTTAGCTCTAGCAGCAAGAGTTTGTTATTTGGATACCTCAAAAATCTAAGTGGTGTAGTGGGTGACCCATGTATCCGGAGTTATGTGAACTTAGGAAACTAAATAAACCATTTCCCATGTTGTTTGATCAAGTCCATAGCATCGGTCATTACCCTTACATGAAGGGCATTCTACAACAATCTTGGGATGAACATAAAGAAGGAATTTTTTCCCCTTTTAAAGTTGGATGTTTTGTATTGTAATTGGGGATATACATCCCAAATTTTGTCCTTTCCCAATGTCCCTTTGTATTTCAATCCTCTGTACTTGGTCTTACTTGCCAACATATACACCAAGTACGATGTCATGGTGAATTTCCTGGTTTCATGCACACTCCTCAACTAAGAATCCAAATTGTTACTTATGATTCTTGCCCAATGATAATGCTTATTGGCTACAATTTGAGTGATATGGAAGAACATCCACAGCTAAAAGATATGAGCTTGCTCCACTCCAATTACTCTTCCCAAGAGAGTTATCATATTAGTGTATTCCATTTTAAAATCACCCCTATGTAATTGTTTGGGAAACTTTGAGAAATGGGGTTTTGGCTTCAGAATCCATGAGTTGTTCATGATCTCAAGAGCCCTATTCGGATCCTCATCATAGAATTTGGTTGCTTCCCCTATGTTTATTTCCTCAATTAGATGGTGGTGTGAGGCAATGTAAAAGATCCTTGCAATGGATTCCTCAGTAAGGTTTTCCATTACCCTTCCTTGTGGTCCAATGATAATCCTCATGTCAGAGTCATAATGCCTTGCACATTCCAAGACCATCTCTGGACACAACTATGTCAGAGGGAAACCTATAGCTTGTGCTAGACTCGTGTGAGTGAGGATTTGAGCCAACTGAGTAGGTGATTCTCCATACATCCTTTTGTGAAAGTCTTCATAATCAATATGTCCCATGTTGGTGTCTCCAATGTTTGACCAAGCTGATGCAATTTTAGACTCTGGCCAAATTCCCTTGAAATCATACTTCATCCTTTCCTATCTTTTCCTAACCTCCTCCTACACTAGGGAAACCTTAGTTTTGGTTGTCTTGTCAGGGCTCACTTCACCCTGCATCTGTTAGAGAAATACAACAATCACCAAGATGCAACCAATGGTATAACCTACAAGCCATCCTATCAATAAAGTTTGATTGATGCAAGCAAGATGATACTAATAAATGCTTAGTGAGAAAAATCCATCATGAACTTTAAATGATTACATGAGAATGTTAAACCAGTCCACTAATGCCAGAACTAATGAGTAAGCAATAGATGCAAGTTTAGTTACAATGAATCCATCTTGCACTAAAATGTCAATCAAATCATGAATGTGCCACAAATGACCTCAATTCAAATGGTGAATGATCAAACAATCCATCCTGAATCCATGTGGGGTACTCCTAAAAATATATGAAGGAAATCAGCTAATCCGAGCTAGCTCAGATTAGCCAGCCAGATTATGGTTCGGCTCATCCTCAGAATAGCCAGAATTGGCTCAATTTGCTTCGTTTTGGCATGGAAATCTGGTCTGATGTTGTTTGTGGTATAAAACATATTGGAGTGATGATTGCAAGAGTCAAAGTTGCATCACAATTCAATGTCCAAGGTGGGATTGAAGTTTGTGAGGTGAATTTCAAGGTTTTGATTCAAAATGGGCTAGACTCGGCTAATCTGAGCTAGCTCAGATTAGCCAGCTGAACTAAGGCTCGGTTAATCTAAGCTAGCTCATATTAGCCAAAATCCATCAAAATCGTGATTTTGGCTAAGGCATGAACCTCACTCAATCAATTTAGCACCATCATTTGAGTCATGATTACAATCAACTTTGTCCAACGAGTTTGTTGATGGTTTTGATCAAGTTAACAACTAAATTTGACATGTGATCACTGAAATTTGTTCATTATTGATGAATCAATGAAATCAAAGGCTAGGTTTTTGGACAAGAAGTCGAGGGTTTGATGATTCTTCCAATATACTCTTAGATTTCAAGAGTAAATAGCATTGTTTTGTCATATTCTATCGTAGTTTCAAACCCTATATTAAAAGTACCCTAGGAATCAAATCAAACCCACTCACAGACCTAACCAAGGCTTGACATTGTCATGTATGAAAAAAAAAATACAATGAAGAAAAAATGAAAACCAAAGTTGATCAAAAGCATGGAAATTAGAGCAAAACTTGCTTCCCCAAAGTTATTGATCTTCATAGCTCGAAAAAGGTCAAAGCAGATTCAAAGATAAAAGAAAGAAAGCCAGAAAAAAGGAAACCCCAACCTTCAAATGTGTGTAGCCAAAGAGGGTATTCACCAATCCACTCAAAATGCAATGAGGTCTACAATCAAGGCCCCAATGAAGTCAATTTCGAAACAAAACTAATGGCAGAGAAAGAAAGCGAGAAAGGGTCACCACAAATTACCCTAAATAAGAGTGTACCAAAGTGAAAAGGTGCACAAAAGGATAAATCAATTGGTGAATTCAAAATGAAATGCTAGGAATTCAATGAAATATCCAATAAGGAAAGTTTCTAAACCAATATTTAATACCAAGAACAAATGGTGAAATGATCAATCAAAAGTGATATATTTCCCAAAACGAGCCACATTAAATGCCAAAACGTACGGGTTTCGGGAAAAACGCCCAATCTCAGATTTTTCAGCAAAAGAAGGTGACCTCAGATTTTTGGCTAATACGAGATACCTCAAATTAGCCAACTAGACTAAGGTTTGGCTAATCTGAGCTTAGCTCGGATTAACCAAATTTTTCCCTGGACTTAGCCAATTCCTTGTCAAAGTCAAAATCTCAAGTGGGGGTCTTTCAAGGGAGCCCAATAAAAGTTCAAAACTTTCAAAGCTCATCGAGATGGGGGAAAAACATCGAGTGTGAGGCAAAGCAATACCAAGGACAAAATGACCAAAATGACCAAAAAGACTTATCCCTTAAGGGGACAAAGTTAAGACCCTACGAAAGCAAAACAACAAAAAAAGGGGGGGTCCCCACCTCAGTGAGGCGTGTGTGCGAAAAATGCACAACACTACTCTAATTTCTAAGAAATATTATAATGTGAGAAAGTAAAAAAACTTTAAAAATTAAAGTACAAATGATAAAGTTAAAGAGGAGAAAGAAAGTGCTTACAACCAACCAAGTAATGAAGCCCCCGGCAAGGAAATATCTTCAATACCTACATGCGTAATATTTGGAGAAAGTGTTGGGGCTATATAGGGGTTTGCCTCAGTCAAACCCCCATTTTGGTGTTCCCACCTCCATGGAAATTCAAATAGATAGAGTGAGAAGTAATCAAATGTGATGTGATAAAAGCAATCCCCGCTCAAGGAGGAAAACTCGTATCACAAAGTAAGGATGCAATAGATAGGGATATGGAATCCCATGATGCTCTCAAGCATGAATTGAAGGAGATAGAGTTGCAAGGCTTAAGGAATCCAAATGGAGAGAGTAAGGAAAAGAGAGAGAGGGTTGTGAGAGCCAAGAGAGCTACAAAGGGTGTTACAAAAGCTTGAGAGTCTTGTAAGAATGTGAAATCTTCAAGAGGCTCTATTGTAACAAATAAGGGAGATGTGAAAGTAAGAGAGTAAAGAGGGAAAAGAGAGAAGCCAAGATGATAGAGTGAAGCTAGAAGTTAGAATAAAATTAGAAGTGCAAATGAGTTGAAAAGATAACATTTAAGTGGAGAAGAGAAGCAAAAACAAGATTCTTGGGCAGTTACAAGGCATCCTGAGTCGTTACCACTGACCAAAGGAGGTGACAAGTGGAAAACATGCTCAAAAAAAACTATTTGAAAGTTGAAATGTCGTAGGATGCTAACACAACGTGCAAAAGTCCTCACAGCATGCTAGTGTCCAGACACATCACGCTACAAAACAACATGAACAGGCAAAGTGCAAAGTTTGACACGAAGCTAGCACGTGAGGGTAACTGCTGAAAAAGGGGTTCAAAGCATCCTGAGAGGGGAAAAAGGCTAATGCAGGGGCTAAAACGAGCCTACACAAGTGCTAGGGGAGTGGACACAAAATTGGATACAATAATGTATGTGAAATTGCAAGGGGTGCAATTTTACGACATTACACTAAGCAACAGTTTTAATCTAAAAAGTGTCAGTCTTTGAACCAACATAACAAGTACCTCACTTCAAAGAGGGAAAAAATGTAGACACTTAAAAATGTCCTAAATGATATCACACACTCGAATCTGGTCTACTAACACTGTTTCATCCTAAAATCCATCCTATTTTCGTGTGCTTGATTAAATTATCCTAGCTATTTAATTAAATGCCTCATGTTCATCTATTAATCTAATTGACCTAATTAGGTTAATTCACCCCCTCTCATGCTAACATTTCATCCTATTAAACTGGATAAATCAAAATATTTAATTTAAACACCTTGAATCCTCTCATTTGATTAAATAATCTTAATTATTTAATTAAATGTCATTTTGACTCCTTTTCATTAAATAAGTTAATTATTTAATGAATATCCTAAATTCCCCTAATTTTCATAATTGAAACTTTGTTTTAATTATCAAATTACTAATTAATTCTACCTCTCTCACTTGCAAGGGAATATTCCTCCTCTGCACATTCCTCCAAATGGGAATATTTCCATGGAATATTCTTTCCCCCTTCACTCATTTGAGAAAAGGAATATTCTTCCTTGTAACAAACTTTCAACTAACTTCTTGAGAAAGTTTTGAAAGTGAGCTTCTTTGCATGATTGTGAGCCCTTAATTAAAAATCAACTTGCATTCTCAACCCTTGATGGAAATCCATGATCCATGCCTCCATTTTTCTTCGATCCTAACCATTGATTGATTCTTTCAATCTTCACCATTGGTTCCTTTTTTCCTATTCTATAAATAGATCTTGCATCTATTGAATGGGGATACATCTTTTAATAGTAAACTTATGGTGTTAAAATCACTCTCATTTGCATCCATATTTATCTTTTTTTAGTTTACAATCTTGATCATAGTAGCTTAAAAGCATCCATTAATGGCTTCCATAGTAACTTAGTTGCATCCATTTAGCATATTTTGGAATTAGGGCTTGCACTTTTAAATCTTTCATACATTTAGAATAGCTTTTCATACACTTACATCGATCATCTTAGCTTTCATCATGTTAATCTAGCTTTCATCATACTTTCATTCATCTTTTTCATCAGCTTCCGTTGATTTTAATCAATAAAATCAATTGGAAAAGGCTCATTATCCAAGGAATTGGGAAAGGGTGGCCATTACACATCAATGTGACATCACTCCCCAAATAGGATAAGTTTCAATGTCTTGGAGTAAATGTTTATCAAGCTTTCATGTTTTAGAATGATAATTTTAATGGCTTCTTTGTTTTTTTAAAATTGAATGATCTTATTGAGATTGATGCTTAGTGGTTTAAGTATGCTTTGAATCCATAGGGATCAAGTGTATTTAACCTATACTACATCATTGGTCACACCTAGATTATATGGAAGTCCTTCAAGATATTTTAACTTAGAAAAATCAATCTTCTTTTCATCTTTCAACTAATATAATAATCTTTTGAATGTTCTAAAATATTCAGTAAAATATTTTCAAATCATAATATTTCATTGACAAAATATCCTTTATCAATCTTTCTTTATGCATACTAATTATGGAAAAAACTCATCGGTTAATATTCTAATAAAAAAATTATTGTAGGTAATTGGACTTGTATGTGTTGTTGCCCAGATTGGGTATCTATCTGATTTTGAGTAACAAAAATTTGGTAGACCTTTGCATTCTTTTCATCTTCTAGCTTATTAAACCACCAATCATGAACAATACCCCACATATAATTAACATCTAGTTTACATGTGTTTTCTAAATTTGATCCTAATAATGCTCCAATAGTGATAAATGTATTGATCCATGATTGTATGATCTAATAAGGATATTCTACATTATCAATATCAAGACAACATGGTTGTATTTAACAAGTTGTTCTCATCATCATAAGGGTATCTTATTTTTTAGCCCTCTTCTCATGAGAACTTCTTAGAGATTTGGAATGATGGGAGTAGTAGGTGTTGGTTTCTTTTCCTAGTTTACCAACCAATCTAAAGGTGTGGATATATCATGTATTGATTGGCCAATTTGATCTATTTTTTGGATAATATCATCACATTTTCCTCAAGTAAAGGTTGTACATGATCATTAATAATTGTAAGATCATCCCCACGTTTATGCAGATTATTCAATGTTTTCTTAGACTAAGTTTGTAGCTTGCCTAATGAAGATTTCACATCCTTTAGATTGTTGTGATTTTTTGTAACATTTTTTCCAATTTTCTTCACCTCACTATGTATAAATGCTATTGACTCCTTGATAGAAAATTTATCACATCAAAAATCATCTAAATTCTATTGTAAATGTTCACAAAACCTATAAAATTCCTTTGTTTAAATTCACTTAGAGGTTCTTTTTCATCTCTAGATTTAGGTTGGAAAGCATACTGAAGCATATTCATTTTTCCATGTTTTGTCTTAAAGCTTCCTTTGAGTTGTGTCCATCTACCATTCTTATAAAATGATTCTTCTTGTTCTTTATACCATTCTAATATCTTTTCTCTAGGCGGTGTCATAACCATATTGCAGAATGGATGATTTATACCATTTCCCTTTTGTTTAGATTTTCCTATAATATTATCACCAATTGATTGGAAAGGATCTAGTCCTTGGTTTATAAGAGAATCTTCAACTTCTACAAATAACTGAGCTTTCTTTCTTCCTGAAGAAGAATTAAAGGAAGATCTGACACTATGAAATTATTCTTCGAATGGATTTGAAGGAAAACTCCTATTTGATAGAGATCTAGGTATAATACTTATATGGTTCTAGCTTATAGTATGAACTGGTTTGGTGGCTTCTAATAGTTTTGGTGCTACACATTGCATCCAGTTAAGCTTCCAACTTTCTAGAATATTGATTGTATTAATATGACCTTTCTATAATTGGACTTCCCCATTCAAGGTTCTAGCATATGGAAGATTATCCAAAATAGAGGAATTATTGTTATTGGTCATAAAATACAATACTTCCTCAAGAGACTTCCTCAACACCAAAGTGAAACCCTATATAGATAAACTCTTCACTCTACAGATGACTTCCTCAAGAGACTTTACTTGAAATGGAGTGGCTATTGGCTCTGTATAGATATAATTAAAGATAGTAGACTATAATCAAGAAGAAATAGGCTTTGATACCATTAATTAAGAAGTTCTAACCATTTGGTCACCAACCTTTGGCATTGTTTTCTCTCATTCCATTGCATCAGAGTCTAAATAATATTGAGCACAGACAAAAGAAGCTACAAAAAATAAACAAAATATAATCTATGCTTCATATTTTCCATTCAAATACATCACTTAAATAGGGAGTTTGATCTCCTACATTATAGGAAACTCATGAAACAACTTTCCCAAATATATTGAGTTGTTTTAACAACTCAACACATTCATACCACTAATACAATAACCTATATAACAAAATATAACAAAAATGATTATTTTATGCATCCTATGATGCAATATTCCTAACACCCCCCATATTACAACATTCTCCAAATGTGAATAATCATATCAAAAATACTTGATGACCATGTCTAGTAGTCCATCCTAAGGTATGAGTAGGGACATACACATCTACTTATGAGAAGCAATAGTGGAACCAACCTCACTATGCTCACTATACTTTTAGCCAAGGATAGGGACAAACACATCTACCCATGGAACCAAACATAGGGACTAATACATCTACCCATGATTTTACATCAATTTTGGATAGGGACAAACACACCTATCCAACATTAAGGCTATGAATAGGGACACACACATCTGCTCACAACAATTATGATTGGGGACAAACACATCCAATCATAATTACAAACTCCTATGACTGGGGACAAACACTTCCAATCACTTACACCATCTTATGAATGGGGACAAACACATCCATCAACAAAACAATCAACAATTGTGATTGGGGACAAACATATCCAATCGCAGCATAAAAATATTAAGAACTAAGTCCTCATAGTCGCATATGCAACCACCAATATAGATCATTGTCACTTTGATTACAAATGATATGAGATGCTTGTCACTGCCACCTAGAAACCAATATTGGCTTTAGTCATTTTGGCACAATTTGTTTGGTCACTAATATAATTTCACAACCCCGTTGCTAGTGACTAATGAGCGGTCATTGAATGTCCTCCAACCTCTTGTACCTACATCCTCCATTTGATTTTCTACTAAGAAAATTTGGTTTTGAAGTTCAATTTTAGAATCCTCCCACAAGATAGACGTCATGTACAAGTGATAGTGCATCCAATTACAATTGAGTCTATTTTTTATAATATTTTGACACTTTTGAATTTTGAGAGACATATTTGATGACACAACAATTAATGACTCATAAAAATGAACCCTATTCTAAAAAAATAATACAACTTGAACTTTAGACTATAATATATAAAATATCTCTATAAGACAATAGTTCTAGACAATAACATGTTTCGAGTCCTTGTCAAAACCTATTTGTTAATGGTTTCGGGTCCATTCAAAACCTATTGTAAATGGTTTCGGGTCCATTCAAAACCTATTTTTCCCTCAATCAGAACTAGACAATAACAACCTCCCACTATAGGAATCTTAAACTTTTAATTTTAATTTCTAATATAATTAGAAGCTATTACCTAACTCGAACTTCACCATTTGCCGATAGACTTGAGATCAGTAATAAAAGGAATGTGATCATGGATCCTTAGAAATCTTCAAGATTTAAATTCAATCCCACTAATCTAGCAATGGTAATTAAATCAAGGTATTCATGGAGCCACAAATATCCATTGTGTTGAGTATCACATTGCATAAGGATTTCATGGTGATGATATCCCTTGGTTTCAAATCAAGACTTATCAATTTGATAAGATACTTAAAACTATACAAATGATCTTACAAAGTTGAATCAAATTTCTCCTTTTAAATCAATCCTCAAGAATCTTGATCTTTCCTTCAATGTTGGATATGACCAAGAATATATCAGTTGGGTAGATGTAGAAGTTGATTTTTTTTATTTTGATCAATACAAAGCTCATTATAATTGATCTCTAGTATTTATCTAACTCAAGAATTTACTCTTTTGTACTCTATTTCTACAACATCAACCAAAAAAAATGTCACACATAATTTTTTTCCTCCATTATCAAAGATCAAATACTAGATTTCAAAGAGCTTCAATTTTTGGAATGTTGTCTAGTACACAAAGAAATATGATTTGAATGTCTCATTCCTATAAATGCAAAAAAAAACATTTATAGATGTAGTAGAAACGTTTATGCAACAAAAACATTTTTTAATGGAGTTGGGACCATTCATAAATGAAACAAAAAATGTTTATGAAATTAGACATAGCATCAAGGAGCATCCCATTGAATTCTTCTAGATTTTCTAAATAAAAAATATAGAGGTAGGTTAATGGAAATAAGTTTTCGCCTACTCATGAAGCAACAAAGAGATTCACTAACAAATTGAAGAACAAAAGGAAAAATAGTCATTGGTTTCCAACAATCACTCCTCTTGCAAATCGCTCACCACACCAACCAACTTGTTGTTCTAATTTGATATTTCTCTAGAAACTTATTCATTGACAAGCCAAAGAAATGGATTCCCTAACTACTAAAAAAAACTTTACAGATGTTATAATTTTTACATAGCATCCATATCATGTCCAACTTCCTCTTCAAACTACACTCACGAAATGCTTAGAATATTTTCAAACAATTTATTGGTTTTATCCTACTCGTTCTCAACTTTCCAAAACATTTTTGAAATTTTAATTTTCATTTACTATTTAGAGAGATATCACGATTTTACTAAACACGTAATGAACAAAGTTTTTAGATGCCCAACTCTGATACCATGTAAATAATTTTGAGCATAGACAAAAGAAGTTGCAAAAACTAAACACAATATAATTTGTGCTTCATATTTTCCATTCAAATAAACCACATTTAAATAGGAGTTCGATCTCCTACATTATAGGAAACTCATGAAACAACTTTCCTAGATAGATTGAGTTATTTTAACAACTCAACAAATTTGTACCACTAATACAATAACTATACAAAAAACTATTACAAACATAATTATTTTATGCATCCTACGATGCAATATTCCTAACATAGAGCCCATCATTTCCTAGCTACATGACCCTTTGAAATCAATGGTATTAGACGCAAGGTTTCAGGTTTGATTCTCAACGAAATGTGGTGGGTTATCCCCTACGTGGGAATTAATGGCCCCCACATGACATGTGTAGTTGTGGGTCCCCGAGGCTATCCAGGTGTAGTGTTGGCTATCCAATCGATCCACCCCTTAACATCACGAAGGATATTGCTCACTATAAGTTCAAGCTTTTGGTGTAGTGGTAGCTTATTAATGGTATTAGAACATATTTTTTTCTTGATTATAGTATACTGACTTTAAAAGAATGATATCAGAGCCACACAAAGTCATACAAAACCATGATTTTCTAAGAAAAGGGCCATGTTAGAAGAATGATGCAATTGCTATCAAGCTAATCATAATAGTATTATGTGTTGTTGGTATCTTTCTTACCTTTCCTTTAATCTAGAGTGATCATATGCATTCATCTTCAAATCCTTCTCCTTGAGGAAATCATTCTTTAGAAAGTCATTAGCCTAGTAAAACTATTTGTTTCTGAAAAAAAAAAACCATTAATTTCATAGGGTTGTGTAGTTAGGCAATCATGGGCTCTAATGCAATGAAATGAGAGAAAACTATAGAAAAGGCTAGCGACTAAATGGTTGTGACTTCTTATTATTACCTAAAGATAAAAGATTACAGAAGATATTCTACATGTTTTCTTTATGATATCTTATATCACAATTACGCGTAGAGATAGAGCATACTCAATCACAAGTAGAGAGAGACTGGACTCTAGGACTCTAAAACTCAAAATGAAAAACCAATGAGTGATGTCCACAATGCTTTTGCAAAATCTTATTTATAGGACTCTAATTATCAAGCTAGACTGTAAAAGGGGAATCTAACTTGGAATACTAGGTAAACCGGTTAACCAAAAAGGAGGTGTGTCGACCATGATTATGGAAATTGATAGGACCCTTTACAAATATTTTCATGATCTTTACTTTCTTTAATCAAGGAGGAATATTATGCCATAATGGTCAGCAGTTTCATCCTTGTACAACACAACTTTATTTATATGAAAAACATAAAGGTCCACTTAGTTTACTTTATGTACAATAATTGAGTCCTACCATGGTATTGCACTTTCATTCATTATCCTATTTGAGTATTCTCCATCTTCCAGTATCTAGTAACAAATATATATTGAAAATGTTGTCAAACTGCATGATGTACTAGTGATGATAGTGGTGTTTGATCCTTTTCTGAGCAAGATGACTAGTAGTCGGATGATACCAATCTCCAATGAGTGTAGTCTATGTATGCTTAATTACCCATTCAAGCTAACTAGAAGGAAAATACACTGCAAGGTATATAATATCTAGCAGAGTTGTATATGTCAAAGCAACTTTATAGGGAGTCATTTGAGAGAATAATATCTTACATCCAGTATTAAAGATACTAGGCAAATCATCTACATTATGAAAATCAAGAGGAAATGAATTTATAATATCTCTACATCTGAAAACAATGTGAGCTTCCTTATAATAGTGCACCGAGTTCTTTAAAACTACCAATTCTACACTCCTAAGAGATGAAGACATAATTACTATTTCTTTTGTATCTGGAATAAATTGAATATTGCCCCATCTATCATTCTGAAATGCAGGGACTATATTTTTGTAAAGAAAATATTCCAAAATTATTCTTTAGAAGGCTTCAGGGAGTTCTTTCATTCTATGTATAACAAAAGATTGTGGATCTTCTAGAAGAAGATTTCCTTGATCATCAAATCTTCCTATCATATATACTGACTGAATTGCTTGAGGAAGATAATGAAATGGTATTTCCTTATGGTTTCCTAAGACTATTCTTGACTCCAAAAAATGAAAAGGATTGACTCAAAAATCCCATCCTAAGATTATATTAGTTTTCATATTCTCTTGTTTCTAGAAAGAGCACAAAGCACTGAAATCTCCTAAGTTTACGAGAATATTATTGGATTTTCTCTTGATAGTTTGGATAGCACCAAGACTGTGAACTAAAATTTTATGCTAAATCCAATATAATAATGGTTACACATGACTCTTAGCTAAACTTATACATAAACCAATATGTATTAAAGCTATAAAACTTCTACTAGAACCTTCTAATTTGATAAGTTAATAACTGGTTTGACAAGGAAAGACATGACATAAGACAATTTCTTAAGAAAAGGTAATGTACAAAGAAAACTATGATAAAAATATAAAAGACTCAAGAAATAGTAAAGGAAAATAAGATTTAGAGAAGACTAGGCATACATTACATGGTCTTGTTCTTCTTTCTTCTATTTTTTGGAACTTTCTTCAATATTTTGTAGAGAACCAAATTCACTAACCTTCTCATCCTCTAATTATTTTGTCACAGACTCTGTTGTACTGTTAGATCAAGAGCATAATCTTTATAATTATGTTAAAGATCATGATTCTATGGATAAACTGTCTTTATTGCTAGTAATACATTCTTTTGTATCTTCTTCTTTAGAACCTGTATATTTTGCCTCTTCTAGATAATTGTTTGAGGATGTTACTTTTGATTCTTCATTTTTTTCTTCTTCATATTCATCATAAATAGCTTATAGGTATTCATCATGCAAATTACAATTAGTGCAATAATATGAGAAATTTCTTCCTAAAAATTCTTCATCAAAACCATAGGGAGTAAAACTTTGGATCTTAGCCATTTCCCTTAGGAGTGAGGAGTTGGGACAATCTAAAATAAGCTTATAGGGGCATCAATCTTTTAAATTCAGTAGACTACAAAGAAGAAACTAGCTCTCATATCAATCTTTAAAGTCAATCGACTATAATCAAGAAGAAACAAGCTCTAATACCAATAATTTCAGAGGATCACTCAACTAGGAAATGATAGGCTCTGATGCAATAGAATGAGAGAAAACAATGATAGAGGTTTGTGGCTAAATGGTTACACTCCTTAATATTACCTAAAGATAAAATATTACAGAAGATATTCTACAAGTTTTCTTTATGATATCTCATATAGCAATTACGAATAGAGATAGAGCATGCCCAATCACAAGCAGAGAGAGACTGGACTCTAGGACTCTAAAACTCCAAATGAAAACCCAAGGAGTGATTCCCATAATGCTTTTGCAAAAGCTTATTTATAGGACTCTGATGATCATACTAGACTGTAAAAAGGGAATCTGACCTAGAATACCAAGTAAACCGGTTAACCAAAATGGATGTTTATTGGCCATGATTACTGACATTGACAGTCCTTTACAAATATTTTCATGATCTTTACTATATTTAATCAACGAGTAGGCTCTAATACTAGTTATCCCCCATGTGGGATTTAATGTCCCCCACATGACACATGTAGATGTGGGTCCTCGGGGTTGTCCAGATGTAGTTTTGGCTATCTAGCCGATCCACCCCTTAACATCACAAGGGTCACTACTCACTATAAATTTGAGATTTTGGTGTAGTGCTAGCTTAGTAGTGGTATCATATCCGAGGTCTTAGGTTTGATTCTTAGTGAAGCATGGTGGGAATTAATGGACCCCACATGACATGTGTAGTTGTGGGCTCCTGAGGTTGTGTAGGTGTAGTGTTGGCTATCTGACCGATCCATCCCTTAACATCACAAGGGGCACTACTCACTATAATTTTGAGCTTTTGGTGTAGTGATAGCTTAGTAGAGCCTTTTTATCAAACCACCTTTTCACTTCAGACTGGTATTTAGCAAAATGATCTATCACCCTTGTCCGTTTTTCTTCTAAATGCATTAGTTGCAACAATCAAGCTTTCGTTTGGTTATATAATCCCACATACTCTTAGGAAAATTGTCTAGGAATTAAAATTTACTAGCAACATAGGATCTACTCTAGAAATTAGGTGATAAGGGAAATTTCCTAATGCAAACTTTACCCTAGTTCTGTCAACCCAAAGGGTGAATTTCAATAGAGAATTCCATTCCCTAAGACTCTTTTCAAGTAATTTCTTAATTATTTCCAACAAGTTTTTGTTTGTTGACTTTACTAACCCATTCCCACATGGATAATAATTGGATGAAAACTTCAATGTTACACCATATTCAAATGCCCAGTTAGAAAACTTTAAAGAGGAAAAAGTAGGACCATTGCCACATACCAGTGAGTAGGGTGTTCCAAACTTGGTAATGATACTATCCTCCAAGAATTTGATTACTTCAGTAGTACATTGCCTACTATAGAGCCATCAATCCACTTGGTACAATAATCATTAACCATTAGTACATACCTGTGTCTAGCCTATGATGGTGGGTTAATCATTTTGATGAAGTCTATCCTCCACTATGTGAAATGACACATTTCCATCAATAGTTGTGACGGTTGAACATTAAATCTTCCTTTATCTACAACGGTTTTGCAAGTGTAGCAGTATTTTACATTCTCAAATGTGTCCTTGAAGATTGTTGGCCAGTAATATCCTAGCCTTAAAATAAGATAAGTGGTGGCCAATGGGACTTTGTGAGTTGTTTTGAACCTATTGTGAAGATTTTTTAGGACATCATCCACTTCTTTCCTATTTAAGCATCTCAAATACACTCCTTCATGGTTTCTTTTAAAGAGGACTCCTTTAATCATGTAATTTTGAGCCTTGATTTTTAGAGCTCTTCTTTGGTGTTTTTGCATATTATTTGGACAATTATTGGTAATTAGATAATTTCGGGTATCTACATACCATTCATCTTGTGCACATTTTTCTAGCGTATATTGTTGACTAGTGTTTTGTGGATCCACTTTGGCAATGGGCCTAACTAATACTTGTACATGATGTAGTTTCATCAGTATGATCTCAACATCAAATTCCTGTAAAACGATATCCCACTTGGCTCTCTTCTCTCCAAGCTCACTCTACATAAGCAAAATTTTGATTATAGTGTCTGGTACAATCGCTTTGACCCGAATCCTAAGAATGTAATGCCTAAATTCCCTCATAGCCTTGATGAATGCAAAATCTTGTTTCTCCATGTCCATGTATCTTAATTTAACATCTTTGAAAGGAGCACTCATGAACGACATTGGCCTTTCTTCTTTAATTTCTCCTCTTTGTCTCAATTAGTTGCACATGTATGATTAGAAGCAAAGGAATAGATGAAAAATGGTTAGTGTAACTTGTACTTATTAACACTGGCACCCTAGTGATTTCTCCTTTGATGCTTTCAAAGGCAGCCTTAGCTTCAACAGTCCACTTGATCTTTGCATCTTTCTTCAATGTGTCATTTAATTGTCACACAATTTTAGGAAATCATGTAATAAACTTTCCAACAAAGTTAATTTTACCAAAATACAATTTCAATTCCTTTTTACTTCCTGATGGTTGTAATTTCATCAAAGAACTCACTTAGTCTAGATCAATGGAAATGCCCTTCTCGGATATAATATGTTGAAGTACTTTACCTTTAGTTACTCTAAATATGCACTTCTTTGGATTTAGGGAAATGCCATACATCTCAAATTTTTGTGGTGCTTTCCTGAGAACATTTACATGATCTCCCTTGTTTTTAGAGAACCTAATGAGGTCACCCATGTATGCAATAATGCACTTACCAATTTAGATATTTGAAGCAAAATCCATCGCTCTCTAGAAAGTAGCTCCAACATTTAGTAAACCAAATGGCATCTACATATAAGCAAAAGTTCCCCACTTGGTGGTGAAAGCAGTTCTCATCCTATCTTCTTTCTCAACCATGACTTGATTATAACCTAAAAATCCATCCAAGAAAGACACCATTGTGATCCATTAACAATCTATAAAACTTCATCTAAAGAAGGCAAAGGATAAATGTCTTTCTCAAAAGCCCTATTGAGGTTTCAAAAATCTACACAAATATGTAAGTATCAATTCTTTTTCAAACAGGCACTAGATTTGCAACCTAGGTATAATGTCTTATTGGAAAAATAATTTTGGTTGGAAAAATCTTTTACACTTCCTTATCGATTAAATGTTCAATCAATGCATTCACTAGCCTTTATTTCTGCCAAAATTGTTGGAAATAGGATGCCATTTAATTGTAATCCTAAACATTATTTCATGTATATTCTAAGTCCTTGGAAAGTGTTCCCCAACACTAGGATTAGAAAGAGATTAAATTCAAATAAAATGAACATGTAAATTGACATTTGTAATTATTCTTAAATGATAGGAACATGTAGGGATGCCCAAGAACTCCTAAAAAATAGGAGCACATGGGCACACACATAGGAGGTCGGACACACCTTGTTTCAGTTAACTATTTGGTGAATTGATAACTCTTATGTAATGCATGTCAAGTTCCTACAAAATAGGGATTGATAATTACAATGTATGTGGAGTGGCACTATCAGTTCAGTTTCAATTTAGTTTAGTTTCAATTCAGTTTAATTCAATTTAGTTCAGTTATGGTTTAGTTATCTTTAGTTGCATGTTAGTTATTTTGAGTTGTGTGTAGTTGACTTTAGTTGACTTGATTTGCATGGCTAATGACTTCAGTTGCATGTCAGATAACAGGTTGATACTTTTAGTTAACAGGTGATGATCAATCATGCATGATATTTACATGAATGGTGGAGAGATATGTTTCAGTTAACAAAGATTGACTTGGACCCACCTTGGGCGCCCAAGTTGGCATCTCGAAGTTAACAACTTTGCACGAGAATATATTTACAAGGCTCAGTTAAGTGGGACCCATTTGTGGGAACCAAATTTAAGGATAAGCTTCTAAGATATCTTCATAATCATCAATCAATTAAGACTTCAGTTTGGGATGCCCAAATTGATGAAGGGCTTGGTTTGACATTGGTTTTTATGGAGAAACTCTACTTGCACCATTATGGCATAGATATTTGTGAGGATCTTTATCCTCTTGTAATTGTCAACTCTTTGGAGTTTACAAGGTAGATATTTGTCTATTTAATTATAGCAAGTTGAAGAGAGTTATATTAGATTTTATTGTAGGTTGTGAAGAAGAATTGTTGAAGGAAAAAGAAGCATCTCAAGCAAAGATTAATAAAAAATTATTGTAATCTTGTTTTATGGTTAAATAATACAAGCACTATTGATTTTGGTGGTGGAGTTTTTTCCTGAAAGGTTTTCTCCATGGTATATGTTGTGTCACTTCTATCTTTTGGTCTTATTCTTCTACACTCTTTTGTCTTTTTCTACAAATGGTAAAATGAATCTAAACAAATAATCATCCACAAATAATTTGTAACAAAGAATGCTTATAATTTAGATCTACAATAAAATAGTTTTACAAGTTTTAAAGCTACAAAATTTACCTTCCATTTTCTATGTACTTTGGAATTTTACCCTATTCTAATGTGCAAAATATCTTAAAATGCAAATGATAAAACACTAAGAACACTTCAATGATTAGCCTAAAGAGTGATAAAACAAGAAGAAAAATAGATGAAATAAATGCAAATGATAATACATCCCTTGTTGTTGAAAACTCCTTGGTTGGCCCTTGATTTGGATGACTTTGTGTGCTCCTTAGATGGTTTCTTGAGTGACTAAATGCAAGATTGATAATGCAAGATGATCAAAGTGGCTGGCTAAATGATAGTGAATACTTGAGAATACAAATTGACAGCATAAGGTTGCTCAAATGAAAAGTGTTGAGAATGCCCTTAAGGAGGGGGGAATTTATAGAAGAATTTGAATTCTCTAGAGAATTCAACAGTTGAGATTCATCCAACAAGGTCAAGATGAAGGGCTATGGTGGGTTGAGAACTCACAAGCCCTCACATTTTGACATGTGGATGGTGAAATGGCCAAGAGGAAATGAGGTGTGAGTGAGGTGGCAAAAAGGTACATGAGGTGGAGGAAGGAAAAGTACCTTTCAAGTATCTTGGGGAGTGAGAAGATTTGCTCAAAAGGGAATTCCTTGTCCCAAAATGAGAGTGAAAGGGACATTTGAGGAATTTTGGTATTCCTCAAAAATCTCCATGAGAAAAAGAGAGGTGGTTGGAGAAATAAATGTGAATTAAAAATTCACATTCTTAGGAGTCTAGAGGATAAAAGGTGGGACTTGGTCACATGTGGATGATGTGACAAGTCCAAGGTTCTAGAAGCTTTGGAAAGTTAGAATGTGAATTAAAAATTCACATATAAAAGAGGGGAATCTAGGATAAATAAATGTGAATTAAAAATTCACATGGGAAAGATAGTCAATGCTAAAAGGAGATAAATGCAAAGGTTGACTAAAAAGGTGGTGCTAAATATGGCTAATGACCTTGGTTAAAGTTGTGCAAATATTTAATTAGAATAATTAATGGAGGATTAGAGGCAAGTGGCAAATGTAGGAGGATGTGACATTAATCTTTGATTAAGAAGATGCACATCATAATCATGAGTTAATTAAATTAATTCAGATTAGAGCAAGATCATGGAGGATGTGACAAGGAGAGAGAAAATGAAAGAATTTTAAATTGATTTTAAATCAAAAGAGTCAAAAATGACCAAATTAAATAAATTGGTGTATTTATTTAATTTAGAGAGGAAGAAGGTGAAAGATAAAGCATTTAGTTATTAAATTAAATACTTTACAGATATGAGAGAAAATGTGTAATATTAATTTAATAAATTAATATTTAATATGATAGATGAAAAGGGAGTAAATTTAATCATATGAGAGTGATTAAATTTAGATGTCTACATTTTGCCCCTCTTCGAAATATTGTTAGAATAACAGTGTTTCGAAGAAAGAAAAAAAATGTAAACGAGGGAGGAAATGGTGGTGCCCCTAGTATGGAAAAGGTTGATGATGTTCTAATGACTAAGCCGAAGGAATGGAGGAATGGCAGGAGGGTATACCCCCTCCAGAGGGCAGTTGGGGGAGGAAAAAGGGGGCCCTGGATGATGTCTCGATAAGAAGAAAAGAAATACACCATTTGATAGAGCTCAAAAAACCAAGCAATTTTGGTTTTTGAACGGATGTGATCCGACGCACGGTTTGCAAATGGCAACCTCGGGAAGTTAGGGATTAGTTAGAGGAAGAAAAAGATAAAAAAGGTCAAAAATACCTTTTAAGAAGAAGAGGGTTAAAAAGGTAATTTCAAAAATTACCCTAGTCATTTTTACTATAGCAGTTGAGAGGAGGAGAGTATAGAAGAGAAAGCGACCGAGGAGGGACGATGCCGACAGACAACGATATGGAGATTGTACACTGGGCGGATGAGGTGCACGCATTATACAGCGAGGGCGTGGTCACACATCATGTGAGTGGTAACAAAACCCATATATTGAATTTACGCATTTTTAACATAACTTTTTGATAGGTTTTAAAATTTTGAAAACATGGGTTTTGTTCATTAGCAGAATTAAGAAAATGGGTCGGGATTAGATTTTAGAAGAAAGGGCCAAAATGTTAGAAAAATAGGGAGGAAGAAGAAAAGGGGGCAGGGCGTAGCTGCCCTGCTCAAGGGCACCATCGCCATGGCCAAGGGCGGAGCCGCCCCGGCCGCGGGTGGAGGCACCTCGGCCGCAGATGGAGGCGCCCCGACCACGGGTAGCACCACCCCTGCAGGCACGCGGTCCCACCCGAGGCGGAGCCGCCCTAACAGCCGCAGACCCACCCAGGGCGAAGCTGCCCCCATAGGTAGGCGGTCCCGCCCGTGGTGGAGCTGCCCCAATAGCTGGCGAACTCGCCCGGGGGCAGAAGAGCCGCCGCAGGCGGGCAGACCCACCCAGGGCAGAGCCGCTCGGCTAGCGGGCTGAGCTGCCCAGAGGGCGGAGCCACCCGGAGGGTAGACCCGCCTTGGCGGGGGGCGGGGGGTAAAGGGATTAGAAGAAAAAAGGAGGAATAAGAATGGGAAAAGATAGGAAAAAAAGAGATAGAGAAAAAAAGGAAGATGAGAAGTTAGAAAAGTAAATGAAATAATGAGAAGATTTTTGTGTGTGCAGAGTTTCGAGCGGATACGGACACATGAGCAACGATTAGAGGTGATGGCAGCGATGATAGCAGTGATGAACGGGGAGGATCAGGCAGCCTTGGATCATGCGAGTTTAGGACACTATATTTAGTTTCCAGTAGTTAGAGTGCATCAGGCGATGCTGACAGCATTGATAGAGAGATGGAGCTCAGAGACATCCACATTTCATCTCCCTACATGAGAGATGACCGTTACTTTGGAGGACATGTGGCGCATCCTGAGGCTGCCGATAGCCGAACGGTTAGTGAGCAAGGTGGTGTCGACAGGGACGGAGTTACAGGAGACCATTAGAGTATTGTTTGGACGCGAGGAGTTGCCCCAGTGAAGGGGCAGTTGGATTTGGACCAATGTTTGTCAGTGGGGGTGTCAGCCTTACCGTTGTTCCTATGCAGTTTGATTAGTGGGATATTGTTGCTAGATCAGAGCAGACGTACATGTAGCTTTCGGTATATGGATGTGATCCGACACATTGTTGAGTGGCGAAAGGGGCTATTTTCATGGGGGTCATGTGTATTAACTCATCTATACAGAGATATGCACAAGATCTATTACCAGAGGATAGCGCACTTGACGCATATGACACTACTACAAATTTGGGTGTGGGAGCATATTCCATTGATGAGGTCGGTAGTGGTGAGGGCGGGGATAATGGATGATCGCGAGTCCGTAGCGTGGAGGTATGGGGAGGGGAGAGGTTTGGTTCTACACTATGAGATGCAAGGAGATATGGAGGGGTGGAGGAGAGCGTTTGATGATCTACAGCCGAGGGATATAGAGTGGCAGCCATATAGGTTGCGCCAGTTCCAAATATGGACTGATACGAGGAGATAGGAAGGTTATTTTCTGAGCAAATATTTTATTATTGGGACTGTGTCGCACATAGTAGAGTCACATCGACTAGATAGAGTGTTGAGGCAGTTTGGAGTGATACAGGATATTCCAACAGCGCCTATCCTATTCTAGCGATACAATAGAGAGATACCATGGGGAGGTCGTGTGGCACCAGGTATAGCTAGGGCGTCATAGAGGGCTGTAGGATATGCGCCTTATCTAGGAAGAGTTGGAGGAGAGCAGGTGTCAGTTGTGACTAAGAGATACTGGAGGTGGTTCCAGAATAGGTTATGGGATAGGATTACTCCTGTTTAGTCTATTTTGAGGGCAGTGGGTTTTGGACCAGGGGATGAGCAGAGACTATAGAGAGAGAGGATAGGGGGGTGCAACAACGACAAGAGGCTGTGGTAGTGGTTGATCAGGGGGGACAGGAGGAGCCTGAGGAGGATGAGACAGAGCAGGCGAGCAGACTAGGGAGGAGGAGGAGGAGACATCAGAGGCGAGGTTGGAGAGATGGTCAGTAGTGGGGGAGAGCACAGGGGAGGGGACATCCACAGAGAGCCCAGGGGGGATAGAGGGTGGAGGAGGTGAGGGATGTGGATGATGGGGAGGATGAGGAGGATGTGGAGGATGTGGAGGTGGTAGGTGTGAGGGAGGCATCAGAGGAGGGGAGGAGACAGTTTGTGGTAGGATGACCTGGTCAGCCACAACGGTGCAGGTTCGTCCTACTGTGAAGAGTCACAAGGCTCGACAGGAGCAGGAGGACAGAGAGGATGAAGATGTTACAACAGCGCCAGAGGAGGAGAGGAGGTCGACATGACGTCAGTTTGTGGTGGAGAGACAGGGACAAGTGGGATGATTCTAGGTTCGCTGTATTGTAGAGGACCATGAGGAGCAATAGGAGCAGGAGGGCGGGGAGGATGAGACAGAGCAGGCGGGTGGGGGGATGATGCTATGGACATAGACAGGGATGTGGCAGAGGGGGAAGTTGTAGAGTCATTAGCATTGGTTCCTTATGTGGTACCAGAGGATCCCACTGTACAGGCGAGAGGAGCAGAGGTGAGATTATAGATTGCGGAGTGGAGAGTGAGGTATCTTGAGGCCGAGCTAGTCAAAGTATAGTGAGAGGCATTGAGAGATTATGATGCCACTGTTTTCAAGGTAGCTGGACAGGTGAGGGAAGCAGTGAGGAAGAGAGACAGGGCACAGAAAGAGCTGCAGAGGATATAGAGTGAGTTGACCAGTGTGACATGGGATCGCGACAGATCATGATTTTATAGGCCAGGGGGGAGCCAAAGGTGGAGATGGAACAAGGGGCAGATCAGGGGACAGGATGTACTGGTCAGCAGTCAGGAGATCTCTAGCGAGATTGGGATGAGCTTTAGGATAGAGTACAGTGCCTTGAGAAGACAATTGGAGAGATGGGGCTGATGCAGGAGAGGGAGGCTGAGGCCAGGGAGCAGGCACGGATTATGCAGGCTGAGAGGGATGTAGCACAAGCACAGGCACAGGCGATGGAGGCAGAGAGGGATGCGGTGTAGGTACGTATTCAGAGTGAGAGAGCATTGGTAGAGGCAGAGATACAATCACTGCAGAGGAGGAGAGAGGAGGCAGTAGCAGAGGTATCATCTCTCTGGAGAGAGCGAGATTCGGCAGAGCTAAGAGCACAGGCTCTTCAGAGGGATAGGGATGCAGCAGTAGCTCAGGTACAGGTGGCTGAGAGGGAGAGAGATGCAGTAGAGATACGGATGCAGACTCTACAGGCGGAGAGGGATGCGGCAATGGCTCATGCACTAGCAGGTCAGGGTGAGGGTGGGGTGTGAGGAGTAGATATACAGGGTGTAGAGAGAGATAGAGATGCAACGGTGGAACAGGTAGCGGCTGCAGAGGAGATGAGGGATCGATTACAGGCAGAGCTGGTACAAAGCCAGTTGGCTCAGGAGGCATGGGAGCAGGAGAGGAGAGCCATTACTAGGACTGAGACAAGTATCGTCAGGAGCAGAATTTCACTCAGGTCCAGGTTGTAGAACAAGAGGAGAGCATAAGAGAGGCAGAATTTTGGATGGCTGCATATTATCATGTAGTTCCTGATCCGGCACAACAGACATTCCATTACACCCAGCAGACACCTCAGATGCCAGCGTTGTCTCAGTCATTGGGGACACGGACCCGAGGTTATAGTGATTCACCAGGGGTTTCACTAGGCAGGGGAGTAGGACCTGATTCTCCACAAACATCAGATGTGGGGAGTTCATTCGAGAGGTGACAAGTTACTGAGTTTTTGACAGGTGCAGGGTAGATGGATAATGCAGAGGTGCAGTGGATATTTACAGGACCTTGTACTGGTGTTTTGATTAGACGATTTTTGTATACGATGGTCACAGATTATGATGACATAGACGACATTATTATATGTTAGTCTTGACTATAAGATGTACTGTAGACTTCTGATATATTTATATATACGTTAGCTCTTATTGAGCTCATGTTTTATGTGTGTGATGGATTTGAGATCTATAGATGATTGTGTTGATGCATATGTGGATGGTCATATGATGGCAGTTATCTATGATGACTTTTGTAGATGTTACACGTATGGATGTTGTTATATATGTATTTTTATGTTTTGAAGGGGTTTTTATGCATGCCAACTAATGTGTGTGATGCAAGATGTAATGTATGGTGATTTATGTTCTCATGTATGATGAATTCCTATGATGTATATGTTTAAGGTAGATGTGGATATGCTTATGATGACGCGCCAAATGCTTATGTTTTATATGCTTATGTTTGACTAATATGTGTGATGCAGGATGTAATGGATGTATTATGATGGTATTGATGATGGACCTAACACTTGATAATGCAGGTGGCGATATTATGGATGAGCCTAAGTTAGTGTGCAAATGTATGGATCTAAAATGTAATTATTTCATGATAAGTGTCAATAAGGCCCTAGGTGATAGTGGAAGATGAATGTGGACATGGTGTGAATGTACACCTATCAAAAACATTTTAGTATCCTGAGAAGAATAGGGGATGGAGGAGCAATATTTGCACATCCAAAATCATAGGATGAATGTAATGCAATGGTCATGATTTATGAAATGCAATCCTAATACAATTTGCCATCTTTGGAGCACTAGTTTTTGCTATAGCATAAGACACGATATACCAAGGTATGGAGGACCGAGGTAGATTAGTGTCTAATGCACGAAACAAACACACCAGACAAGAAGGCTATCCCAATACCCCAAAGTCACGAAGACCTTGGTCGGGCCAGGTATTGAGATAACCACAAGTGCAAAAGGATGCCTCAGGATAACACAAGACCACAAGGATCTTGGTGGGTACTATGTGGGACAACCAAGAAGACACAATCAAACAATAGATCAAGATATGCCCCTATGTGGACCAATCAAAACATGCCATAATATGATGGATCATGGTGGCCTTGACAAGTGATGATAGGGAGCTCAAATGATAAACAAAAGCCAAAAGTATCAAAAGATCACAATTAATTTCAAATGTCCTTTGCCATAGGATCAAGGGGATGGATGGGGTTGATGAGGTCGATTAGGAAGGATGCATCCTGTTAAGACCATAGATGATGGATAAACTAAACGATCGTTATGATGCGAGATGTTTCAAAATTAATTAACTCTCATGATACAAGTGGAGTTTGTTTGCTAAGTTTTAGCTAGGCATGGCTTGATGACACGACACAAAGGAGGCTAGACACAAGGCAGAGAAACGACATAACCTACAGACCTAGGGGCTTGGGGGCCGATCAAAGATTAGCCTTGCCTATGTGAAAGCACAGAGCCCTCGTAGTTCATGAAAAAGACCATGGATAAAGCAGAAAGAAGACAATGGTGACCGATGATGAAGGACACAAAACACAACAGACAAATGCCTTGGGGGAGGATCAAATGACCAACCTTGCCTACGTGAAAGCGTAGAGGCAACGTAGTTTGGAGATGAACGACCATGGGTAAAAGTGAAAAGGGATTGGTGAAGATGAAGTGATGGAGGACCAAAACAAGTTGATCCAAAATGCCCCGGGGGCAGATCAAATGATCAGCCTTGCCTACGTGAAAGCGCAAGGGCAACGTAGTTCGACTAGTGATGTGGAAGGATGAGATCTAGATAGAGACCGACACAATGGATGATCCTATATGATGAAACGAGCTGACCGACAAAGGGAATGAACGACATAAGCCCATAGTGGGATACAGAAAATCTCAGGATGAGGGATAGATTAGATGGGTCATCCAATGCTCAATCAATATATATCAAGCGGCCTAGGATGAGGTGGGTGAGGATGATAGTGGGGATGAAAGCATAAAATAACTAGGATGTCAGGTAGATAATGATTAAGCCCTCTATGGATGACGCTTGTTACCAGGTTTTCACCATCCATACTTATCCAAGGCGCCACCAAGAGGTGGTTTTCACCATAGGACAGATTTTTTTCTTTTTACTATTTTTTGGATTTTTTATTTTTTTGATTTTTTTGATTTTTTGATTAGGTGGGGTTACCGAGCAGATTTAGGTGTAGAACTTCTTCAGATGCATGATATTGATGGGTTTGTCAAGGGGATCTCCTTCAAGAGTAGTCAATCTGTAGGCCCCAGATCCATATTTGGCAGCTATGATATAAGGTCCTAACCAGTTTGCCTCAAATTTTCCCTTTTTTATCACGATCTCGTTGAATATGTTGGTTTTCCTTAAGAACAAGCTCACCAACCTAGAATTGTCGAAGACGGACCTTTTTATTGTAAGTACATTTGAGGCGGTTTTGGTATGCTTGCAGATGATCATAGGCTTTTATTCTTCGTTCATCTAGTAATTCTAGCTGTGCAAGTTGTGCAACACGAGCATCTTCTTCGCTGATAAGATTCTTCAGAGAAATCCTCAATGATGGAAGCTCAACTTCGATTGGAAAGACGGCTTCAGCACCATATACTAAAGAGTAGTGGGTGGCGCCTGTCGGGGTGCAGATGGATGTGCAATATGCCCAAAGGGTAGGATGAATATGAAGGTGCCAATCTCGTCCAATGTTATTGACAACCTTTTTGAGGATGCGGATAAGGGTCTTGTTGGTTGCTTCTGCCTGACCATTGCCCTAGGGGTAATAAGGCATTGACCAACGGTGTTGGATATGAAATGTGTCACAGAGGTGTTTCATGGCTTGGTTTTTGAAGGGTTTGCCGTTATCAGAGAGGATGGTGGATGGGATACCATATCTACAGAGAATATGGTAAAGGATAAATTTTGAGATTTGGATACCGGTGATTTGTGAGAGTGGTATTGCTTCCACCCATTTAGTGAAGTATTCAATGGCAGTAATTATGAATGTATGGCCATCAGATGATGGTGAGTAAATCTTTCCAATCAATTCAAAACCCCATTGAGAAAAGGGCCATGGTGCTAGAAGGGGTTGGAGATCTTGTGCCGGGGTGTGAATCAAATCTGCATGTTGTTGGCATGGAAGACACTAATTTACAAATTCACAAGCATCATGTTCCAATGTAGGCCAATAATATCCAGCTTGTAGGATCCTTTTCACCAGAGCCATACCATTTGAGTGAGCTCCACAAACACCACCATGTACTTTCGTTAGTGTCGTGCAGGCTTCGGTCTCATTCAGACATCTAAGGAGGATTCCATCATACTTGCGACGATAAAGCGTATCACCAAAAATTATGTATCGGGAAGAGTGATGAATAAAGGATTTGCGTTGGTTGCGTGTAAGTTTTGGGGGTATGATATTATCACGGAGATAGGTGTATATGTCTTGGTACCACGGGGAGGCGGGACTTATGATATCGCACACCATATTAGTCTCAAGAATGTCATATGCAGGGATTAAAAGTTGTTCAATGAGAAACTCACATTTTGTTTGGTCTTTAGGCATGTCAATTAGGGAACCGATAATGGCCATTGCATCAGCTGCTTTATTTTGTACCCTAGGAATTTGTTCAAATTGTATAGAGGTGAAATATTTCTTGAAATCATCCACCATGCGCTTGTAAGGTAATAGCTTATAATCTTTGGTTAGGAACTCATCATTAACCTACCTAATGACTAGCAAAGAATCACCAAAGACTTTCAAATGAGTTATGTGCCACTGCTTTGCAATTCTGAGGCCAGTGAGGAGAGCTTCATACTCTGCCATATTGTTGGTACACGAGAATGCTATCCTGAATGATTTTGGAATGTAGTCACCTTGATGGGTAACTAATAAAATGTATGTGCCTGATCCATTATGGGTGTATGAGCCATCAAAATATAGTGTCCAAATTGGTGCTTCTATGACCATGTAAACTTCTTCGTCTAGAAATTCGGTGTCTAGAGGGTAAGCATCTACTAATGGTGCCTTGGCCAATTGATCGGCTATAACCTGTCCCTTTATGGCTTTTCGCTCTACATACTCTATGTCAAATTTGCTTAAGAGCATGACCCATTTGGCCATGCGGCCAGTCAGAGTGGTTCTAGATAACAAATACTTCAAGGGATCAATTTTAGCGATTAATTTGACCGGATGGTTGAGCATGTAATGATGGAGTTTTTGTGTGCTGAAGACTAGCGCAAGGCTGGCCTTTTCCATGGGGAAGTAATTTAACTCATAGCCGACTAATGTTCGACTGATGTAGTAGATTGACCTCTCTTTGAATGACTCATGTTGTGCCAATAATGCCCCCAGTGCGACTGAAGTAGCAGAGATATAGAGCATGAGGGGTTTTCCTAGAATAGGTGGCATCAAGATCAGTGGATGAGCTAAATATTCCTTAATTTTATCAAAACCCATCTGACACTACTGGTTCCATCGAAAGGTGGAATCTTTCTTCAGAAGATGAGTGAATGGCTAACACTTATCTGCTAGCTGGGCTATGAATCGACGGATGGACTGCATCTTCCCTTGGAGGCTTCTTAACTGCTTTAGATTGCGTGGAGGTGGCATATCCAAAATAGCTTTTACCTTGGCGGGATCAACCTCAATGCCCCTGCAAGAGACTATGAAACCCAACAACTTTCCTAATGTGACTCCAAAGACACACTTTTGGGGATTTAGCCACAATTTGTAATGCTCTAACTGCTCAAATATCTTTTTCAAGATGGCAGGATGTTCTGCTCATGTTTTGGATTTCCCTAATAGGTCGTCAACATAATCCTCCATGATGATATGTATGAGGTCATGGAAGATGACCGTCATTTCCCTTTGATATGTTGCCCCTGCATTTTTGAGACCAAAGGGCATAACATTGTAACAGAAAGTACCCCAAGGTGTTGTGAAAGCGGTCTTGTGTTGGTCCTCTGGTGTGATTTGAATCTGGTTATAACCGGAGAAACCATCCATAAGGGATAACATCTCATGTCCTGCTGTTAGGTTGACCAACATGTCAATATTAGGCAGAGGGAAGTCATCTTTTGGGCAGGCTTTGTTAAGATCCCTAAAGTCTATGCAGACTCGAATGTCTCCATTTGGTTTGGCAACTGGTACTATATTAGAGATCCACTCAGAGTAGTCAATTGGTCTAATAAAACCCGCCTCTAGTAACTTCTCCAATTCCTTCTTGACTAATAATGCGACTTGCGGGTGCATCTTGCAGAGCTTCTATTTGATAGGCTTGGCATTTGGGCGAACATCTAAATGATGAACCACTAAGGTGGAGTCTAGGCCTGGCATGTCTGAGTATTACCAAGCAAAGTTAATGATTCCCTCTTGGAGTAGCTGCGTGATAACCTTATATTCTTGCTGTGAGAGTGACTTAGCTACATAGATGATTTTAGGACTTTTTGTAGTATCCAGATTAACTTCTTGAGTCTCTTCAATTAGAATAGATGATCAGGCAGATAACTGAGTTCCAACAAGGGGAAGATGAACATCTCCATCTTCCAGGGCCTCTTCGAGGTTTTCACCATCAGATGCGTCCTTTATTTTTACTTTTTCAAGGTTAGGAAGTGCCTCAGAGAGGTTTTCACTAGATGATCACTTTTTACTTTTCTTATTCTTAATTTTGCAATTGGAGTGTTCATCCTCCCCCAATCCCATAAGGTTGACATATGTATCTGTAGACATACTGATAAGTGTACTATTACGTAGGTCCCAATCAATAAGCTCAGGGTGACAAAGGGATAGGCTAATAGTGTGGACAGATAGGCATTTGAACATGGATGATAGGTCGGTGTGATCGACGTCATTGTACGCACGTATGATGGATTCCTCCTCGGGTATGTCTTCCAATGAGCCATTGTCCACGGTGACACTATTAGAAGTATTAGACAATGTTGTAGGGCTCTTCTATTTTCTGTCATACCCAATGCCTATGTTCTTTGGTAACTTTGACGTATCAATGGGTTGCAGCCACCCTTGTTCTTCTTTACCTAGGCCCCTGCCTTGATAGTTATGTTTTCCCATGAACATTGTTGGCTAGGGGTACTTTTCCTAAAAATATTTCTTTAGAGGAGTTTCTGGTTTGGGCTCTTCTCGGTAGACCCATTGGCTTATGTCCTCTTCTGGTGCATCTATCTTGACACTCGGGGATCTGAAAGTGGTGGTAGGGATGTTTTTACCACTGAAGGTGATAGTCTTGTCTTCCTTTGGAGTAGCATGTGAAGGTTGACCATACTCGTGTGGTGATGGTGGCATGGTTGCTACATTGAGAGCAGTATGCATTTCGTATTCACAACACCCTTTGTCAATGATTTGGACTTTGGTGACGGTATGATCAATGGTGGAGGATGGAGTGGTTATCGCAGTGGAGGGTGGATTAGCGGATGATGACTGGGATGCCCCCATTTCAACCCTGGGACAATAATGTAAATAGGGAAATGACACTTCTAAAGCACGGCAATATTCAAATGGTTGGGGATCAGCATAGATGGTGACTTCTTGTCCATTGACTGGGAATTTTAGGCACTGATGGTATGTGGAGGGGACGACTTGCATAGCATGGAACCATGGACGGCCAATGAGGAGATTATATGGCAAGTCTAGATCAAGGACATGACAAGTAGTGTACTAAAGCACAGGTCCCACTTGGATAGGAAGACTGATAATTCCCTCTAAATTTCTTTTTGCATTATCATAGGCTTTTATTGTGATAATCTGATTACTTAAATCCGCTTGACTATACCCCACCTATTTTATGAATTTTAGAGTACACAAATTGAGAGTAGAGCCATTATCTACCAAGACCCTTTTTATTTTATGACGAGCAACCACAACTTTGATATGTAAAGGGCGATTATGATTGACATCGATATTTGGCATATCGTTTTGGCTGAAGTGCAGTTGATGAGATAAAGCCAAGTGTCCCACTAAAGCTTGGAATTGTGTAGGATCAATGTCATTAGGTACATGGGTTTCCTGTAGGGCTTTGTTGAGGATTTCTTGATGTACAGGGGAAGACTTGAGTAAATCCAAAATGGAGATATGTGCAGGGGTCCTTCCTAAGTGATCAAGGATGTTGTACTGAGAGCTTACAAGAGTCGATTGGGCTGGTGCAGAGGCAGCAGGGATAGTGATGCGGGCTCGTCGTGTGGTAACAACACACTAAGAATCCTTGGCTTTGACATGTATCATGGATACACGAGGTTCTACCTGCTCAATGTAATGAATAATACCCTCGTAATTGAGGGGTACATTTTTATAGCTCCTGTTATTTGTGCTGTTGTTTTGAGGATTACTGTTGGAGGTGCTCGGGCCTTGATTATGGTTTGGAAAAGTGTTTTGATATATCTACAATTGAGCATTGGATGATGAAGCTTGACTGGGGTCAACCTTGATATCTCCTCGATCAATGAGATCTTGGACATAGTTTTTTAGACCCTGACATTTATTCAAAGAGTGTCCTTTGATTTTATGGAACTCACAATATTCATTTTCCTTAAACCATGCGGGCTTGGGTTTGGATTCGTCAAGTGGCTTGGTGATAGGATATGTGATGGGATAGTTGATTTGTAACAACTTATTAAAGACAACACTCAGAGGTTCTCCTAATTGAGCATACTGGCACTTGGTGTTCCCCTGATTGTTCTGGTTCAACTGTTGAGGAGGGCAAGCTGTCCACTGTGGTATGGAGATGGCGTTAGGTATAGACGATTGTTGTTTTTGGGATGCATTAGCTACTTGGACGTGTTTAGTGTCTGTCATGCCGTCATTCACTGCATTCTTGTTCTTGTTCCAGAATCGTGGTTTATCACCAAATGACCTCTTTTTATCATGACTATGTATTTTGATGTGCCCCTTGGTAATAAGGGCACGTTCAAGGATGGGTCCCTTTTCCACTATCTCTACAAAAGTGGTGACATAATGAAACTTAAAATTATGAGCCATGTCAGGGTGAGAGTTTTCTATGAAAAGAGTGACCATGTCTTTTTCTTTCAGAGGGGTCTTCATTCAGCTTGCTAATGCATGCCACCTTTGTAGGTAGCTAGTAAAGGTTTCCCCCTCACGTTGTTTCTCTTTGAGGACATCTAAGGTGTCTGTGTCCTCCAAATTGAAAGAGAAGTAGGACACAAATTTTTCTGATAGGTCAGCAAAAGTTTTTATGGACCCTTTTTCAAGGGTCATGAACCAATCTAGGGCGTGGCTTGTCAGGCTTCGTGGGAATAGGTGCAAGAGATAGTTGTCATTGTACATGACTTCTTGACATTGGGAGTAAAATTCCTGCAAGTGAGCCTTAAGGTCTTTGTTTCCCTTGTATTTGTCAAACTTTGGTATTTCAAAATGTCTAGGAAATGGGATTAATGAGATGGAGGGATCAAATGGATATGGGCATATGTCTTCAAATTTGAATGATTGTTTTCCGGTCCTGGCTTGAAGGTCTTTCAAAGTGGCTTTGATTTCCATCAGATCCGATTTGGTTAGTGGTGGGTTGGGGGGATATTGATGATAGGATGATAAAGGATCTTGCTGAGAGAGTGTCAGATTGTTGAAATATGGATTTGGATGGTTGGATGATGAATGCCTTGCTGGTAAGATGGGGGATTTTGTTGATATGGGGGTTGTTGTTGTGGGGTATAGTATGGATTTGTTTGATAAAAGTGTGGGGTAAGTTATTGAGGAGCTTGGATGGGAGGTTGTGTATTGGTTTGTTGGTGTTGAAGGTATTGTTGTGATTGTTGGGAGGTTGCATAAAGCGGTTGTTGGTGAAATTGCTGCTAATTGTGATAGTAGTAGTGTTGAGGGGGTTGTTGTTGTGATGTCAACTATTGTATGGGCCGAGATGGGATATTGTGTTGTGGTTGAGCTTGGGGACGTAAAATGGATGCGAGAAAGGGGGATATGGTCTGAGCAATAGGTCGAGATGGATTGCCTTGTGTTCGATAGGGTGGTTGTTGTGAAGAGACCAAAGCATTATGTATGGGTTGTTGCTGATGAGATGGTTGAGGTAGCATAGAAGCGTTTTGTAAAGGGGGTGGTTGGGTACCACTCGGAACATTCAGCTGGGGTGTGCCTTGTGGAGGTAATTGAGGTAGAATGTTGGATTGGTGAAGCTGTTGAGATGTATATGAAGATGGTGGTAGATTTGTGGCCCCAGGAGGTGGAAGCGATGTGGTAAAGGGTGCTCCCCCAGTGTTGACTACAGGTTGATTCAAAAGAGGGGGTGCTATTAGTGTTAATGGTGGGGGTGGTGGAACATTTTGTGGCATATCATAGGCAAAAGGATTATTGGGATCAGGCATTTGAGGACCTCCCATAACTGAGGTTGGAGCGTGTGGGGGATGGTTAACCTGATAAAGAACAGCATTTCCAAATTCAGGTTGATGCCAACCTTCAACTGGAGGAACATTGGGGAAGTATGAACCTTCTGGTGCATTTTGTGAACCTTGGAGCACGTTAGATGAGGGACTCCTATATTTGGACAAGTCAACACCTGAGGGGGGTTTGACACCCTTCTCAATTAGGTGGGCCAAAATTTCTTCTCCATGTTTTTCAAGCAGACGGTCAGTCATTTCACATTGGCGGGATTGCTAAAATGTTCCTCAAGCGTGAGTTGAGGTTGATTAGCCATACTCTTTTCACCATGTGGTGAGTTGTTCTAATTTTCAATGTTGGAGTGTGATGAAGTACCATTATGAGGATCTTGGGGGACATTTTTAGGACCTTCAACGATATTTGCACCATCAGTGGGATTTGTATTGTTATTAAGGTCTTGAGACATGTTCGCTTGGGAATTTTGACCTTGTTGTTGTTCCATTTGTCTCTTAGCTTGTGACCTAGTTTGAACGGGCATGCAAATGTGCTATGGGTGGATTATAAAGATGTTTATGACGAATGATTTGATTGTGATTAGATGAGATCTAATTTGGATGGAGTTTGGATTTGGTTCAGATTTTGTTTGGATATATTGGATTGGATTGAATTTTGATTGGATCATATTTTGATTGGCTAGATTGGATTTTGATTGAATTGGATTGGATTATTAAGAGCAATAGGATTGCACTGGTTGAAAGGATGTGATTTGATTGGTTGGACAATTTGATCAAATGATTGGTTTTGATATATTTGGATGATTGGATGGGTATGATTGGATGATGAAAGATGTGAGAGAGACCTTGAGTTCAACCAAAAGGAAGTTACCCTCAGTGACCTAGAGCTTTGATTGATTAAGAGGATGATCATGGCACCAAATCCACCTTAAGATAGGAATGGATTGATTGGGTCGAGGATGATAACTTACAACACTGAATTTACCTCAAGATGGAAGCAAATTGATTTGGGTCGAAGTTAAAGACTAATAATCAAATTCAAATGCTATGGTCGATTTGGGTAACCTCTTTGTAATACAAGGTTATGGTGGTTTGGTTATGAGTGGTGTTTGGTGATGTAAATGGTAAAATTATGATATTCGCTAGGTGATGGTATGGACTTTTGAATAGAATATGGAGAAATTAAAACAAAAGGTGGACTGAAGATGATTATGGAGAATGAGTGGGGATTTAGAATGGTTAAACAAAGGTTTGGAATGATAAGATGGAGGTTTAAACTGATCAAATGGAGGTTTTGGGAGACTTAGAGTGACGAAATAGAGGCTTGGGATGACGAGATAATGGTTGAGAATTATTAAACGATGGTTTATAGGCTAAATGGGTCCAAATGGGGTGATTTCAGGTGTTCAAGAGGGCAAATTTTCCCCTCTACAGTAGATCAAGGGTGTGGTTAGCTTTCTGCAATGAATCAGGGGCACTTCTGCCTTTCTATAGTAAAATAGAGGGCACTTATGCCTTTCTGCAGTAAAACAGGGGCGCTTCCACCTTTCTGCAGCAAAACGGAGGGCGCTTCTGCCTTTCTGTAGCAAAACAGGGGCGCTTTCACCTTTCTGCAGTAAAACAGAGGGTGCTTTCGCCTTTCTACAGTAAAACAGGGGCGCTTCCACCTTTCTGCAGTAAAACAGAGGGTGCTTCCGCCTTTCTGTAGTAAAATAGAGGGTGCTTCTACCTTTCTGCGGTAAAACAGAGCTTGGTTTTGATGGAAATGGCTATGGCAAGGATTCAAAATGATAAAATAAGGCTAATGTATCAAAGATTTCACAAGTTTCTCACAAGAAAACACTTCAAGCAAGCACAATCCTATGATTAATGTTAAGGGTATGGCCAAGAAAGGTCTTAATCTAGGATGCACAAGGCTTCTAGGGAGTCTTCGATATACTCTCAGTACGTGAGGCACAACCATGAACACTAGCCCGTCACAAGCGTGAGTCGGGAACCCCAACGAGATACTGAAAGGCTCGGACCAACTCTTCACATCTATCTAGGTATCATCCTAGCTTCGACGCTCCGCCAATTACGACGTGACTGGATTAGGGTACAACTTTCGTTCTCCCCCCTTTATATACCCCGCCGGTATGCGTGGTTGGAATCGTCCCTTGGGGTGATGAAATCCCCAAGTAGGTCCCACTAAAAAGAAGACACTAACCGTTTCCAACTACTCCCCAGGCTCACACGAAGTGCAAGGGGAAAGTGAAAAAAATTAATGCCCCCTTGGGTGACACAATAATAAACAAACACAGCAAGCAATAAAGGCTACTTCCCCCTAATTAGACTATGTTCCAAAACAACAAGGATAATTTTCAAAAATCTGATCAAATAGATGGCCCTGCAAACAAATGTTAGTTGTCTTATTCTTCGTTGCTTGGTCAATTACACCATAATACGCTACAAAACATTAGCGAAAAACACCAATATCCTTACCAAAACAATGTTAGAGGGTTACTACTCAAAAATAGCAAAAAATGAGAGCAAAAACGAAGCTAAAATGAATGTTTTACCTTCCAAACTATGTTTTTTTGGGGCGCTTCCGCCTTTCTGCAGTAAAACAGAGGGCGCTTCCACCTTTCTGCAATAAAACAGAGGGCGCTGTGTAAAACAGAGGGCATTGCGTAAGATAGAGGGTGCTGCATAAAACAGAGTGCGTTGCGTAAGACAGAGAGCGCTGCGTAGAACAGAGGGCACTGCGTAAGACAGAGGGCACTGCGTAAAATAGAGGGTGTTGCGTAAAATAGAGGGTGCTTCCACCTTTCTGTAGTAAAACAGAGGGTGCTTCCGCCTTTCTATAGTAAAACAGATGGCACTTCCGCCTTTCTGTGATCTTTTTCGGGCGTGCCAAAAATGTGTACCTTGGAATTTTACCCTATTCTAATGTGCAAAATATCTTAAAATGCAAATGATAAAATACTAAGAACACTTCAATGATTAGCCTAAAGAGTGATAAAACAAGAAGGAAAATAGATGAAATAAATGCAAATGATAATACCTTTCTTGCTGTGGAAAACTCCGTGGTTGGCCCTTGATTTGGATGACTGTGTGCTCCTTAGATGGTTTCTTGAGTGACTAAATGCAAGATTGATAATGCAAGATGATCAAAGTGGATGGCTAAATGATAGTGAATACTTGAGAATGCAAATTGACAGCATAAGGTTGCTCAAATGAAAAGTGTTGAAAATGCCCTTGATGAGGGGGGAATTTATAGAAGAATTTGAATTCTCTAGAGAATTCAATGGTTGAGATTCATCCAACAAGGTCAAGATGAAGGGCTATGGTGGGTTGAGAACTCACAAGCCCTCACATCTTGACATGTGGATGGTGAAGTGGCCAAGAAGATATGAGGTGTGAGTGAGGTGGCAAAAAGGTACATGAGATGGAGGAAGGACAAGTACCTTCTAAGTATCTTGGGGAGTGAGAAGATTTCCTCAAAAGGGAATTCCTTGTCCCCAAGTGAGAGTGAAAGAGACATTTGAGAAATTTTGGAATTCCTCAAAAATCTCCATGGGAAAAGGAGAGGTGGTTGGAGAAATGAATGTGAATTAAAAATTTATATTCTTAGGAGAGTCTAGAGGATAAAAGGTGGGCTCCAAAAAGGTGGGACTTGGTCACATGTGGATGATGTGACAAGTCCAAGGTTCTAGAAGCTTTGGAAAGTTAGAATGTGAATTAAAAATTCACATATAAAAGAGGGGAATCTAGGATAAATAAATGTGAATTAAAAATTCACATGGGAAAGATGGTCAATGCTAAAAGGAGATAAATGCAAAGGTTGACTAAAAAGATGGTGCTAAATATGGCTAATGACCTTGGTTAAGGTTGTGCAAATATTTGATTAGAATAATTAATGGAGGATTATAGGCAAATGGCAAATGTAGGAGGATGTGATACTAATCTTTGATTAAGAAGATGCACATCATAATCATGAATTAATTAAATTAATTCAGATTAGAGCAAGATCATGGAGGATGTGACAAGGAGAGAGAAAATGAAAGAATTTTAAATTGATTTTAAATCAAAAGGGTCAAAAATGGCCAAATTAAATAAATTGGTGTATTTATTTAATTTAGAGAGGAAGAAGGTGAAAGATAAAGCATTTAGTTATTAAATTAAATACTTTACAGATATGAGACAAAAGGTGTAATATTAATTTAATAAATTAATATTTAATATAATAGATGAAAAGGGAGTAAATTTAATCATATGGGAGTGATTAAATTTAGATGTCTACATTTTCAATATTTGGTATCAGAGCTAATGGTTGGGGTAGAGTTTAGGATGCCTTTCTCTTCAAATTTTGAAGCCTTTTTGGTTGTAGTGGGAGCTTTTACTATTGTGTTATTGCTGATTTTGGAAAATAAGTTTGTTATAATGAGTTTTAATTCTCATTTAGATATTGAAAGATTCAATGTATTTAATTATGAGATGTGGAAACTAGAAATGGAGGATCTCCTTGAAGAGAGAGATTAGTTAGTTGTTGGTAATGAGACAAAGTCACCTACAATGATGTCAGATGAGGATTGGGCTAAGCTTGCTAACAAGGAAAGAGGGACCATAAGATTATGTCTTGCTAATGTCATTCTCTTGAATGTTTCAAATGAAACTACTGCATATAAGTTGTGGAAGAGAATATGTGTTATTTATCAAACCAAAAGTCTTACTAATAAGTTGTATCTAAAAAGACAGATGTATTCTTTAAAGATGAAAGATGGTGATTTTGTTGAAAATCATTTGAATGCTTTTAATTTGATTCTAAGTCAGTTATCATCTATAGATGTAAAGCTAGAAGATGAAGATAAATGCATTTTGTTACTTTGTTCTTTACCAGAGTCTTGGGAAAATCTAATTATTGCTATCAATGGCAGTGGTGTAGATCCGAAGATGGACAATATAATTCCTACTCTCCTATCAGAGGAGATGAGGAGGAAGTCTAAAACAGAAATCCAAGATGCCTTGTTTGTAAGAGGTAGGCCTGAGAAAAAGGGACCTAAGGGAGATAAGGAAGGGAAGGGTAAGTTAGAAGGACAGAGTGAGGTAAAGTGTTGGAACTATGGGAAACAGGGACATGTGAAGAAGGATTGTAAGAACAAGAAAAAGAGTTTTGATTCTTCTACAGAGGAATCCTTGGATGACAATAATGATGCATTGATCATTTCATGTAAAAATGTTAGTGATGACTCTTTGCTTAATGTTAAAGAGTGATCTTCATGAAGAGGATGGTAGTCATGATGCCATGTGTAGCTTGTACCACAGTTCAGTGGGAGTTGTTAGCAGTGACGTGGATGCATCATTGGTAAGGTTATGCTCATGTGATTGGGGATATGATTTTTCTTGGTTTAGAGAGGTTGCTATTATGTCATGGTTTACTCTTGATACATGTTTAGAGTTTGGCATGGTACTTGTTCTCTTGAGACTAGGATGTTTATATTTGTTATGATGCATGTGATCTCCTTGGAGGAGATGGTTAGATTATGTTGTCAAGTTTATGTTTATGATTCATGATTGGAGCTTTGACATTGATCTTGCATAGTTCTCTTATGTATTGGGTACATGGATACTTGGAGAAATAGGTGAGGCTTGAGTTCTCTTATGGTAAGAGATATATGTTGGAATGATTACTTGTAAGAAATAATTTTTCAACAATAAAGACTAAGAATCCTACACCTTGGTTGGGCATGAGTTCAACACACTCGACAGTTTCACATGCCTCCAAAGGGGCAGTTTGGTTATAGAGACTTGGGAAAGGTATTGGTTTTAATTGCAAGTAATTTAAACTTGAATGTGATGGAGTGCTATTTGTTTAGCCAAAAACCCTATGTATCATGCTCGTACTAAGCATGTAGACGTTCAGTATCACTTTGTGTGAGAAATGGTTGAGAGTGGGAAGGTATTAATTAAGAAAGTTGACACTTTAATTAACGTTGCAGATTATCTTACGAAACTAGTTCCTATAGATAAGTTCTCTTGTTTTTTAGTATTAATCATTTTCTTGGAGCTTCATAATTATGCAGGTTGCATTTGAAGTTGGCATGGATTGATTAGTTGGTGCAGGAAGGCCATTGGTCTTGAGTCCTATACTTGATTTATAATAATGATTCCTTGTTTAGAATAATTGCAATGTATAATGTCAAGTGGGAGAATGGTGGAAATAGGATGCCATTTAATTGCAATCCTAAACATTATTTCATGTATCTTCTAAGTCTTTGGAAAGTGTTCTCTAACACTAGGATTATAAAGAGATTAAAATTGAAAGAAATGAACATGTAAATTAACATTTGTAATTATTCCTAAATGATAGGAACATGTGGGGATACCCAAGAAGAGCTCCTATAAAATAGGAGCACATGGGTGTGCACATGGGAGGTGGGACACACCTTGTTTCAGCTAACTATTTGGTGAATTAATAACTCTTAGGTAATGCATGTCAAGTTCCTACAAAATAGCGATTATAATTACAATGTATGTGGAGTTGCACTATTAGTTCAGTTTACTTTAGTTCAGTTATGGTTCAATTATCTTCAGTTGCATGTTAGTTATTTTGAGTTGCATGTAGTTGACTTCAGTTGACTTGAGTTGCATGGCTAATGACTTCATTTGCATGTCAGATAACAAGTTGATACTTTCAGTTAATAGGGATGATTAATCATGCATGATATTTGCATTAATGGTGGAGAGATATGTTTTAGTTAACAAAGATTGACTTGGACCCACCTTGGGTGCCCAAGTTGGCATCTTGGAGTTAACACCTTTGCACGAGAAGATATTTACAAGGCTCAGTTAAGTGGGACCCATTTGTGGGCACCAAATTTAAGGATAAGCTTCCAAGATAGCTTCATAATCATCAATCAATTAAGACTTCAATTTGGGATGCCCAAATTGATGAAGGGCTTGGTTTGACATTGGTTTTCATGGAGAAACTCTACTTGCACCATTATGGCATAGATATTTGTGAGGATCTTTATCCTCTTGTAATTGTCAACTCTTTGGAGTTTATAAGGTAGATATTTATCTATTTGATTGTAGCAAGTTGAAGAGAGTTATATTAGATTTTATTGCAGGTTGTGAAGAAGAATTGTTGAAGGAAAAAGAAGCATATCAAGCAAGGATTGATAAAGAATTATTGCAATCTTGTTCTAAGGTTAAATAATACAAGCACTATTGATTTTGGTGGTGGAGTTTTTTCCTGAAAGGGTTTCTCCATGGTATATGTTATGTCACTTCTATCTTCTAGTCTTATTCTTCTACAATCTTCTGTTTATTTCTACAAATGGTAAAATGAATCTAAACAGATAATCATCCACAAAGAATTTGTAACAAAGAGCACTTATTTAGATCTATAGTATAATAGTTTTACAAGTTTGAAAGCTACATAATTTACCTTCCATTTTCAAAAAAAATGGTTGAGCACCTAGCTTTAGTGGAATAGTATGTGTTATGATTGAAGTGACATAAGTTTTCAAATCTTTATAAGTTCAGGCTATGACCTGAACCAATAGTCTTTAAGAGCTTGAGCAATATTTATATGCTTTTCATCTATGCAAACTTTGCCTATGAGCACATTCTTCAAGTCATCTTCATTGTTCAAATTGTATGGCTCATAAGTTCCTCCATCAGTCTTAGGAAAATCCTTCTATCAAATTATCTGATCTAAATCAAATAATTGTTCCAATTCAATCATCCCTTTTGGGATGGTGTTGTCTTTTAGATGGATTGTGTCATCATCTTGGACTTCACAGTTAGGCCTATCTGCTTCCTCAATTATCTATGCTTCAAAGATGCTTGAGTTAGTAATAAATTTCAAAATATGGCAATCATCTTCAAATACCTATAAATTAGTAGCGTTGTTGGGAACTAAAGGTACTTGCACCAATTCAACAGTAAATATTTTTAAATCAGAGGTGTCTAATGGTTCCAAAGTGCTAGCGGCAATGGCTAGGGCATCAAATTTTTGATTGAATTTGCAAGGGATATGTGTTGAATGCATCAAAACTCTCAATTAAATCCCATACATGATGTATGTAACTAGATAGATGTTTATAATGACAAACATATTGTTTCCTAACTTGCCTAGTTCAATTAGTTCACAATCTCCAAACACCTTAAGTATTTTGACATTCTAATAGCAAGTAGTAAACCATGGATGAGGACTTCATACTCTGTAACATTGTTAGTACATTAAAACTGTAATATGTATGCAGCAAGGTAGGACTTACCCTGTGGACTAACTAATTCCACTCCCACTCCAATTCCTTATTTAAACTTAGATCCATCAAATCTAAGGGTCCACGCTTACTCGTCTATAATTTTGGACTTAAGGTTTCTTGAAGTTAATAAATTTATCTCTTGCTTTAGGTTTTGTGACACTTTAGTCACTAGTTTGTTTTAACCCTTCTATCATGGTCAACTTGAAGATCTTTTGCGTGTTCTTCAATTAACATTCCAACCATCCTATTATTCAAGACTCTTGATTTCAAGTCACCAGTGATAATGTTCTCCTAGTGATATTGATTTTCAACTCTATTTACAATTTCCAGACACATTACGTTGTTAATTTTTTAATGTGGTGAATTGTGCAATATGCACCACCCTTGTAACAATGAATCCGTTAAGGGGAAGTTGTGTATCTATTTTTATTAACTTCTTTGATCATGAGTTTCTGGAATTTGTCCAAGAAGCTTTCTTCTCCTTCAAAAGAATCATAATCGGATTCAATTAACACATTGGTCCTTGGAGTTAATTGATTTTGGATTTTCAAATTACACATGAAAACTTCTTCTATTTTGACTTCTCTAGCCTTGATATTATAAACACCTAGTTAAACATTAGTATATTTCGTTGTTCTAATTATACTCAGTGATCATGTGTTCCACACATAATTCCCTTTCTATCCCGATCTGATTTGGGATTCCTCTCCAAGATAACCACATATGTGAAAATCTAGTAGCCATATATCCATTTAAGGTCCTTGACCAATCTCTACTTAACATCATTCCATATGTATCAAGGGTCTCAACCACCTATATATTGATAAAGTGTTGAACTCTAGGGTTTGATGCTAATTGCATATGGATATTAGTTAGTTCACCCACCACCTGTTGCTTTTGGATTTTGGGTATTTGTAAGGCCCCACTCTCTTGCTCAAAGCTACAAATGTTTTATTTGTATCATGGGTAATATTTCTTAAGAGATAATAGATTGAGTTAGAGTGTCACTTTAGAATTTTTCGAAGTTACAATATACATGTTTCAAATTATTTATTTGCTAGTTGTATGTCTTGTCCTTAGGCATACACTAGAACCATCAAAAATCATGATAGTGGCGTTTAAGTATAATCCATTGATATACATGATGCTAATTAATGTTGCTTATTTAACAAGTTGATCTACCTAGTTATTGATATTGCAAACAAAAGTACAAAATTGTTATTCTAGTTGAGCTAATTAGCGTTACATGTAAAAATATAAATAAATAAAATAAACTAACAAGTTATTATTTGGTTATACTCATTAGAGTTATATAATTATTTAACTCAATTCTTTAAGTTATGTATAGTTCATTGTATGATGTTTAATATTAATCACATACTTAATTTACTATATTAGTTGGTGTAACTTGCATGCTAATTGGTGATCACACTTTCAAAGATTACCTCAATGCTCATAGAAGTGAACCATCATAATATAAAATCACTATTTCAATCTATAACAATTATTTGATAAGTAGTTAAATGTCAATGTTACATGACCACATGTGACATCTATATTTTACTTATTTAATATTCACATTAATAATAACATTTATTTTAATTATGTAATATCAATTCCAACCCATGATTTTAGATTAAATTTATTTATAATCATTCTTAAAATATTTTGTTATTTATTTGTACTATGGTGGTGATCTTATATGATACTTAGCTTATCCTAAGTTTATGTAATGGCAAGACCCCACTATTTCCTATTTGATGTAGGACACAATAATCATCCATTGATGAAACATAAACAATGGAAATGCAATAAACCAAGGTGTTACATAAAACCAACACATTTTCTAGTGACTAAACTTTTTTACCTATACAGAATCTAAAGGCCTATAACTTCGAGATTGGGTACTATCATCTAAACATCAAATTCAATAAAACGTTGAGTGGTATCTCATATGTTATATAGAGATCTAAATTCAAGTAAGATGTTACTAACATTGCCCACATAAGAGAAGTGAACCCCATCAATGCGTAGTTTAAAAAAATGTATAATGATTTTCCCATAGCCCTAAGGAAAATTCCATTTGTATAAAATCTCCTGGTATTTAAAACTTGTATGATTTTAATTGTGTAGTTTATGACCTGGCCAAAGCAAATGTTACAACTATAATTAGTCTAAGGAATCGAATGAAGAAGTGTGCAATTATTGCTGAAATGTACACTTGTGACTAGGAGTTACAGTTGTTGCTAGAGTATTGTCGAAGTGCCTAAATATTCCCGAAGTGATTGGACCGCCAACACTTGCTGCAAAAGACATGAGAGTAGTTGTGAAGGGGCGAGAGAAAGAGGACGGGGATCTCTTCGAGGCAGTCTGGCCAACAGTTGGCGTACCTGGTTTCTTTTTTGGCTTTCGAGTAACCATGGCAGGGGAGGTTGGTGAAGGCTGGTAAATTTCTGATGATGTGAAGGATCGAGGGGGATTTCAAAAAAAGAGGGTTGCGAATTTGCCTTGGGGCCGGGCTAGATGACAGTTGCTGGAAACTTTCAAAGCTTCATCTGTAAATCCATTTTGTGCATTCCCTACATTTGTTGCAATCCATGAGTTGACATCTCTTTCGAGCATTCTGTCAAAAGTTCATGAGCCTTGTCTATGATTTCACATTTTGCATACATGTCTAACGCAGCATTTCCAACTGCAATATCTGACAGAAACCCCCCCCTACCATTATGCTTTGATGGATGTCCATACTCGGTTCCAAAGCTCTCTTTTCGCACAGGGAGGAAGGATGCCGGCAAAGGTTGGGGAGTTGGGTTTTACACCTACCAATTGCATTTTCTCGAAGGGTTCTAAAGCCTTTTCCATGAATCCATTTACGGCGTATCCTGTAGTCATGGCATTCCATGAGACGACATTTCTTTGAGGGTTTTTGTCAAACACTACACGTGCCTTGTCTACACGTCCACACTTTGTATACGTGTCTATCAGGGCAGTTGCGACTGCAATATCTGAAAAAATTAAATCTCCATTCCTGTATGCTTAAATGGATGTCCTTACTCGGTTCCAAAGCCCCCATTTTGGCGCATACAGAGAGGATACTGTAAAAGGTTGCAGAGTAAGGCATTACACCTGCTGATGTCATTTGCTTCAAATTTTTCAAAGCATCTTTAATAAATTCATTTTGTACATATCCTGCATTCATCACTTTTCTTTGAGGCATCCCGTCGAATAGTTCAAATGCTGTGTCTATGCGTCGACATCTTGTATACATATCTACCCTGGCAATTTCACCATAAAGTGGGAAAATATCCCCATCCTTAATGCTGGATGGGTGTCCATATCCTGTTCAAGAGCTCCCATTTTGGCACAGAAAACCTTAGCCCAGCGATGGAAGGAACTCGTGTGGCTTGTCTATGCTTCCATATTTGCTTGCATTTTGGCTGCAAACAACCCACGCACCCTGTCTATGTTCCCACATTCCGGATGTATGACGATCAGGCCATTGCAGCTGCTGCCCTCAAGCGCGCAGTCAATGCTTCCACATCTTGCATATACGCCTAATCTAAAGAACACTGGGAGAGTTTCGAGGGTATAGCAATTGACAGTTGCACTTGCTGGTAAGTTTCTAAGCCTGTCTAAAAAAATTCATTTTGTGCTTTTCTTGTCACCATTGTATTCCATGGATATCGACAGAGGCCGACCCCTCATTTGAGTAAATTGATAAAAATAAATAAATTGATTATTCACTATGCATCTTTTATGACGTCTGCCCGGAGCATTGTATCCCCATAACGTAAAAAAAATAAAAAATACAGAGATGCCCATGAGTAAAATTGTATAAGACAATATGTAAGCCTAGTCACTAACTCTAAAAGTATTCCCACAATTAGAAAAAATTCTAGAACACCATTAAAAATAATAATAATAAATAAATAAAATATAGATAAGGGCATAGAGGCAGGGATTTAAATTGCTTTGCACAGGGCATGATAGCATTCCTCTTCCTTATCTAAATGAAACAATTTATCTTTTTCTTTCAATACAATCGGTGGAGCAAGTCAAAGGTCATTCATGATTTAGGAATAAAAGCATTGCAATAAAAATATATAATTATCAGTAAAAATAGATCATTACTCAAATAATGATCAATACTCTATGAAGGAATTATTGTTAACGAGCAATCTATCTTTAGTGCAAATCTAGAATTTTAAAAAAAAAAATTGTAAACTTGTAGAGTTGCTGTCTAAAGTAGGTCAACATTTAGATAAGGAATTTAAGAATTTGCAAGGAAGGATGTTTAACTTAAAACCATTTCCAACTAGAAAAGAAAAGTAAGTGATAATGTGCTTCTAATAAAAATGTGGAGAAAGAACCACTATACCAAATAGATCAAGAACTAATGCCACCTTTGCCTTATAAGAACATTTTTTATAGTGTTGACTTACAATTGGATGTTTGTTCTTAAGATAGTCATTATTCATATAAATTATCGTTGTTTGGCATGGGAAAATATTAGATGTTTAACTTAGCCTACTTGAGTAATGTAATGTATGATGATAATGTGTTACTAATTGAGAAGTGGAAGAATATATCTCTATGTTTAAAAAAATTTGAGAAAGGCTCAACCAAGAAGGCGGTTACTAGTTATTGGCTATCAACCATGTTAAAATATTTTAAAAAGGATTTAAATAAATTAAGGGCCTACAAAGATTGCCATAGCCTCAATACATTTACAAGTAAATGTCTCTTTCAAATTATATTTCTAAACATTCCTTAGATGACCTTATTGAGTATCTTCAACATAGTGGAAGAAGCCAAAGTGAACCATGGCAATTTGAGAATTAAGAACATATGTTTATAGGAAATCGACACTTAGCCTAATTAAGGCTTTTTCTACTTTCTAGGGAACATATATTTTATGTTTAATTAAATTTCTATAAAATTTTTAAACATGCTTGAATGGAAACTAGTGTACTCATCTAAGAGCATTAGCACAAGGTAAGCAATTAGTTATTGAAAAAGCATAATATTTTCCCAATCTAAAGAAAACTTTATTTTTTTTCTTGATATGTACACATATGGAATGTAGGGTGATCATCATCAAGGCTTGGTCAAAATTAGATTTCTATGATTAAATTAGAGTATTCTTAGTGCTAATGTACCAGCATTGAGTAAATATATTAATTTTTTTTTTTTAACCAATTGATTAGTGGGAAGAAAAAGGGGGTAACATAGGATTGTTATTTTAACCCATGATTAGTGGAATGAGATATAATCTTGTGACATTTTAAAGTACCCTAGATATTGATTTCAAAGATGGTGTTAAGTTGTCATAATAGAGTTACCATTCATTATGTAACAAATGATATTGTTTTTTTAAAAACTTTCATTGATAAACTAGGAACAATGATTCTTTAGTCATCATATCGATAAAATGTTATAGTTGTAAATCGTATGAAGCACATGATACCTTGAGTAGTGGATTGAGTTAGCGTATAGCAGTGTTAGGGTGTAAGATTGTGACTGAGGTTGTCACATTTGGAAACCTAGAGGTTATATCATGTGAGGGTGAGTCAAATGAGTTGGAGCAACTCAAGTTATCGAACTATGGTGCCTCTGTGAATTATATACGTAGGCAAGGCCATCAAGCGATTAGCCCCCAAAGCATTAGGTTGGGCCCCTAGGACTGTTCTTTTGAGTCTTGCTTTGGACTTGTCATTCTCTTCCAATATTGTAAAACTACCATTTGATTTGTATAGCTTATCTTGGTGATCTTGTACTAATTACCCTTGATCTTATGTGTTCGCCAAGTCATGTAGACCTTGCAAGTACAGGTATTGGGAACGAGGAATATTATTGCGCGATCGAATTGCAAGGGGTACTCAAGTGGGTAAAAGGTATGTTACGCTGACCCCTTATAAATAGACGTTATTGTTAAAGATGGGAACTCATTTCTATCCTTACTCATAACAAGTGATATCATTGATCATAACCTTAAGTAGTATATTATGCTAACATTGTTAAAGAAAAAAGAAAAATTGTTGCTAATTAGTAAAGTTAATGTAGATTACTTAGTTTAATTTGTATTCTTCTGTGTCAAAAAGTGGGCATGACAGTATTTAATAATCAGATCCTCCATGATGGGGCGATTCCTTATGACAGAAAACGGAGATGTTTGAGGCTGTCTATATTTTAAAAATTTCACTCACCTATGTGCAGGCCGTCCAGACTTTGGGCTCATATTCTGGACTTACTATTACTTTTCAGTGGACATTTCAGTGCAAAAACTCTATTATCAGCAGCGCCCAGGGTAGACAACCACTCAAAAATCATCAGCAGACATTTTGAGGGTCAATATGAATTAATTTGATTTTTTTTAAGAATAACGCCCCTGTTAGGACAATGCAGATTGAAGTGGGTTAAGGTCTTTTGCAGCTGCTGCTGTTAGAACTACAATCGTGGATTCCTGTTAGCTTTTCAATGCTCAGAATTTATCTACAGACCTGAAACTTTAGGTCTCTGTGTTCCTCGTTGGAGCTAGGGGTTTTTGGAGTTGAGCGCTATCTTCCAGCATTGATCCCAACTGAAAGCTTGGTTGTTTGGAAAGAAACAGAACCGTGATAAGGAGCAGCAAATAGTTAAATTCCCTACATCTAGCCCCCAGTTTCATGGACTGTGTATGACTAATAAATCTGCGGTCTTTCCTCTCACTTCTTTACCTTGGCAGAGGTGTTGTTGGTAATGAGATTAATTGATATTCAGCCCTGTTACTACAGTCCAGCTATTGCAACATGTTTGGTTGAGGTTATCTGGTGGAATTGATGACTGTAGAGGCCTGTAGCAGCAGCAACTATCCTGAAAATCTGTGATACAGACCTGCAACCTTCCTCTCCTATCTCTACTTGAGGTATTTGGTGTTGGAAATTCAAATGCTGCTCATTTTGATCATATAGTTTCATTGTCAAATGTTTATCTTTGTAACAGCAATGCGTGTAAAGGGAAAATATTATATTAGACCCTCTGTATTGCAAGAAACTTATTGACAATGTTTATGTCATACTCTTCCATTGGCATTCATTTTCACAAAAAAAATGTAGGGGTGTTGTTACATTACTAAATAAGGAATTTCTAGGAGAAAGGGCGACACACCCAGATCCTTTTCATTTGTTAAGAGTTATAGCAAACAGAAGACAATAGTACTGTAAACAAACTATGGCACTTAATGATATCAAGTTTCCACAATCCATAATGTTCTATGCAATAATTTCTGGCTTTGATTGTGTGAGAATTTTTGCATCAATGTTTCGGATCACACTCCATGATCCATCATCAGGATGAGAGCAAAGGGATCACGGAGTGTGATCCGAAACATTGATGCAAAAATTCCTACACAATCAAAGCCAGAAATCATTGCATAAAGCTATGGCACTCTCAACTATTGAGTATGATGATGCTGAAAAACAGTAGCTAATTGATGGAATTTTTATGAGAAAGGATGGTGTCACTATTTTTCCACAATGTTGAAAAGGAAAAACCAATGTTCGTGTAAGTAACTGATTTTTGAAGAACGTAAAGTGCTATTATACTGATAAATGAATCATGAGCACTCTCTGATTATGACGTAGATAAAATCATATGAAATAGAATTGATCAACTGTATCTGTAACACTAATATGTACTGTGAATGGTAACTACTAATCCATTTTGTCTTGTATAGTAATTACTACTGAGAACCATATCTCAGTTGAATTATTGCTTCTTTATTCTCCAACATTCTGTGCAAACAGAATGGCTAAAATAGGTAATTAGAACCATGCCTCAGTTGAATTATTGCTTCTTTATTCTCCAACATTCTCTAAAATAGGTAATTTCTCAGAGCATTAGGCAACACCCAACAGTTTCTTGATATCTTTCTGCAAACAAAATATTACAAATATTAGTCATTGTTCTTGTAAGATGTGTCATAGAACAATTAAACCACTTTGAAGAGTTTATATTGATAATGCAAATTTCATGGAATAAATTGACCAAATACTGAAAGTATATGATGATATATAGAACTGAATTTTTTTAAGCACCTCAATCTTCAACGGAGATGTTGTGGGTGCATATCTATCAACTACATTTCCATCTTTGTCCACCAAAAACTTAGTGAAGTTCCATTTTATGCTGTCACCATGAAATCCACCTTTGCTTGATTTCAAGAACTTGTAGATAGGAGCTACATTACCTCTATTGACCTCAAACTACATAATCGAAGTGTAATACAAACGAAGACTATCAAAGAAGCAACCTTATTTACTAATAAATTGGAACTTTAATTTTCTTATGATAACATAGCTCTAGCATAATTAGCAAAGATATCCAATAAGCAATCAAAATATAGCTAATATGCTGACCTTGTCAAAAATGGGAAACTCTGCTTTAAAGCGAGTACGTGCCACTTCTGCTCGTTATTAAGTGGTTCCTGTCCACCAAACTGATTGCACGGGAAAGCTAGGATTTCTACTCCTGTAGTTATCCATATTGAAAGTGGTCAGAAAGCTTTAGAACTTGTCAAGAAAAATCAAGTTTGAAAGCCAAATTTAGGAAAATTTGTTGGTTGTGTGATAGAATTGGAGGTCAGGCCCTTCCATGTATGACCTAATTGGAGGTGAAGGCCATTTACATCCATAAAACCGGGTTATCCATCAAAATTCCTTTCTACTTTGTAATTCAATCATTGTTTTAGTTCATAAGAGTGTATTGTCTTCCGTTGTTCAAAACCACCTGAATACTAAGGACAACGTCTCCCTTATAAGTTCAGTTACCCCAGGAATTTGAACTGCATGGAGATGTCCCCTAGAATGTATTTGTTGAAACCTAGGTCATCTACGGTGTTAAAATGTTTTACTCTTCGGCATCCAAGTATGACTCTTGGAAGGAGACCGTAGCATGAGAGTCTAATTAGGCTCTGGGAATAGTAAACAACAAGAGGATGACTAAAGTTGGACAGCAATTTTAATTTATAGTATTAATAAGCTTAGGGTAAGGTTTCATGGAGGGGGGCTTCCTAAAAAAAAATCAGTGGGTGCTGTTGAGATGTTCTAGGAATATTTTTAAGCTGGTGTGGTGGTCCCATGAATTTAGTAGTGCAGTTCAGCTTAAAAGTTTAAGCTCCAAATTTTAGGGAAGCTGGTGGTCTCATGAAGCTGGAAGTGAATGTTGTGAATAAAATATTAATAAATAAACATCATTTTTCCTCCATTTTTTTCTTGAAGGAATCTAAAATTCCGGATGATTGACAAGTAGCAGAAAAAAATTCCTAAGCTGGTGGGGCAATTTCTAGACTTGCCACAATTTCACCAGCTGAAATCTCCAGTCCTAAAAGGTAGGGGATGCTATTTTTCAGGCAAAGATTCCAATTAATCTTGTAGCATTATTTTTGCTTCATGGAAGCTCCTGTTCCATGAAGATAGATCTTGAAGCCCCCCATAAGACGTTGCCCTTAACAGACAACCCGGGGGAATTTTGCTGGGCTTAGTGCCAAACAAATCTTTATCATTGCAAAAGAAATTGAAGAACCGATAATAGCATACAGACTTCAACATTCTCAAGAAAAAGCCCAGAAAATATGAGGCTTGAGTTATTTCTTCAATACTTGTCAACTGCTTGACTCGTATTACAGAAAAATGCACACCATCCCAAGCAAATTGGAGACTCTGACCACTACCGATGTGCACTTAGTGTAGGCTCTCTAATTTCGCACTTAAGCTACCCTTAGATAAATGGTCTATCTTATATACATTTTCCCCTCATCTCCCCATTCTAACTTTTTGAGTATTGTGGTTTAAGAAAAGGAAAATGCTGGCAGAAAAAATTCCTAAGCTGGTGGGGCAATTTCTAGACCCGCTACAATTTCACCAGCTGAAATCTCCAGTCTTAAAAGGTAGGGGATGCTATTTTTCAGGAAAATATTCCAATTAATCTTTTAGCATATTTCTTTTTGCTTCATGGAAGGTCCTGTTCCATGAAGATAGATCTCGAAGCCCCCCATGAGACCTTACCCTTAACAGACAACCTAGGGGAATTTTGGTGGGCTTAGTGCCAAACAAATCTTCAATAATCATTGCAAAAGAAATTGAAGAACCGATATTAGCATAGAAACTTCAAACATTCTCAAGAAAAAGCCTGGAAAATATGAGGCTTAATGTAACACCTGCCCTAAAACCCTAGAGAACATAACACATTTAACGAAAGTGAACAATTTTTTTTTTCTTTTAAGTGATATTAAACACATAAATTACATTAACACCCACATTCTCTAAGGCTCCTGACAACGCTTAAACTAAATACATATCTAACTAAAGCAGCAAAACATAACATATAAACATAATAGTCACACCGTGAAGAGAAATTGCGGAATCACAGGGCGCTCACATGCGAGTGATGTAATCTCGTCCCCTTCACCAATACAGTCACACAAAACTAACAAGAATAAAACCTCAATAAATCATCATATAAATGTACATCAATATCCTCAAATAGCAACTATGCTACTCCAAAAGCATAACATAAATCATAAGCAACCACATAATGTATCATCTTATCAATAGTATAACATCAACATCACTCTAATGTTAGCGATCACAAAAAACAATAACAAGGTATTTGGGTCTATCAAAATGAAAACATTGTCTAACAGCACAAGCAAATAAGAGGGGTGCTACATCCTCCCCCCCCAGGGTCAGGCTTACTCCTGGAAGCCTACGAACAAATAGGGATAAAGCTGCCTTGAATCCTACTAGACCCTAACCTGCTCAGTATCTCGATCCTTGAGGATCAACTCCTGATGTTGAAGGACAACTGCACTCTGGTGCTCAATCCTCTCTCTCCCAAAATATCCTACTTTCTGTCTTGCCTTGGACCCAAATGAGCTAGTGTCTCCTCTAATAACCGACGCAATTGAGCATCTCCGATCCCTGGTGGATCCTGGTTCTAATCACTGCCCTCAAGAACGTTTTGGGAAATTTGTTGCTCCTCACGTTCTGAATCGTGAGGAACAATAGGAGGTGAATCCTGTTGATTGCCTCCACGACCGCTTGCATGGCCACAACCTCCACCGCGACCTCGCCTAGGTGGCATGATCCTGGATCCTCAAGCTTGAATTGATGAAGAATGAAGCTGAGCTTTTGTATTCCAATTCTCAAGCTTTTCCCAAAGATCTCCTCTTCTAGAAGATGTGCAAAATAAATCTAGCCAAAAACTTCCCTGTAAACTTTTCAATTTTTTTTTAACAAAAAAACTTCACACACAGAACCCTGTAACAATTCTCGTGAAAACAACTCTCACCTCTTCTAATTAATCCCAATATTGATGTAGCACCCCTCCGATTTGCTTGTGCTATTAGACAGTATTTTTATTTTGATAGACCCAGATACCTTGTTATTGTTTTATGATTGCTGACATTAGAGCGATGTTGATGTTATACTATTGATGAGATGATACATTATGTGGTTGCTTATGATTTATGTTATGCTTTTGGAGTAGCTTAGTTGCTATTTGAGGACACTGATGTGCATTTATATGATGATTTATTGATGTTTTATTCTTGTCAGTTTTGTGTGACTGTATTGGTGAAGGGGACGGGATTACATCACTCGCATGCAAGCGCCCTGTGATTCCGCGATTTCTCTTCACGGTGTGACTGTTATGTTTTGTTGCTTTAGTTAGACATGTATTTAGTTTAAGCGTTGCCATGAGCCTTAGAGAATGTGGGTGTTAGAGTAATGTAATTTATGTGTTTAATATTACTTAAAAGAAAAAAAAATTGTTCATTTTCGTTAAATGTGTTACATTATCTAGGGTTTCGGGGTGGATGTTACGCTTTAGTTATTTCTTCAATATTTGTCACTTGCTTGACTCATATTACAGAAAAATGCACGCCATCCCAAGCAAATTGGAGACTCTGACCACTACCAATGTACACTTAGTGCAGGCTCTCTAATTTCACACTTAAGCTACCCTTAGATAAATGGTCTATTTTATATACATTTTCCCCTCATCTCCCCATTCTAACTTTTTGAGTATTGTGGTTTAAGAAAAGGAAAAGGCTGGCAGGAAGCTAAAATATCTTGATTCTCAACTTGACGAAGTCACAGAAGGAAAGCTTCAATAACTACAAATGAAATACTGTCTCAAGCTCCCTCACACCATCTAATCAAATCCAAATTGCACCTATTCGGTGTGAGGCATAAGTTGTAACACTTCACAATCTAGAATCAAGAGAAATCGTGTAAATCGTAGACAGAACACCAGACTTAGCCTGGCCACAAAGAGGGGCATGCTAGGTTGAAAGTCTAGCCTATCCATGTTCTCTAACACAAAGACCCCAGTAGCTTGCTTAAGTCCCTTGTTTGACTCTTGTTTGAGAATCCACTTCCACAAATACAAAGTCAATAGAAACATTATAGCATCAATCCTGCAGACTTCTGACTGGACTTTAGTACCAAAACATTTCCAGAAGGGCACAAAAGTAAAAATAAATATGCTTTTCTGTTTTTCTGGCAACACGTTTTTTAAGAGAGAGAGTTAACGCTGATCCATCTCTTTACTCTATAACCTTGACTTGAAATCAAAAATAATATACGAAGTTATGCATACTTTGATCTTGAAAAGGAGTCTATTTGCTCAAATGCATTTCAACGTTTTCTTTGATAATCTCATATTTCATTAATGTTTTTAACATGTTTACTGTGAACTAGATATGCTATGATGATGCTCTGATTAAATTAAGGGCAAAACTGTCGACACAATCTACTTGTACGGAAAACAATTTGGAAGTCATCACACAACAATGGCATAGTTCCCCTGTTAATTGGTTTGATTCTTAAAAATTAAGGAAAGAAGTACAATGGAAACCCCACCTAGTGCCTCCCCCTCAAAGCTGGTATATGATGATCTTCAACAGAGCATCCAAAGGAAATCCAGGAGCTTCCGGAGCTGGATGTATTATAAGAAATGAATAAGGTAAATTGATTGGAGCAGCTTTAAAAAGAATTAAACGAGGGAACCACAATGAACAGAAGTCCGAGCCCTCATTTTGGGATTACAAACATGCAAGATTTATGGCGAGTCCATGATAATTTTGAATGCTGTAAAAAGAAAAAATCACAAAATTGAAAAATTAGCAACCTCCTCCAGCAAGTTAGGCCACTCCTAAACTCATTGGATAGGTATACTGTTCAACATATTTTTAAAGAAGCTAACAAAGAAGCAGATATACTCGCCAATTTTGCAATTGACATGACTGAAGAAAGCGTGACAAATTCAAAAGCCGGATTCATGGCCAAGATTTAAATTAAACTCGAACGGCAATCAAAGAACAATATGTCAATAGATTAGTTTCGACTTGTCATAACATTAATTAAAGCAATCATGATTCGGAGACCTGAACGATACCATGGATGGAAACCTCTAAAACACATTCATATTTGAAATTTGTTCGTGACAACCATAAATATCTTCTAAATGAGGGCTACGAATGATGCCAAACAAAGGTAAGAATAATGATGAGATGGTACGTCTTCACTCATTTAAGGCAAGGCACGATTCCAAAGAAAGTTAAACCCCTGCTAGTTTTTAGAAGCCCGATGGATACACCTACGCGTGTGGTGGGTGGCCAGAGACAATTGGCTTTTCTTGGCAGTATAACAGAGCAACTATTAAAATATTCTTCAAAACCCGAAGTGGATTGTTCCTCTATGCAATAAATGGGTGCTGGGGGAGAAATTGATGGAAAGTGATCACCAATATCGGGTAAATACAGATATTTTATCGATGTTAGTGGCAGTGCTTCTGGATCTCAATGAAGCTAACTGGCAAAGAAAATGGCGAAAGCGTTGATCAGGAGTTAGTTCCTTGGGGTCTGAATGAAGTCATACTAATAGGCAATAGCAGGCTTTGGTGCCGGTTTAACTCCTCTGAACAGGATTTTACTGGTTAACAATGACGTAGTCAGCAACCCATGGAGACCTCCCATTGTGATGGGAATGCCACAGAAAGACATGAGAAGGCGGAAAAAGGCATCTAGAGGAGCAGATTTCTTAAAGCAAGTACAGGGATTTCTTATTGCTTGGCTAGGTGCACTTATTTCTGATAATATGAAGATGAAAATGATATGTAATTTAAATATTATAAATTGAGGAGGATCATTATATGATCATAATGATAAATATGCAAAAATAGAAAGAAGCCAAAAGATAATAGCATAGATGCTTTTACAGGATTTTGGTAATCTTGCCCTCTTTTTCAATGTTCTATGAGGTTTTTTTTTTCAAAACCTAAAACTGATGAAAAACTGAAATATGTTTTTTTTTAAAATATAAAGGGAATGGTGAAATATGTTTTTCTTTTGTTAAATATGATATAAAGGGAATGGTGAAATATGTTTTTTTTTTAAATATAATATGAAGGGAATGGTCCCCAAGACTGTATTTACTAATAAAAAACAGTACCATAGTGAAATTTTTTTTAAAGAATATAGAAAAATTAAAATTTGCACATAACAAATAGTATGTATGGATGCACAGTTACCTTGATCCTTGTACTTTGCATACAGTTCATTCATCTCCTTATAGTTGGAGTTGGTCAGCCCACTGCCCAAATAACAAAAACAAAATTATATCGTTCTGCTGTTCCCGAAAATACAGAATTACTTCCAAATGGTAAATAAAACAGAAGACAAAAACTCACGAGATCTGATATGTGATTGAGATTTACAACCTTCGGTTACTCAACTCAAATACAAGATTGGGTGGTTATTGTAACCAAGTTAATTATATGCTTTATAAGCTTTGGCAATTGCAATCTTTTAATTTTTTGAGGCATAAAAATGCACCCTATTCTAAACAAAATAATACAACTTGACTTTTATACTATAATATAAAATATCTCTATTAGACAATAACAACCGACCACTATAGGACTCTTAAACTTTTAATTTTAATTTCTAATATAATTAGAAGCTATTACCTGACTCGAGCTTCACCATTTGCTGATAGACTTGAGATCAGTAATAAAAGGCACGTGATCACTGATACTCAGAAATCTTCAAGATTTAAACTCAATCCCACCGATCTGGCAATGGTAATCAAATCAAGGAATTCATGGAGCCACAGATATCCATTGTGTTGAGTATCACATTGCATAAGGGTTTAATGGCGATGATTTCCCTTGGTTTCAAATCAAGACTTAATAATTTGATAAGATACTTAAAACTATACAAATCATCTTACAGACTTGAATCAAATTTCTCCTTTTAAATCAATCCTCGAGAATCTTGATCTTTCCTTCAATGCTGGCTATGACCAAGAATATATCGATTGGGCAGAGGTAGAAGCTAATTTCTGTTTATTTTGATCAATGCAAAGCTCACTATAATTGATCTCTAGCATTTATCTGACTCGGGAATTTACTCTTGCACTTTATTTCTGCAACATCAACCAGACAAACCTCACACATAAATTTTCTGTCTCCATTAGCAAGGACCAAATACTAGATTTTCGAAGAGCTTAAATTTTTGGAATGTTCTCAAGTAAACAAAGAAATATGATTTGAAAGTCTCGTTCCTATAAATGCAGAAAAAAACTTTTATAAATGTAGCAGAAATATTTATGCAACAGAAACATTTTTTAATGGACTTGGGACCATTCATAAATGCAGCAAAAAATGTTTATGAAATTAGAAGTAGCATCGAGGAGCATCCCATTGAATTCTTCTAGATTTTCTAAACAAAAAATATAAAGGCAGGTTAATGGAAAGAAGTTTTCGCCTACTCACGAAACAACAAAGAGATTCACTAACAAATTGAAGAACAAAAGAAACAATAGTCACTGGTTGCCAACATTCTCCTCCTGCCAATCGCTCACCACACCAACCAATTTGTTTTGCTACTCTGATATTTCTATAGAAACTTATTCATTGACAAGCCAAAGAAATGGATTCCCCAACTACTGGAAAAAAAACTTTGAAGATGCTATAATTTTTACATAGCATTCATATCATGTCTAACTTCCTCTTCAGACTGCTTGCGAAATGCTTAGAATATTTTCAAACGATTTCTTGGTTTTATCCTACTCGTTCTCATCTTTCCAAAATATTTTTGAAATTTTATTTTTCATTCAGTATTGAGAGAGATATCACAATTTTACTAAACACGTAATGAACAAATTTTTTTGGACACCCAACTCTGATACCGTGTAAATAATTTTGAGCATAGACAAAAGAAGCTGCAAAAGATAAACACAATATAATATGTGCTTCATATTTTCCATTCAAATAAATCACACTTAAATAGGAGTTCGATCTCCTACATTATAGGAAACTCATGATACAAATTTCCCAAATAGATTGAGTTGTTTTAATTAACAACTTAACACATTCGTTCCACTATTACAATAACCTATATTTAACAATCTATAACAAACATAATTATTTTATGCATCCTATGATATAATATTCCTAACACAAAGCCCACATTGCCTCTAAGCTGCATGACCCTCTCAAAATTAGTGGTATTAGAGGTGAGGTCTCGGGTTTGATTTTCAGTGAAATGTGGTGGGTTATCCCCCATGTGGGAATTAATGGCCCCCACATGACATGTGTAGTTGTGGGTCCTTGAGGTTATCCAGGTGTAGTGTTGGCTATCCGATCGATCCACCCCTTAACATCACGAGGGGCACTACTCACTATAAGTTCAAGCTTTTGGTGCAGTGGTAGCTTATTAATGGTATCAAGGCCTGTTTCTTCTTGATTATAGTCTACTTACTTTAAAAGAATGATATCAGAGCCATATAGAGTCATACAGAACCATGATCTTCTAAGAAAAGGGCCATGTTAGAAGAATGATGCAATTGCTATCAAGCTAATCATAATAGTATTACATGTGTTGTTGGTATCTTTCTTGCCTTGCCTTTAATTTGGAGCGATCATATGCATTCATCTTCAAATTTGTCTCCTTGAGGAAATCATTCTTAAGAAATCCATTAGCCTAGTAAAACTATTTGTTTCTGAAAAAAATAATTAATTTCATAGGGTCACGTAGTTAGGCAATCATGGGCTCTATTGTAACGAAATGAGAGAAAATCGTGGCAAAGGCTAGCGGTTGAATGGTTGCGACTTCTTAATCTTTCCTTAAGATAAAAGATTATAGAAGATATTCTGCATGTTTTCTTTTTGATATCTCATATCACAATTACATGCATAGAGAGAGAATGGACTCTAGGACTCTAAAACTCAAAATGAAAACCCAATGAGTGATGTCCACAATGCTTCTACAAAAGCTTATTTATAAGAATCCGATGATCAGGATAGACTATAAAAAGGGAATCTAACTTGGAATACCAGGTAAATCGGTTAACCAAAAAGGAGGTGTATCGACCATGATTACAGACATTGATAGTCCTTTACAAATATTTTCATGATCTTTACTTTATTTAATCAAGGATGAATATCATACCATAATGGTCAACAGTTTCATCCTTTTACAACACAACTTTATATGTGGAAAACATAAGGGTCCACTTAGTTTACATTATGTACAATAATTGAGTCCTACCATGGTGTTGCACTTTCATCCATTATCTCATTTGAGTATTCTCCATCTTCCAGTATCTAGTAACAAATTTATGCAAGGTATATTGAAAATGTTGTCAAACTGCATGATGTATTAGTGATGGTAGTGGTGTTTGACCCTTTTTTGAGCAAGATGGCCAGTAGTTGGATGATACCAATCTCCAATGAGTGTAGTCTGTGTATGCTTAATTTCCCATTCAAGCTAACTAGAAGGAAAATACACTGCAAGGTATATAATATCTAGCAGAGTTGTATATATCAAAGCAACTTTATAGGGAGTTATTTGAGACAATAATATCTTACATCCAGTATTAAAGATACTAGGAAAATCATCTACATTATGAAAATCAAGAGGAAATGAATCTATAATATCTCTACATCTGAAAACAATGTGAGCTTCCTTGTAACAACATACCAAGTTCTTTAAAACTACCAATTCTGCACTATCGAGAGATGGAGACAAAATTACTATTTCTTTTGTATTTGGAATAACTTGAATATTGCCCCATCTATCATTCTGAAATGCAAGGACTATATTTTTGTAAAGAAAATATTCCAAAATTATTCTTTGACAAGCTTTAGGGAGTTCTTTCATTTTGCATATAACGAAAGATTGTGGATCTTCTGGAAGGAGATTTCCTTGATCATCAAATCTTCCTATCATATATACCGACTAAATTGTTCGAGGAAGATAATGAAATGGTATTTCCTTACGGTTTCCTAAGACTATTCTTGACTTAAAAAATGAAAAGGACTAACTCAAAAAATCCCATCCTAAGATTATATCAGTTTTCATATTCTCTTGCTTCCAAAAAGAACATAAAGCACTAAAATCTCCTAAGTTTATGAGATTATTATAGGCCTTTCTCTTGATAGTTTGGATAGCACCAAGACCATGAACTAATATTTTATGCTGAATCCAATATAATAATGGTAACACATGACTCTTAGCTAAACTTATACATGAACTAGTATCTATTAAAGCTATAAAACTTCTACTAGAACCTTCTAATTTGACACTAATAACCTATTTGAAAGGGAAAGACATGACCTGAGACAATTTCTTAAGAAAAGGTAATGTACAAAGAAAACTATGATAAAAATATAAAAGACTCAAGAAATAGTAAAGGAAAATAGGATCTAGAGAAGACTGGGCATACATTACATGGTTGTGTTCTGCTTTCTTCTATTGTCTACAACTTTCTTCAATATTCTGTAGAGAACCAAATTCACCAACCTTCTCATCCTCTAATTCTTTTGTCACAGACTCTGTTGTAGTGTTGGAACAAGAGCATAATCTTTATAATTCTATTAAAGATCATGATTCTAAGGATAAATTGTCTCTATTGCTACTAATACATTCTTTTGTATCTTCTTCAGAACCTGTATTTCTTGCCTCTTCTAGATAACTACTTGAGGATGTTACTTTTGATTCTTCATTTTTTTTCTTCATATTCATCATAAATAACTTTTGGGTATTCATCATACATAATACAATCAGTGCAAGAATATGAGAAATTTCTTCCTAAAAATTCTTTATCAAAACCATAGGGAGTAAAACTTTGGATCTTAGCCATTTCCCTTAGGAGTAAGGAGTTGGGACAATCTACAATAAGCTTATAGGGGCATCAATATTTTTAAGTCAGTAGACTACAAAGAAGAAACTAGCTCTGAGACCAATATTTAAAGTCAGTAGACTATAATCAAGAAGAAACAAGCTCTAATACCATTAATTTCATAGGGTCACTTAGCTCGGAAATGATGGGCTCTGATGCAATAGAATGAGAGAAAACAACGGCGAAGGTTGGTGGCTGAATGGTTACACTTAATATTACCTGAAGATAAAAGATTACAAAAGATATTCTGCAAGTTTTCTTTTTGATATCTCATATAGCAATTACACATAGAGATAGAGCATACCCAATCACAAGCAAAGATAGACTGGACTCTAGGACTTCAAAAATCCAAATAAAAACCCAAGGAGTGATGCCCACAATGCTTCTTCAAAAGCTTAAATTTATAGTCCGACTCTGATGAGTAGACTAAACTGTAAAAAGCTAATCTAAATTGGAATATCAGGTAAACCGATTAACCAAAAAGGAGGTTTATCGGCCATGATTACTAACATTAATAGTTCTTGACAAATATTTTCATGATCTTTACTGTATTTAATCAAGGAGCGGGCTTTGATACTATAATCCCCCATGTGGGATTTAATGTCTCTCACATGACACATGTAGTTGTGGGTCCTCAACGTTGTCCAAATGTAGTTTTGGCTATCCGGTTGATCCACCCCTTAACATCACGAGGGGCGCTACTCACTATAAGTTTGAGATTTTGCTGTAGTGTTAGATTCTAGTAGTGGTATCAAATCTGAGGTCTCAGGTTCAATTCTTAGTAAAGCATGGTGGGCTATCCCTCATGTGGGAATTAATGGCCCCCACATGACATGCGTAGTTGTGGGCTCTTGAGGTTGTTCGGGTGTAGTGTTGGCTATCTGACTGATCCACCCCTTAACATCATGAGGGGCACTACTCACTATAAGTTCGAGCTTTTGGTGCGGTGATAGCTTAGTAGAGCCTTTTTGTCAAACCACCTTTTCACTTTAGACTGGTGTTTTGCGAAATGATCTATCACCCTTGTCTGTTTTTCTTCAAAATGCATTAGCTACAACAATCATACTTTCGTTTCGTTATATAATCCCACATACTCTTGGGAAAATTGTTTAGGAATCAAAATTCACTAGCAACATAGGATCTACTCCATAAATTAGGTGATAAGGGGAATTTCTTAATACATAATTTACCCTAGTTTTGTCAACCCAAAGGGTGAATTTCAATAGAGAATGTCATTCCCTAAGATTATTTTCAATTAATTTCTTAATTATTTTCAATAGGTTTTTTGTTTGTCGACTTTACTAACCCATTCCCATGTGGATAATAATTGGATGAAAACTTCAATGTTACATCATATTCAATGCCCAGTTAGAAAACTTTAAAGAGGAAAAAGTAGGACCATTGTCACATACCAGCGAGTAGTGTGTTCCAAACTTGGTAATGATACTATCCTCCAAGAATTTGATTACTAATTCAATACTACATTTCCTATTATAGAGCACTTCGGTCCACTTGGTACAATAATCAATAACATTTAGTACATACCTATGTCTAGCTTATGATGGTGGGTTAATCATTTTGATGAAGTCTAGCCCCCACTATGTGAAATGACACATTTCCATCACTAGTTGTGATGGTTGAACATTAAATCTTCCTTTATCTACAACGTTTTGGCAAGTGTAGCATCTTTTTACATTCTCAAATGTGTCCTTGAAGACCGTTGGCTAGTAATATCATGTCCTTAAAATAAGATAAGTGGTGGCCAATGGGGCTTTGTGAGTTGTTCTGAACCTATTGTGAAGTTCTTTTAGGACATCATCCACTTCTTTCCTATTTAAGCATCTTAGATAAACTCCTTCATGGTTTCTTTTAAAGAGGACTCCTTTAATCATGCAATTTTGAGCCTTGATTTTGAGAGCTCTTCTTTGGTGTCTTTGTATATAGTCTGGAAAATTATTGGTAATTAGATAATGCCAGATATCTGCATACCATTCATCTTGTGTACATGTGTCCAGTGTATACTGTTGACTAGTGTTTTGTGGATCCACTTTGTAAATGGACCTAACCAATGCTTGTACATGAACTAGTTTCATCAATATGATCTCAACATCAAATTCCTGTAAAATGATAACCCACTTGGCTCTCTTCTCTCCAAGCTCACTCTATGTAAGCAACATTTTGACTGCAGTGTCTAGTACAATCACTTTGACCTGACTCCTGAGGATATAACGCCTAAATTCCCTCATAGCCTTGACCAATGCAAAAGCTTGTTTCTCTGCGTCCATGTATCTTAATTCAACATCTTTGAAAGGAGCACTCATGAATGACATTGGTCTTTCTTCTTTAATTTCTCCTCTTTGTGTCAATTAGTCGCACATGTATGATTAGAAGCAAAGGAATAGATGAAAAATGATTAGTGTAACCTGTACTTATTAACATTGGCACCTCAATGATTTCTCCTTTTATGCTTTCAAAGGCAACCTTAGCTTCAACGGTCCACTTGATCTTTGCATCTTTCTTCAACATGTCATTTAATGGTCACACAATTTTAGCAAATCTTGTTATAAACTTTCCAACAAATTTAATTTTACCAAAATAGGATTTCAATTCCTTTTTGCTTCTCGACGATTATAATTTCATCAAAGAACTCACTTAGTCTAGATCAATGGAAATTCCCTTCTCGGATATAATATGTCAGAGTAGTTTACCTTCAATTACTCTAAATATGCACTTCTTTGGATTTAGGGAAATGTCATACATCTCAATTTTTTTCCTGAGAACATTTACATGATCTCCCTTGTTTTTAGAAAACACAATGAGGTCATCCATGTATACAATAATGCACTTACCAATTAGATCTTTGAAAGAAAAATCCATTGCTCTCTAGAAAGTAGCTCCAACATTTAATAAACCAAATGGCATCTATCTATAAGCCAAAGTTCCCCACTTGGTGGTGAAGGCAGTTTTCATCCTATCTTCTTTCTCAACCATGACTTGATTATAACCTAAAAATCCATCCAAGAAAGACATCATTTGCGATCCATTAACAATCTATAGAACTTCATCCAAAGAAGGCAAAGAAATAATTATCTTTCTCATAAGCCATGTTGAGGTTATGAAAATCTACATGCAAATGCAAGTCTCCATTCTTTTTTCAAACATGCACTAGATTTGCAACCTAGGTAGAATGTCTTATTGAAAAATAATTTTGGTTAAGAAAATCTTCTGCACTTCCTTATGGATTAAATGTTCAATCAATGCATTCACTAGCCTTTGTTTTTTCCAAAATGGTTGGGCACCTAGCTTTAGTGGAATAGTATTTGTTATGATCTTGAAGTGCCATAAGTTTTTAAATATTCATAAGTCCAAGCTATGACCTTCTACTAGTCTTTAAGAGCTTGAGCAATATTTATATGCTTTTCATCTATGCAAACTTTTCCTATGAGCACATTCTTCAGGTCATCTTCACTGTTCAAATTGTATGGCTCATAAGTTCCTCCATCGGTCTTAGGTAAATCCTTCTACCAAATTATTTGATCTAAATCGAATAATTGTTCCAATTCAATCATCCCTTTTGGGATGGTGTTGTCTTTTAGATGGATTGTGTCGTCATCTTGGACTTCATAGTCAGGCTTATCTGCTTCCTCAATTATTTGTGCTTCAAAGATGCCTAAGTTAGTAATAAATTCCAAAATATGACAATCATCTTCAAATACCTATAAATTAGTAGCGTTGTCAGGAACTGAAGGTAACTGCACCAATTCAACAATAAATATTTTTAAATCAGAGGTGTCTAATGGTTCCAATGCGCTAGTGGCAGTGGCTAGGGCATCAACTTTTTGATTAAATATGCAAGGGATATGTGTGATGTTGAATGCATCCAAACTCTCAATTAAATCCCATACATGATGTATGTAATTAGATAGACATTTATAATGACAAACCTATTGTTTCCTAACTTGTCTAGTTCAATCAATTCGCAATCTCTAAATACCTTAAGTATTTTCACTTTCTAATAACAAGCAGTAAACCATGGATGAGGACTTCATAATCTGCAACATTGTTAGTACATTGAAACTGTAATATGTGTAGACACGTAAAATGTATTGATTGACATTGTGCATCTAATCCTATCCACTAACATTGTTTTGTCCTGAATCATCCTTCGGTCTAACCATTTAATCAAATACCCTTATCAGATTAAATTCATCAACATTCCTCTCTTAATTAAATAAATCAGTTATCTAATTAAGTCACCTCTTCTCGATAATTAAATTAACCATTTTGATATAATTATCCTATTTAATTAAATAATTAATTTTATTTGATTAAATCTCTTAAGTCTATCTATTGAATTAAATAAATTAAAACCTTATTTAGTTTAATCTAACATCATCTCTTTCAATTAAATAAATCAAAAATCTTTATTTAATTAATCCCTTATCACATTCTTCTCATTATTTGATTTAAATAAATCCATAAATCTAAGTCAAATAAGTCACATCATTTAACCCCTTCATTAAATTAATTAACTTTGATTAATTTAATCTCATATCATGTCCCATCCTCTAGCTTTTCCTACTTGCACATGAAAATAGATTTAATTGATTTATTAAATCTCTATTTTTTTCAACAAAGCATATTTTGAGGAATATTCCCCAAATTTGAATTCAAATTCCAAGTGGGATAAGTCCTTCCAACAAGGCATTAACTCCATCTTACATGCCCTTTGCCTTGAGCCAAGTGGCATTCAATGCATTCTTCCTTCCCTCTTACATGTCATTTCAACAAATTCAAAATTCAAAAATATGCATTTATTGGCACAATCATCAAAACTTGCACATCCTCCATCCACTCACAAGTTGACAAGTGGCACTTTGCTATTGGCTAATTCTTAGTCCAACATTGCTCTATTTTGGGCATGCTTTCAAACTTGTCAATCTATAAATAAGAGGCTAATCTCCTCATTTGATCCATCCACAATTTGAGTAACCTTACTATGCTCAAATCATTAGCCAATTCCATCCATTATCATTGAATCTTAGCTAGGTTATGCATATTTTTCCATTTGAGCACTCATCAAGCATCAACAAAGTGGATCAATTATCATCACACATCAATCTTGCATCATTTGGAGTTGGGAAATGGCCAATTTTCAAATCAAATTGGCACCAATTCCCTCAAGAGATTAGGAGCTTACATTGCATTAAAATAGGATTTGATATGCTTTAAGTTTATTATGCTCTTCATCTCATTTGTTTTCCTCTTTTGCAATCTAAATGAATTTCTTGAGGAATCTATATTCTAACCTTGCATTTGATCTAATTTGTTGATTGGTTTATTGTGTTATTGCAGGTTTTGGAATTAGGTTCACATTTTGGTGCTAGAAGGAGGGCATCATCTCATTTTTAATCACGTTTTTCTAAAAAATTTGTGTTTTTGTTTTGTGCACAGGAAAATTCCAACGTTGGAAGCTCAGCGTAACTATTTAGCACCATTGGCTCTCAAACGTTGCCATATAGCACCGCTGGAAAATCCAAACTACGATGCTTTAGCCTTCCCACCTAAAATATTTGAATTTAAATTTTAAATAGAGACGCTGGTGAAAAGGGTGATGCATTTGAGCTCACTGGTTCAGGTACAGAGCACCGCTAACTGGTAAGCGGCGCTATACAGCACCACTGGAAAAATCAAACTGTGACACAATCATGGGTTGCGCAACTGGCAGGGAGTAAAAAATGGAATTTCATTTTAGCACGTGCCTTTTGTCAAATGATAAGTTTATCTTCTGTTTTCTACTTTTTAACCTCTGTGTTTTGCAGAATCTGACTGATTTTCATTCTTGTAGGTTGGGTCAATTAAAAACAAAAGAAAGAGAAGCATGATGATGGTATTTCACAAAATCAAAGTGTTTTTAAACACTTTAGTGTTTGTTTAACACTCTTAAGAAACTATTATCTCTTCTTTCTTAGTATACTAATTTCGTTTGGGCTTTAAAAAAAATCTTTTCAATTTTTGCAAAGGCTTAAAACGAACATTAGGATTACAACTTACTAGAGTTTTTTTTTGGTTAACAATTGAACAAAACAACTCTCGTTTGTCCTTTGGTGCTTTAAAAAGAACTCACAATTGCTTTGTGGCTCTAAAATGAACAAGTGCAACTTTGTCTTCATGATGGCTTACTTAAACTAACTTCATTGAAAAAGAATGTATGCACTTCTTGCGTGCTTTACAGAGATCTTGAGAATCAAAAGGCCTTTTTTGTGATTTTAGGTTGAGATAAAGCAATCACCTCCACACTTCATTTTGGGTTTAAAAATTGAACAAAATTTTGTGCGAGTGTGAATGAACTTATTGCATGTGTTCTCTCTTTGTTTCTAAACAAAGGTTGATCAAACTATGAATAATTTTATTCGCTTTTGTTTATCTTAGAGGGCTTGCCTTGGGGAAAAAGTACTCACCCAAGGGAATGACTCAACCAGTAACACTTTAAAGCCAAGAGTATTTCCAACCAGGATATAAATGTGGGTATTGGAATAAATGCCAATATCACACGATTGGCTCTGACAAGATGGATCTGAAAAGGGACTCTCACCATATGGGTCAATCTCCATGAATAGAAAGTCCTAAATAAAACCCATGTTTTAGAATTGCCAAAATCCTTGATCTATTTGTTGGTGCAAAAACAGTCGTTCTGAAGCCGCCCCACACTTTTACAGTCTTTTAGTAGAAATGAAAAGCATTCCATGGGAGTTTCATGGGTGTTGATGCTTGGTTGCCTCATATAAGTGAGTGTCATGGAGGGGAGCTAGTGGGGTAAAGCATCTAACCATTCGCTAAAAATAAATGTAGCTAGACTTGTCCAAGTGGGGACTCAAAAAATATTTCCTTTCATATCCATAGGGTTGTACTTATTCTTGGTTACAAAATGCTTTTCTTGTTCGAAAACATCTTGGAAACAAACACTTAAACATCATCATCAAAATTTCAAACCCTTTAGGAGACAAATACAATTGACCCAATTCATGTGTTATTGCTTGCCCTTGGGATTTTATCCTTAGAGGTTTCTAAACACATTGGATTACATCTCAATTTGTCTACTAAAGTTAAACAATAGGTAACCCTTGCCTTGAATTCATCAAATTTTCATATAACATACTTTGTGGGATTCGAAGAAATTAAGACATTGGACATCTAGTTTGGAAAACCTAATCAAAGAAATGTTTGTGGTAAAATAAAGTCACTACGCAAAGATAACAAAATTGAATCCCACATGTGTTGAAACCTCATGATTTCCAAGAAAGTAAAATCCCAAAACGAAAGTCCTTGGTTCAAAATCCAGAAATGTATGCTCAAATTGAACCACTTCTTGGTTATGAAGGTCTATAGAAACATTGCATGCTCTTCAATAACGAGGTTTAGGTAAACAAAGTGTCTTTTTTAGGTTCATCCTAGGATCAAAACAAATCAAAATCTTTTTTCACCCATCCTTTAAACATCAAACCAAAAATCATCTCATCATCATCCTTTGAGAAATCTTGAAACTATCCATCATGCTAGGCTTTTTGGCAAAAATCAAAATCATCAAATCCTTGAGACAAAATCCTTGAAATCTCTATCAAATCATCTTTGGCTAGGCATGTGTAGATGCATCCTTTGCATATGCTTAGTCAAAATTTATCAAACCATCTTGTTTAGTTAGGTATATGTAGATGCATCCTTCTTCATATGCTTCGTTAAATTATCATTTTGTTTGAATAGGTGTGGGTAGATGCATCCTTCTCCCTACACATATTCAAATTATCATCCTTTGAGAAAATCTATCCCTTAGATAATCATCCAACATCTTAGGGTCTTGTTCATGGTGCCAAGTTGACCCACAACATGTAGGTGAGATAAAAGTGAAATATCTCACCTCTCCTGAAAAAGACAATCAGCAATCAAACTGATCACCTCCCAAGGTCTTTGATGTTGGTTCACAACGTAGTTTCACGAAGTGGTCAATATGGTTGTAATGTTCAAGGGGCCTGTTGGTTTTGAGCTTCAAGATTGTTATAAGATCAAACATATATTTTAAACCTACTTTAATTGGTGGTTTTAAAGAAACAGAAAAAGATAGATTAAAGCTTTTAAACTAAAGAGAATGTTGATTCATCCAACTAATCAGACTTGTTACCTTCCAATGAATTCTTAAACTAAAACTGCATAATAAAGTTAACTTGTAATTAATACAAAGTTTCATTCATTCACAATGCAAACTTTAACAGTAGATTGCAAATCATCATTTAAACAAAACATAAGATAAAATTCCATTCCTTGAAAGCTTTCCAAATCAAATAATTAACCCAAGATAAATACCATTCTGGAGCACAATATGAAGTAGATTTAAATTTGGTTGCTTCTACTATTGGTGAAACAGGTAAACAACATTTACAAATCTGGCAAGATCACCAGTGTACAGAAAACCCATGTCCTCAAATTATCTCCATCTATACTAAGAAAATATGGAAGATACATCACCTCCCACTGCTGAGCTTAAATCCTACTCTACTTCTGCTCTCGAGTTTATCTACCTTCTAACCCTAGCTTGCAAATTCTTAACCCAAAGAGAAGAAGATCAAAAAGAAGATTCTATCTATCTCTATGTATATCTGTATGTATGTATGTCTATCTCTAAAATAGGCAAAAGTGCCATATTTATACATGGGCGTCAAAAATGTGTCGGCCGTTGTTTTAGGGTTTACAAAAATGAGTTGGTTTGTAGAAGAGTCGGCGGGGGAGGAGTTTGGAACAAAGTCAATCATGCATTAAATGCATATACTCTACTTATGTTGGCAAAAGATCACTCTCAGGCATGGTTTCCAGATCTTTTACAACCATCATCCTTAACTCGCAGCCTTCGAGTCCGCCATTAAGACTTCACACGTTTCATCCTCGACCTCGAAAACTACTTTACAAAGTGGCTTGAGTGCTATGGGGGTATTGTCATTCATGCCCACCTACTTCGGCCAATGAACATCTCGTCTGTCATTAAGACTCGTGACTTCTCCTTTTTATGCTTTCCTCTCGGCCTAGAACCTTTCCGCAGGCTGATCTCTTTGAGAAACAGCATCAGATGTTCACGACTTGCTTTAATCCTACAAAAAAATGCCTTCATTAGTCCTCTAAAGGATAGAAAACATCATCATTCATCCTACCTTTCATATATCTTTCATTTGATTATAATTAGCAAAAAGAAATTCAACTCTAGCGGAGGTGGAACCAAATCCGAACCAGAAACATACTTACCTTTAATACCAGCAGGATGGGAACCAAAAATGAAACTGGAACTAGGACCAGAGTCGGAATGGGAACAAAACATGGAAATAACCAACATTCCAAATTCAGCCCACATTTTGACTCCGCGTTTGCAAAAAGTAGAGAAACAGAGCCAAAACTTGACCAAGCAATCAGAACTGGAGTTGGGATGGGAATGAAACCCAGAAGTAACCAACATTTCCAAGTTCAGCCCACATTTTGGCTCCACATCCACAAAAAGCAAAGTAACTAGGGATCGTAGCAGGGCAGAGGCAGAGTCGGAATGGGAATGGGGAAACAAAAACTTGAAAAAAAAAAAATCCCAAATCCATTTTGAACCCGGCCCCGCAAAAGAGACCAAACACAAGGAACAAACACGAGCGAGATCAGAGCAAAAACTGATCCCGGGTGAACCGCAACGGGGACGGAAGCTGAACAAAAACCCGACCTTGAACTTTCTCCAAGTTCCAGGTTCGGTTTCCATCCCAGCTCTGCCTCCGACAACACACAAAGAAACGACAAAAAAAGGACGAAAAAGGAAAAAGGAAGGTAAGAAAACACCCCACGACCAAACGAGTTCAGCGGAACTGGGACCGGATCGGAACCAGAACCTGGAACTTCAGAAAAGTTCTAGAGTTCAGTTTCGGCCCGCATCCCACTTTTGCTAAAACAAACAAAGATCTGGTGGAACCAGACCCGAGAATGGAACGAAAACCAGAACTTGGAAGAAATTCCAAAGTTTGGTTTCGGTCTAGGTTCCGCGTCTGCTAGAACAACAAGGAAAAAAAAGTAGAAAGTTGACGAAACCGAAGCCGGAAGGGGAGACAGAACTGGAACTTAGAAGAAGTTTTGAAGTTCAGATTCGTTTTGTGTCTCGCATCCGCCAAAACAACCGAAACTTGGAACTTAGAAAATTTCTAGAGTTCAGTTTCGGTCCGCATTTTGCGCCTACCAGAATAAAACAAAGAACTGGCGGAACCGAAATTGAGAACGGAACAAAAACCAGAACTTGGAAGAAATTCCAAAGTTCGGTTTCGGTTCCGGTTTCGTGTCCGCCAAAACAAAACAAAAAATTCCTAAGGTAGAAAACAAAAGGCCAAAGGAAACAGGATAGAAATGGGGCACCTATTTTAAACAAGTTGAAGATGGGGTGGTTATGCAAGGAATAACAATTGGTGACTTGGCTGGAAAAAATGGTTTAACCATTTTCAAGAAACTGAAGGATTCAAGTACCCAGAACTCCTGGTTTATGGACATCACAACTCCAGTTGGGTCAGTTTTAACAACCAAGTTTGAGCTAGAATCTCAAATGTAAATCAACACTAGCTACCCCTGAATCTATGTGTGTGCTTGACAGTGCATCACCCTTTTACAAATTTTTCCTCATCTTTTGAACAATAATGTGCAAGATTTGAACTACATGAGTTGATTCCCTTTAGTTGTTGTGCAATGATATCCTGGGCATTGCTCCACTTCTAGTCAAGCGTCTATAGCTCTGACAGAGATACCTCTATCTTTCTCACAACATTGTTCTACTGCCAGTCATGCGTCCATAGCCCCGGTAGAGATACTGGAATCACCCATTCATATTGAGTGTTCTTTTCTTAGATAGTTATCTTTCTTTTTTATTTTTCTTGAAGTTTCAAATATTTCATTCAATTCTTTCTCAATAAGTCAAATGTCTGACATCTGTTATGGGTTGAAAACTACCATGGAAGTCATAACAGCATCTAGGGAATTATATTTTTCACTCAAATCTTACAACACCATCGCCCTAATACAAATGTACCATTACAAAAGGAGATGTTTCTATTGATTTTTGGCAGATTCAGTCATAGTTAATGAAGATTTTTTACTTTGCACCTTGTTTTCAAGACTTTCCATAACTCTTATTGACAATGGACATAAAAAAACAAATTTAGAACAAAATCATTCAACCAAAAAACTTGAAAATATCTAAACCAACTTCTCTCCTAATAACCAAAGTATACTTCAGATAAACACACCCTTACCACTGCATAAAATGAAGGTCCCCATAGAAAAAGGAAACAAGAAGGAAAAGAACAAAAAGAAAAAGGCAAGCAAGGAAAACAACAAATGACAAATAAGCAAAACAACAAATTATTTACATATACACAACCCAACAAAAATATCAAACTTTACAACTCAAAATAATGTTTAAGAAACCATCCATTGACAGGCAATGGAGGAGGAGGCTACCATTCTCTCTAACTATTGCCGTCCGCCCATCTTTGCAACCGCCTGTAGCTCTACGGCCTGTCTCTGTAGTACGGCCTGGTCTCTCTCGACCCTAGCTTGGTCTCTCTTAGTTCGGGCCTAATCTCTCTCCCCTGTCAAGGTCTGCACCTGGGCCTGCAGCTGTGCAATCAATGTATCCCAAGGGTCTGCCTGCCCTGCTAGCTGTAATGGTGGGGGCTACACTTGGGGCTGCACGTGAGGCTGATCCTCACCCCTTGCTCATGGTGGTACATCCGCCTGGACCTACTACCGGCCTGCAACCTGCTCCTAATCTGGCATCGGAACGTCGGCCTGACCGGCTGGTCGTATTGTGTGTCGTCTCTTCGTCCTTGTCTTCCCCCTCTGCCTCTTGTCCTCTGCCGATTGGGGACTACTCCTAGAACTGTCAACCGTGGGGGAGGCCAAAACCAGTCTCTATATGCCTATGTGTCACCTGGATCTGTAGGCCCCTAATCGTAAACCCATGGCTGAGCCACCAACTATCTAAAACTATCAACGACCTTCGAGGCAGGAATATATCGCCCCCATGATGTGTGTGATGTAGTGTGGGAAAATATGGCCACATAATCATCGTCAGGTTGGTCTTGTGGCTCACTAAACTGACACTGCACGCGCCTTGGCAAGTATCTCTACACCATGGTGTGCTCCCGCCCCTACATGAAACGGTCCTGGCGGGCAAAGAAAATCTACTCTACATCCTCGGCCCATCCGGGTCGACCAAGGTATGGCCGCCGGGTAAACATTATCATCTCATCTAGGACCCTCCTCCAGTAGGGAATCCCATGCTCGCCAATGTGTGTAAAGGACACACCACCTCTGTAGCGCCATATAAGGGGATCATTCGGCCCCATCAATACTAGAACGACACATGGACGAAGAACGACAATGTTCTTCCACGCCCATACATGCAAGAGTGTAACACCCGCCCCCTAGTGATCTGCCATCACGATACACATACTCATGGAGATCCCTATAAAGAGAGGCCAGAAGAATGGGCCCCCAAGCATAACGGACTGGTCTGTCGTGAACCAGCCGCTCCCAGCAAAGTCCCCAGTCGAGACTAAAGTATCGGCCCCGTCAGTCCAGGGCAACAAGACCAGAAATGATTGTCGTGACCACTAGATGAAATGGCGATGTCAGTGTCCTATGTCGCTCCAGCTCTATCTGGCTCTCGCAAATCACAAGCTCATCTGTGTCAAGAACTAAATAACAAGCATCTCGCCCCGCATCCATATCAAAAATGACGTGTCAACCATGAATCGACAATCTCAGGATGTGCCACACATCCTCTAAGGTGACGATGGCCTCACTAGTAGGAAGGTGGAAGGATGAGGTCTCGCTATGCCATCTCTCAGCAAGTGCGGACATCATCCCAAGATGGGTACGTATGGGCACTGCATATGCAATGTGCCACAGCCCCATGACCCGTAATTGCTCCTGGTCCCTGTCACTGAGGTCCCGTAAATAACCAAAGATCTCCCAAGATCTATGCTCCCAGGAATACAACTCCCTCGCCGCATCCTGCATCAAAGAAGGTCACCATGTTAAAAAATTTGAAAATTTTCATTTTGAACACCTAGGAAACCATCCCAGTGTTGCTACCCATGAAGGCGTCGCAGTTTGAAAATTCCAAACTGCGACACTGGAGGGTTAAAATCTAAAATGGCACCGCCACGGTGCACTTTCCTACCGAGTGGTGCAGTTTGTAAAGATTCCTATCTAAAATGGCACTGTCGCATTGCACTTTAAAAATGACCCCATTGGCCAAGGTATCAGGGTCAGTGTTTGAAGCTTGTCGCCAAACTCCAAACTCCACCACCACGGTGTGATTTGTTGATAGCGGCCCAGTTTGGCTACCAAGCAGCGCAGTTTGTTTTTTGAGCGACGCTATATAGCGCCGCTCCAAAAGATCTAATTTTAAATGCATTAAAAAAGCACAAAAAATGAGAAGTAAAGCTCAAGGATCACTTACCGATGCCCCAATGTCAGGTGGCCACTGGTGTGTCTGAACTTGCTCAGAAATGTGCATCAGGAGTTGTCGCTACGCCATATTGTCAGGAGGTCAAAGCTCAAATCGTTGAATTGCTAAAAGGCTGGGTGTGAAAGTGACTTGAAAGTGACCCCTCGTGGCCATTTTAACCTTGAAAATTAGGGTTTTTTCACCCTATTTGGCTATCCTATTAGGGATTTGGACCCTTGAACCTGTTTTTGTCTAGTTGAGGCCTATTTTACATCGTTTTATTGCATTTAGACACGTTTTTGGCCTCTTGGAGCCTTTTTGGACCTATCAGGCACCTTGTCCTCCTTTTACGCGAGATCACCCAAAAATTGAAATTTTCGTCCAATCTCTTGAGGGGGCAATATATTGGCATGTTTTCTCTCGCCGGGCAACAGTGGGGCAAGATTTTGAAAACGAATTTTTTTTTGGCTTTGATTGAGATCATTTATTCTTTAAACCAACGCAACAAGTGCATTGTTTCAAAGAGGGGCAAAATGTAGACATGTAAAATGTATTGATTGACATTGTGCATCTAATCCTATCCACTAACATTGTTTCATCCTGAATCATCCTTCAGTCTAACCATTTAATCAAATACCCTTATCTGATTAAATTCATCAATATTCCTCTCTTAATTAAATAAATCAATTATCTAATTAATTCACCTCTTCTCAATAATTAAATTAACCATTTTGATCTAATTATCCTATTTAATTAAATAATTAATTTTATTTGATTAAATCTCTTAAGTCTATCTATTAAATTAAATAAATTAAAACCTTATTTAGTTTAATCTAACATCATCTCTTTCAATTAAATAAATCAAAAATCTTTATTTAATTAATCCCTTATCACATTCTTCTCATTATTTGATTTAAATAAATCCATAAATTTATGTCAAATAAGTCACATCATTTAACCCCTTCATTAAATTAATTAACTTTGATTAATTTAATCTCATATCATGTCCCATCCTCTAGCTTTTCCCATTTGCACATGAAAATAAATTTAATTGATTTATTAAATCTCTATTTTCTTCAACAAAGCATCTTTTGAGGAATATTCCCCAAATTTGAATTCAAATTCCAAGTGGGATAAGTCCTTCCAACAAGGCATTAACTCCATCTTACACGTCCTTTACCTTGAGCCAAGTGGCATTCAATGTATTCTTCCTTCCCTCTTACATGTCATTTCAACAAATTCAAAATTCAAAAATATGCATTTATTGGCACAATCATCAAAATTTGCACATCCTCCATCCACTCACAAGTTAACAAGTGGCACTTTGCCATTGGCTAATTCTTAGTCCCACATTGCTCTATTTTGGGCATGCTTTCAAACTTGTCAATCTATAAATAAGAGGCTAATCTCCTCATTTGATCCATCCACAATTTGAGTAACCTTACTATGCTCAAATCATTAGCCAATTCCATCCATTATCATTGAATCTTAGCTAGGTTATGCAGATTTTTCTATTGGAGAACTCATCAGGCATCAACAAAGTGGATCAATTATCATCACACATCAATCTTGCATCATTTGGAGTTGGGAAAGGGCCAATTTTCACATCAAATTGACACCAATTCCCTCAAAAGATTAGGAGTTTACATTGCATTAAAATAGGATTTGATATGTTTTAAGTTTATTATGTTCTTCATCTCATTTATTTTCCTCTTTTGCAATCTAAATGAATTTCTTGAGGAATCTACATTTTAACCTTGCATTTGATCTAATTTGTTGATTAGTTTCTTGTGTTATTGCAGGTTTTGGATTTAGGTTCACAATATGTATGCAGCAAGGTATGACTTACCCTATGGACTAACTAATTCCACACCCACTCCAATTCCTTGTTTAAACTTAGACCCATCAAATATAAGGATCCATGCTTACTCATCTATAATTTTGGACTTAAGGTTTGTTGAAGTTAATAAATTTATCTCTTTCTTCAGGTTTTGTGGCACTTTGGTGCGTTGTTGGTTTTTTTTACCCTTCTATCATAGTCAACCTGAAGATCTTCTATTTGTTCTTCAATTAACATTCCAACCATCCTATTGTTCAAGATTTTTGATTTCAATTCACCAGTGATAATATTCTATTAGTGGTATTGATTTTCAACTCTATTTACAATTTCCATACACATTGCATAGTTAATTTCTAAATGTGGTGAATTGTGCACTCTACACTACCCTTGTAACAATAAATCCGTTAAGGGGAGGTTGTGTATCTATTTTTATTAACTTCTTTGATCATGAGTTTCTGGAATTTGTCCAAGAAGCTTTCTTCTCCTTCAAAAGGATCATAATCAGATTCAATTAACACATCAGTCTCTGGAGTTAATTGATTTTGGATTTTCAAATTACACATGAAAACTTCTTCTATTTTGACTTCTCTAGCCCTGATATTATAAACACCTGGTTCAACATTAGTATATTTCATTGTTTTGATTGTACTCAATGATCATGCGTTTCACGCGTAGTTCCCTTTCTATCCTAATCTTATTTGGGATTCCTCTCCAAGATAACCACATATGTGAAAATCTAGTAGCCATATATCCATTTAAGGTCCTTGACCATTCTGTACTTAACATCATTCCATATGTATCAAGGATCTCAACCACCTATATATTGATAAAGTGTTGAACTCCAGGGTTTGATGCTAATTGCATATATGGATATTAGTTAGTTCACCCACCACCTATTGATTTTGGATTTTGGGTGTTTGTAAGGCCCCACTCTCTTGCTCAAAGCTGCAAATATTTTATTCGTATCATGGGTAATATTTCTTAAGAGATAATAGATTGAGTTAGAGCGTCACTTTAGAATTTTTCGAAGTTACAATATACATGTTTCAAATTATTTATTTGCTACTTGTATGTGTTGTCCTCAGGGATACACTAGAACCATCAAAAGTCATGATAGTGGTGTTGAAGTATAATCCATTGATATACATTATGCTAATTAATCTTGCTTATTTAACAAGTTGATCTACCTAGTTATTGATATTGCAAACAAAAGTACGAAATTGTTATTCTAGTTGAACTAATCAGCATTACATATAAAAATAAAAATAAATTAATAAGTTATTATTTTTTAATATTTATTATTTGGTTATACTCATTAGAATTAAATAATTATTTAACTCAAATCTTTGAGTTATGTATAGTTCATTGTATGATGTGATTTAATATTAATTACATAATTAATTTACTATATTAGTTGGTCTAACTTACATGCTAATTGGTGATCACACTCTAAAAAATGACCTCAACACTCATAGAAGTGAACCATCATAATATAAAATCAATATTTCAATTTGTAACAATTATTTGATAAGTAGTTAAATGTCAATGTTAAATGACCACCTGTGACATCTATATTTTGCTTATTTAATATACACATTAATAATAACATTTATTTTAATTATCTAATATCAATTCCAACCCATGGTTTTAGATTAAATTTATTTATACTCATCCCCAAAATATTTTGTTATTTATTTGTACTATGGTGGCGATCTTATATGATACTTAGCTTATCGTAAGTTTATGTAATGGCAAGACCTCACTATTTCCTATTTAACGTAGGACACAATAATCATCCATTCACGAAACATAAACAATGGAAATGCAATAAACCAAGGTGTTGATATAAAACCAAAACATTTTCTAGTGACTAAACTTTTTTACCTATAGAGAATCTAAAGGCCTATAACTTCGAGATTGGGTACTATCATCTAAACATCAAATTCAATAAAACGTTGAGTGGTATCTCATATGTTATATAGAGATCTAAATTCAAGTAAGATGTTACTAACATTGCCCACATAAGAGAAGTGAACCCCATCAATGCGTAGTTTAAAAAAATGTATAATGATTTTCCCATAGCCCTAAGGAAAATTCCATTTGTATAAAATCTCCTGGTATTTAAAACTTGTATGATTTTAATTGTGTAGTTTATGACCTGGCCAAAGCAAATGTTACAACTATAATTAGTCTAAGGAATCGAATGAAGAAGTGTGCAATTATTGCTGAAATGTACACTTGTGACTAGGAGTTACAGTTGTTGCTAGAGTATTGTCGAAGTGCCTAAATATTCCCGAAGTGATTGGACCGCCAACACTTGCTGCAAAAGACATGAGAGTAGTTGTGAAGGGGCGAGAGAAAGAGGACGGGGATCTCTTCGAGGCAGTCTGGCCAACAGTTGGCGTACCTGGTTTCTTTTTTGGCTTTCGAGTAACCATGGCAGGGGAGGTTGGTGAAGGCTGGTAAATTTCTGATGATGTGAAGGATCGAGGGGGATTTCAAAAAAAGAGGGTTGCGAATTTGCCTTGGGGCCGGGCTAGATGACAGTTGCTGGAAACTTTCAAAGCTTCATCTGTAAATCCATTTTGTGCATTCCCTACATTTGTTGCAATCCATGAGTTGACATCTCTTTCGAGCATTCTGTCAAAAGTTCATGAGCCTTGTCTATGATTTCACATTTTGCATACATGTCTAACGCAGCATTTCCAACTGCAATATCTGACAGAAACCCCCCCCTACCATTATGCTTTGATGGATGTCCATACTCGGTTCCAAAGCTCTCTTTTCGCACAGGGAGGAAGGATGCCGGCAAAGGTTGGGGAGTTGGGTTTTACACCTACCAATTGCATTTTCTCGAAGGGTTCTAAAGCCTTTTCCATGAATCCATTTACGGCGTATCCTGTAGTCATGGCATTCCATGAGACGACATTTCTTTGAGGGTTTTTGTCAAACACTACACGTGCCTTGTCTACACGTCCACACTTTGTATACGTGTCTATCAGGGCAGTTGCGACTGCAATATCTGAAAAAATTAAATCTCCATTCCTGTATGCTTAAATGGATGTCCTTACTCGGTTCCAAAGCCCCCATTTTGGCGCAGACAGAGAGGATACTGTAAAAGGTTGCAGAGTAAGGCATTACACCTGCTGATGTCATTTGCTTCAAATTTTTCAAAGCATCTTTAATAAATTCATTTTGTACATATCCTGCATTCATCACTTTTCTTTGAGGCATCCCGTCGAATAGTTCAAATGCTGTGTCTATGCGTCGACATCTTGTATACATATCTACCCTGGCAATTTCACCATAAAGTGGGAAAATATCCCCATCCTTAATGCTGGATGGGTGTCCATATCCTGTTCAAGAGCTCCCATTTTGGCACAGAAAACCTTAGCCCAGCGATGGAAGGAACTCGTGTGGCTTGTCTATGCTTCCATATTTGCTTGCATTTTGGCTGCAAACAACCCACGCACCCTGTCTATGTTCCCACATTCCGGATGTATGACGATCAGGCCATTGCAGCTGCTGCCCTCAAGCGCGCAGTCAATGCTTCCACATCTTGCATATACGCCTAATCTAAAGAACACTGGGAGAGTTTCGAGGGTATAGCAATTGACAGTTGCACTTGCTGGTAAGTTTCTAAGCCTGTCTAAAAAAATTCATTTTGTGCTTTTCTTGTCACCATTGTATTCCATGGATATCGACAGAGGCCGACCCCTCATTTGAGTAAATTGATAAAAATAAATAAATTGATTATTCACTATGCATCTTTTATGACGTCTGCCCGGAGCATTGTATCCCCATAACGTAAAAAAAATAAAAAATACAGAGATGCCCATGAGTAAAATTGTATAAGACAATATGTAAGCCTAGTCACTAACTCTAAAAGTATTCCCACAATTAGAAAAAATTCTAGAACACCATTAAAAATAATAATAATAAATAAATAAAATATAGATAAGGGCATAGAGGCAGGGATTTAAATTGCTTTGCACAGGGCTTGATAGCATCCCTCTTCCTTATCTAAATGAAACAATTTATCTTTTTCTTTCAATATAATCGGTGGAGCAAGTCAAAGGTCATTCATGATTTAGGAATAAAACCATTGCAATAAAAATATATAATTATCAGTAAAAATAGATCATTACTTAAATAATGATCAATACTCTATGAAGGAATTATTGTTAAAGAGCAATCTATCTTTAGTGCAACTCTTGAATTAAAAAAAAAATTGTAAACTTGTAGAGTTGCTGTCTAAAGTAGGTCAACATTTAGATAAGGAATTTAAGAATTTGCAAGGAAGGATGTTTAAATTAAAACCATTTCCAACTAGAAAAGAAAAGTAAGTGATAATGTGCTTCTAATAAAAATGTGGAGAAACAACCACTATACCAAATAGATCAAGAACTAATGCCGCCTTTCCCTTATAAGAACAATTTTTATAGTGTTGACTTACAATTGGATGTTTGTTCTTACGATAGTCATTATTCATATAAATTATTATTGTTTGGCATGGGAAAATATTAGATGTTTAACTTACCCTACTTAAGTAATGTAACGTATGATGATAATGTGTTGCTAATTGAGAAGTGGAAGAATATATCATGTTCAAAAAAATTTGAGAAAGGCTCAACCAAGAAGGCGGTTACTAGTTATTGGCTATCAACCATATTAAAATATTTTAAAAAGGATTTAAGTAAATTAAGGGCCTACAAAGATTGCCATAGCCTCAATACATTTACAAGTAAATGTCTCTTTCAAATTATATTTCTAAACATTCCTTAGATGAGCTTATTGAGTATTATCAAATGAACATAGTGGAAGAAGCCAAAGTGAACCATGGCAATTTGAAAATTAAGAACATATGTTTATAGGAAATCGACACTTAGCCTGATTAAGGCTTTTTCCACTTTCTAGGGAACATATATTTTATGTTTAATTAAATTTCTATAAAAAATTTAAACGTGCTTGAATGGAAACTAGAGTACTCATCTAAGAGCATTAGCACAAAGTAAGCAATTAGTTATTGAAAAAGCATAATATTTTCCCAATCTAAAGAAAACTTCTTTTTTTTTTCTTGACATGTACACATATGGAATGTAGGGTGATCATCATCAAGGCTTGGTCAAGATTAGATTTCTATGATTAAATTAGAGTATTCTTAGTGCCAATGTACTAGCATTGAGTAAATATATTAATTTTTTTTTTAACCAGTTGATTAGTTGTACAAAAAAAGGGGTAACATAGGCTTGTTATTTTAACCCATGATTAGTGGAATGAGATATAATCTTGTGACATTTTAAACTACACTAGATATTGATTACAAAGATGGTGTTAAGTTGTCATAATAGAGTTACCATTGATTATGTAACAAATGATATTGTTTTTTTAAAAAATTCATTGATAAACTAGGAACAATGATTCTTTAGCCATCATATCGATAAAATGTTATAGTTGTAAATCGTATGAAGCACATGATACCTTGAGTAGTGGATTGAGTTAGTGTATAGCAATGTTAGTGTTGACGTGCTTTTTATGACATGACAAACATTTTAGAACAAAGTGTCACAGACGCTCTATTCTCTCTTGAAAAACTACTTCCTATGCTAAGATTGCAAGTGAGTTCATAGGGTAATTCCAATGTTTAAGATGAACATGGATAGGCTCTGTGGTATTGATGTGTTTTGCTGTGGGCACAAGTAAGATTTTGCAAGTCATTCGGAGAAGTGGAGACATAAATGCAGTACCATTTTTTATTTTTGATTTATATAAAAAAGTGAAAAAGATTTAGGGTTTAGAGAATCTATGCTACTCCTAAGAACTCAAGAGAAGACGAGGACTAAGTGAAACCAAATAAACCGTACTCTGTTTCGCCACGTTCAACGACAACTACGCAGAGCAAGTGCAATCTTCTAGGAATGTGCTTGTGATTTTCACGTGATAAATAATTGCCATCAGATCGAACAACAATTATCAAAACAGAAGTTAAGCATCCACAGTAAAGCTCAGTCTAACTTTACACATTGAGTGAAATCATCCACCCAAAGAAAGTATGAGCCTGGTTTCACTGATCTCCGTTATCAATCAATCATTCTTCTAACATACATTTTAATTTAAATCTATTGAGAGAGAAAGAAAATATGCGACCATGCAACTATTCAACAATCAAGTACTCAAAGCACCTCATGCATTTGAACTTCATTATCAAAGTAGCTTTTCACAACAATCTCATAAAAAAAAACTCTCTTTATTTCTAACTATCTCAAACCTGCTCTAACTCCTCAATGAATATCTAACTTCTAAGAATCTAACTATTCTAATCTCTCTAATTTCTAATGAGAAATGAGAGAGTGAGGGGGGGTTTATATAGTTTTTCCAGATTACAAAGAACGGCCCAGATTGATTCAAGGTCAATGGCCAAGATTAAATTGAACTAAACCCTAATTAGGGTTTCCAAAACCATAATCAGTTAACTAAAGAGAAGACTAGACAACTGGAGTGTCATCCTTATCCACTTGTGCAGCCTCACGTTCGGCGAACCTGGACACTATCAGGTCGACCTCCTCCATAGCAATGTCGGGCAGCACGCTGACGTTGTACTCCAGCAAATCTAAGTTCTCGGCACATTCTGCAAACATAATAGCCCACGTTGGTTCCTATAGCAAGAAAGAACTTCTGATAGCCATGAAGTCGAAAACTCTGGTGAAACCTTCTTTCATAATTGGCCCGGTGGTGGAGAAAACTTTCCGCACTTGTTCTTTCAAAAACTTTGGCCGCAAGTGTTTATTTCGAACAATCTCCTTGTCTAGCATATCTGCAGCCATCTCATAGATTTTTCTTTGAATTTCTTTTACTTGTTCTTCAACTCTACCACTATCCTGCTAAACCTTTTCGAGGACTCCTTTCCTTGAGATCAAGGCATAGTACCATCCGTTGAAGTCATAAGCTACTCCGGCTTCAATTACCTCATCTTCGATCAACCGTTGCTTTGAAATGCCCTTCAGTTCCCAGATGCATGGGATGATCCTGCTCTGAATATCCTCGAGACTGCTCCATGACTCTGCAAGATATGCAACTCGTGAAAGCATGAAGGAAGCCTGCTCATTCACTTGCGCCAACTTTTCTGCAAATATCAACGCTTCCTTTTTCTTTTCAACCATCCAGTCTTTAGCCTCCCTCGCTGTTGTCAGCTCTTCTTCAAAGTTTACACTTGGTTCTTGTAAGGCATTTGGAGGTAAAGGCGCCACTTGTTCACCTTCGTTTAGTGGCTTAGTCAGGTGCTGGATATAATCCTTTAAACGCTGAATTTCCTTCTTGTATTCTTTCTTCTTGGCAACTTCCCTTTCTAATTTGGTCTTGATGGTGGCCACTGAATTATCCAAGTCTTCGACTTCCTGCCCTTTTGATGTTGGACCCATGTCGACAGTCGTGATAACATATTCCTCCGGAGCAATCTCGTCTTGAAACTTGTCAGCTGCAGGCACTACAATTTGCACCGTGCGATTTCCAGCTTCATCTCTCTGGATGGTTGAGAACTTTTTGGCTTTCTTCCTCGGGGCAGTCTGTTCTAATCTTGCCAAAAAATTTGTATCATTGTCCTCCTCAGGGACCTCCACTGGCGCTTTTCTTTTCAATATTTCTCTCAGCCACTCAGGTACCGTTGGCTGTTCAATCATGTCCTCTTGATTTTGGACGTCCTGCATGTCCTGCACTTCTTGTTCTTCTTGAATTTCCGGCACACTTTGAATTTCTTGGACTAGCTGCATATCTTGGATCTCCTGGACGGATGGGTCCTCTTGAATACCTTTGAGGGCGGAAATCATCCCTTCCTCGAATTCTCCATCCTCGATGTCTGTGTCGTTATCAGATCCTAAGATTTCTGTGCTTACCGGAGAGGGTTGATTATCATCTTCTATTTGAATTGGCTCTACATCTTCAATTGGAGAAGGGATCATGGCATTTTCCAAGGATTCTCTATCCATGGCAAGCATTTCTTCTATGTTCCTAGAAGTAGCCGACTGAAGGGGCTTAGACTTGTGTCTCTTCCGTGAAGGGCCTTCATCTATCTCTTTACCCTTGTCTTGTATTGCAGATTTATCGGCTTCCTTCCTCTTCTTGGAGTTGGCAGCATCTGCTTGTCCATCCACATGAGATGCACCGGCGTTCGAAGAACATGACTCGGTGTCTCCCATCAACTCATAAGTAAATTGCACATTTCTCTGTTTTAACACTTCTACTTGCCTATCTATCCACCACTGAGAGTATTTGAAAACAGGGCGCATCAAGGTGGTTAGATCACCCATCTCAGGCTCAAACCATTTTACAGGTGGAAGCGGCTCATTTTCCTTGAAGCCTGGCTGCACATATATCCCGTCATCTTGCAGTTGGTCAGGTATTTTGAAAAGCTCTGTCGCCCTTATCATGCTCAGGGGCAACCTTGACCATAACCTCCTCCTTACATCAAATTCATCGGCTGCATTGGCCCAAAAGTCCTCTAGGTCAACCCGATGTTTGTATCTTTCTTCGTCCACAGTTTTGATGTGATGGAACGGATCGAAGTTGCTTCTGGATTTGTATGATATAAAAGGATATTGTTGAATCTCCAGTCGAGCAACCTCTGCTGCTTGTGCTGTCGGGCATGACTCCTCCATGTTGCCAATGAAAAAGGGGAAGGTAACAGCAGCTTTCTGCTTAGGTCTTTGGATGTTCTGATATGTTTCTAGTTGCCTTAGCACCTCCAACAATACCATCCTATTAGTCGGATAGACAGGAAGCCTATAGGGATTTCCGAAAAATCCTTGGATTCTGATGTAGGTGAACTTAGGATATTGGATGAACCAGAATCCATACCGACTGATCAAGCTTTTGGCTTCATGCGAGAGTCTCTGGTGCTTTCCGCCCTGAAGAAGCCTGGTGATATACATTAAAAATGCATCATGAGCTCTCCGGAAATGGGACTTCTCCTTCAACTGCAGTTGTGGATAGCAGTCATAGAATTTGAATTTCCCCTCACCGTTGCCAACCACGCCTTTGCATGTCAAACCAGGATACTTGTAGTATCTCGCCAATGAATATACAACGTATGAACTCATGTGGAAAATTTTGGTATGTTCAAAGTTGACAAACTGTTCATGCAAGCTGTCACTAATCATCCTGGACCAATTAAACATCTTGACTCCAGTGATTATCTCATCAATAAAATAATACATCCATTCTTCAAAAGGAGCACCGTGGGCACTGCCTACTATTCTGTTAAGTAGCAGAACAATATCACCATATTCTTCTTTGAAGTGGGTTCTGATCAACTTTTTCGGCATCTTGCTTGCAGTAGGCTTTGGTTTTAATAACCAATTTTTGTTTATGTTCGATGCACATAGATCCTTCTGACTTTGATAAAGTTTGAGTGCATCTTGTTTGGTGCGATGGGATGTACGGTTGTATACTGGAATGCCAAAAGTCTCCTGGATTGCTGGCTCGGACAAGTAAGCAAGGACCCTTCTGTCAGGAGCTTTGATCTGTCTGTCTTGTGCGTTGTAATGTAGTGCACACTCTACCATTAGCTCAGGACATTCTTTGGCTGGTGGAAATCCAGCTGCATGGACGATCCCGTTTCGCATCATCCTCATGGCGATTGGTGTTGGCAGACGTCCGTCAGTCCCATACATTCTCTTTCGGAAGTCTTCAAGATCAACGTGGCCAAGATCCATGTATAGAACGTGCTCCCACTTGGACTTGATCTTCGATTGAGTTTGGACACCTTTGCTTGCAAATTTCATCTTGGCTGTTTCGAAAATAGATCTGCAAGAAAGGGAAGAAAGAAGTAATAAGAATTCAACATTAAAATCAGTTTGAAAGAACATTCCAGCTGGTAATCAAATTAGACTTCACAAAAAATAACAAGCTGGGATGAAAATGAATGGTGAAGCTTCATGTTAACATGAAATGGACAAGAAAAATCTGCCTTGTGACTTCGTGAAGACGTGATCACGATTGCAATGCAAGCTGATAACAGAATATTTCCTTCACTTTGCTGCAAAACACTTTTCCTCTCACAACTTTTCTTCTCAAAATCGAGTGATTGCACAAATGAAAAACGAAATCACTTATAGAAATGAGAGGGTCGATCATTTTAGCATATTTGCAAAGTTTCCTTTGAATCAAGTTCGAACTCATTCTTTCACTTTGTTTCAAGATGGCAAGTTCTATCCTTAACAACTTCATCCGGGAAAGTTTCTAATTTCATTCACAGTCCAACAAAACTCTTTTTCTCACTTTCCAATTTCGAAATTTTAAGACTTATCTCCTTTTTTGGTGTTGGAAAATAAAAGATTAAAATAATTAAAAATAATTATTTTATGTGTCCATTCCAACCCATTCGTTTTTATGGCTAATTTTTTTTGATTTTTCGAAAATTTCTTTGCCAATGCCTTAGGCGTTTTTTTCATTTTTCCAATTTTTCTTGCCATAATCTTCATCATTCAATTTGGTTTGGCCATGATTTTCTAACCGTTTTCCAAAAATATTCGGCCATGTCCAATTTTATTTGGCCAAAAAAAATATTTCTCGTCTGACATTTTTCTAGCCACGTCCAATAATTTCCTAGCCATGTCCAATAATTTCCTAGCCATAACTTGATTTTTCACAAATTTTCCTTGACAAATCCAATTTTATTTTGTCCATTTGCTTGATTTTTTCACTATTTTCCTTGCCACGGTGAAGATTTTCTTTAGTCACTTGGGCAAATATTCAAAGTGCCATGTGTATTTTGGCTTTCCAAAGGCTTGGACTTAGGCAAATTTTGAATTTTTTATACTCTCTTAACATGGCGGACTTTAGCTTTGAGATGGCCATTTAATCTTTGCCTTGGTCATGCCTTAGCCATATTTCTCTTTTGTTCAAGGGGCGGACTTCCTCACCTTGTTTGCCATTTACCATCTAAAGCTGGGCGGACTTTAACCTTTTCTTGGCCATTCACTTTATGCCTAGGGCGGACTTTCCTTCTTTGTTTGCCCCTTCACTCTTTGCTTTAGGCATTTCCCTCTTCCATAAGGCGGACTTTAGCTTGTCTTTGGCCACTTTAACTTTGCTTTGTCCATGCCTTAGCCAAATTTATCTTATTTTTGCCTTGGGCGGACTTCATACTCTTTCTAGCCACTTCCATTTTGACTTGGGCGGACTTTGGGCTTATGCTTGCCAATGACTTTTTGTATAGGGCGGACTTGCTTGACTTGCTTGCCACTTTGGAGGGCGGACTTGCTAGTTTCTATTGCCACTTTCCTTTTGACTTGGGCGGACTTTAGCTTCTTTCTTGCCATAAGTCTTGGTTGGAGAGCGGACTTCCCTTATTGTATTGCCATTTAACACTTACCTCAAGGCGGACTTGACTGTTTTCCATGCCACTTACAAGGGCAGACTTTGTGATATGGATGGTCATGTATAGGGCGGACTTTGGCCTTCTCCAAGCCATTTCTTCCTTCACTCAAGGCGGACTTCATTGATTATCTTGCCAATGGATGGCGGACTTCATCAACTGGCCAACCATTGTCTTCATGTTGCTGGGCGGAGTTTCTTGTTTTGCTTGCCACTTGACATTCAACCTTGGGCGGACTTCAGCTTATGCCTGGCCATGGCCTCATTTTCTTAGACATTTCCAAGGGCGGACTTCATGGTTTGTATGTCCATTGCTCATATTTCAAAGAGGACTTCATCATTTTCCTTGCCATTGGATGGCGGACTTCAGCTAGTGGTTGACCATGACAAGGGCGGCCTTGACAGATTTCATTGCCATTACATACTTTGACAGAGGCGGACTTGACAGATTTCATTGCCATTACCCAGATTTTTAGGCCATTGATCAAATTTTTATGCCATTGACAATTGGCTGAAGGTTCTTACCATTCATTTCCTCTGTACTTAGGCGAATTTATTAGTTTTCTCCATGACTATGCTCAGATTTTCCATGAACTGTTCAGATTTCTTCACAATTTTCCATATTTTCTTGACGAATTTCATGAACTTCTTGCAGATTTCTTCATGAATGTTCAGATTTCTTGACGAATTTCATCAAATCTTCAACCATTTTAGTGCTTTTACCGGATTTCTCTGTGATTTTCCAGAATTTCTCACCATTTTTGAACAATTTTTCCAGATTTTTGAACCTTTTTTTGTGATTTTCCAGATTTTTGACCAAAATTTCAAAAAACTTCGAATCGATTTTCTGAGAGTTTCGTTGCTCGTTTCGAACTTCTAAGTGCGTTTTCGAAACTCGTGGCCCTTCTAAAAATAGAAACTTTCTAAAAATAGAAATTTTCAAAATAGCAACTTTCAAAAATAGACCCTAAAAATAGGGATCCCGAATTGCCCAAAAGTGCGAAAAGTGGGTCCTAAAAATAGAGAGTAGGGTGAAACCCTAAAAATTTGGAAGTGCGAGTCGGCCGAAGCGGTGATCGATCCCCGTCTGAACTAAGCACATGGTGACGTTTATACATTGATCAGGACTAAATTCACGACTCGACTCGGGTGGCCGTTCAAAATTAAGCTAAAAAAACCCCCAAATGAAGAGCAGACAAAACGAAAGCAGGCGAAAGCAAAACCCTAAAAAGCAAACGATAAGGGTCCCCATTTGCAATGGGGCGAGGTGTGAGTTAGGTCACAACATCTGGCGACTCCACGTGAGGAATGTTCCTGAACATTCCAAAGATAAAGACCTATTCTGAATCTGGAATCTTTAACTAAATCCAACTAACTTATCCCTAGGTTAAAAGGTGTACTCAGAAAAGGAAAGAAACCCTAGATTGGATCGAGACACTTTTTTTTTCAATCACAAGTGTGTGCAAATGCGTTTATTCCATCTTGTGAAATCAGTATGACTCTTTGGTTCCATCATGGTAGGCTTTGTAATTTGTCTTAACTCCAAAAGCATCCTTGGATAGAGCCTTGCTGCCAGCGAGCGTCTATAGCCCCGGCAAGGTTATCTTCTATAAACTCACGGAGATTGCTCTACTTCCGGCGATTTATAATTTCTTCTGATTTTCTTGTTCTTCTCTTTGGTGATTGATTGACTTGAATGCACGCTTGTAGAGATGTCCGCACACCCAAAAGCCAAATGATTTGATTTTTTTCTTTTTTATTTCTTTTCTTTTTTGATATTCTTTTCTTTTCACTTTTTCCACACTTTGGCTTGTAAGCAGTGAAGCTCACATGGGTTTGAGTATTATAGTGGCGCTGGAGCCAGAATTTTGATTAGCCTAACCCTGACTTCTCCTAGGAGACCATAATAACTCAGAGAAATTGTTAAATGTGTAAAATGTATAATGATCTTCAATACTCAGTGTCTAGACGCAATATACAATTTCCCTTCTAGCCAAGTACAAATCTTAACCTAAAGTTAAACTAGAAAAATTCAATCTCGGATTCAAAATTCCTAACGGGTATTTATCAACGGAATAATCTAACATTACTTTGTGGAATAAGACCAGTGTGTGTTTGGAATACCTCTCCTTCTTGCAAATGGAGATCCTTGATTTATTCAAAACAACTAATCTACGGGAAAGCAAAAGAACGCAAGCAAACTAATCTAAGAAAACTAATCTAAGAAAGTGGGAAAGACGAAAGCAAAAACCAAACAGGAAAGGAAATCTAGACTAACTATGTACAAAAAACAAGACCTACTGGGAGTCTAGGATTGGAAGTAATGCTTTAAGAATTGCCCGTTGATGGGCAACGGAACTTCTTCTCCGGTCAGTGTCTTCAATTTGAAAGCATTGTCTCCCAAAATCTCCGAAATTTGAAAGGGACCCATCCATAGGTTGTCAAATTTGTTGTGGTCTCCTCTTCTCTCGTGTGCTTTGTCCCAACAAAGGACTAAATCGGAAATTCGAAAAGCTTTGACTCTTGCTCTTTTATCGAACCATCTCTTAACAATGTCTTGATGTTTAGCAAATTTCTCCAAGGCTTGATCTCTCTTCTCTTCCAAAAGAAGTAACTGCGATAGTCTGGTTTTAACCCTCTCTTCTTCTTCTAAACATTCTTGCATGAATTGTAGGGTCGAAATTCTCAGTTGTATGGGAAATATTGGATCTTGTCCATAAACCAAATGGTAAGGTGATGTACCCAAGGAACTCTTTACTCTTACTCTATCCGCCCAAAGAGCGAATCTCAATTGTGTGTGCCAATCCCTTGGATTCTTGTCTAGCAGTTTCTTGATGACGTTCAGTAAATTCTTGTTGGTGGATTCTGCTAATCCGTTGCCCTGGGGATAATAGTTTGATGAAAATTTCAAAGCGATACCATGCTCGAAAGCCCAGTTAGAAAGTCTCAATGAAGAGAACGCAGAACCATTATCACACACTAAAGCGTGAGGACATCCAAACCTGGTGATAATGTTCTCTTCTAAAAGATTAATTACAACATCAGAAGTACAAAATTTTAAAGCTTGAGCTTCTGACCAACGCGTGCAGTAGTCAGTCGCGGTTAGGATATACATGTGTTGTGCTGAGGAAGGTGGATTGATCATACCAATAAAGTCGAGTCCCCACTTTGCGAAAGGTCGCACTTCGATTACAGGTTGTAGTGGCATAGCTGGGTTCCTTTCTCGCGCTGCAGTGATTTGACAGGTATGGCAAGTCTTCACGTGATCAAATGCATCTTTGAATATAGTTGGCCAATAGTAGCCAGCCATCAAAATTTGGTGTGCTGTTGCGAGAGATCCTCCGTGGCCGGTTCCGAATCTGGAGTGGAAATGCTCTATTGTCTGCTTAGCTTCTTTTTTTTCTAGGCACCTCAGAAAAACTCCTTCGTGATTTCTTCTATATAACACTGCCCCTTGCAACATGTACCTTTGGCTCTTCATTCGTAAGGCCCTCTTTTGCACTAGTTTCAAATGATTTGGGCATTTGTGATTAAGGAGGAAATAGACGATATCGTCGTACCACTCATCAGGGGACACTTCCTATAATTCATACACTTGTTGCACTAATCCAGGTCCTGTAGCAATGGTCTGTGTCAGAGCTTGGCCGCGGACAATCTTCATTGGTTGAATTTCAATATCATATTCCTGGATGATCGTGACCCATTTACCCCTTCTTTCTCCTAATTCATTCTGCATCAAGAGGGTTTTGACGGTCACACCTGGGACTATGGCGAAAACTTTACTTCTCAATACATAGTGTCAGAATTTCTTTATTGCTTTAACTAAGTCATATGCTTGCTTTTCAACGTTCAGGTACTTCAGTTCTGCATCCTTGAAAGGTGCACTCATAAAGGCAATAGGATGTTCATCTTTCTCTTCTATTCTCTGCGTTAACATTGCGGCACATGTATGCTCTTATGCGAAGGAATAAAGGTAAAATGGCTTGGTATAATCAGGGCTGATCAGGACAGGAGCGTCAACTATGGCCTGCTTAATCTCTTCGAAAGCTTTTCTTGTTGACTCTGTCCATTCTATCTTCGCATCCTTTTTGAGCATTTCAGTCAAAGGCCTGACTATTTCAGCAAATCCTGTTATAAATTTTCTCACAAAATTAATCTTTCTGAAGAAAGACTTCAATTCTTTCTGACTTGAAGGTAGACCAACTCTGGAAATGGCCTCTACTCGATCAGGGTCAATGAGAATACCCTTTTCTGTTATTACATGGCCAAGCAGCTTTCCTTCTGTTACCCCGAACACACATTTCTTCGGGTTCAAAGATATTCCATATTTTCTGCATCTTTCAAATATCTTTATCAAATCTCTGACATGAGTCTCTCTTTTCTTTGAAAATACTGTAAGGTTGTCCATATAGATAATGATGCACTTCCCTATAAGATCCTTAAAAGAAATATCCATAGCCCTTTGGAAGGTAGCTTCGGCATTGATAAGACCAAATGGCATTCTTTTGTAGGCAAATGTGCCCCACTTTGTTGTAAATGCCGTCTTAAGCCTGTCTTCTAGTTCTACGAGCACTTGATTGTAGCCAGAATATCCATCTAGGAATGACATCATCTGGGATCCGTTCACGATTTGAATGACTTCATCTAATGAAGGCAGTGGATAATTGTCCTTCTCTGAAGCTCTATTGAGGTTTCTGAAGTCAACGCACAATCTTATCTCTCCATTCTTTTTGCGGACGGGTACCAAATTGGCAACCCACGTTGAGTGGCGCACCGGAAAAATAATACCTGCTGAGAGTAGCTTCTTTACTTCTTGGAAAATAAGGGGCTCTAGCAGAGGATTCACAGGCCTTTGGCGTTGCCTGAATGGTTTACTGCCAGCTTTGAGGGGAATAGTGTGCGTAATAATTGAGGTGTCATATGTTTTCAAACCCTCGTAGCTCCAAGCAATAATGTCTTTGAATTGTTCCAAGCTCCTGATTATCTGTTCTTTTTCTTCATGTGTGCATACTTTGCCGATGAGAACATTTCTTATTTCTTCTTACGTTCCAAGGTTGACAGCTTCGTGTTGAGCTCCATCACTTCTTTGGTATTTGATGGCATTGATCTGATCCTGGTCAAAGATTCTTTCTAACTGGATCATTCCTTTGGGGATGTTATTGGTTCTTAAGTTCATTATGCCCTCTGCATCAAATTCAGCCTCCCCTTGGTCTTCTTCTTCGTCAATGACTTAGGTCAGGAAAACATCTGAATTTGTCAAAAAATCTAGGATATGCCTATCATCATCAAACACTTGGAAATTTGTGATATTGTCTGGAACTGATGGTGTTGAAGTGATCTCTACTGTAAATTTCTTCACTGCATCCATCTCAAGCGGCTCTAAGGAACTTGCTGATTGGGCTAGAGAATTTGCAATTTTGTTTTGAGAGCGATACACTGATTTGATGTTGAAAGCGTCAGCTTTCGATTAGATCCCAGACACGATTTCTGTATCCTCTCAGCCTCTTATCATGGCAAGCGTACTTCTTTCTTACTTGCCTTACTACAATTTCTGAATCACCATAGACATATAACACGTTGACCTTCTTGTGAATTGCGTGGAGCAATCCGTGCACTAATGACTCATATTCTGTGACGTTGTTGGTACATGGGAACTGTAATCTCATGGCGGCCAGGTAGGTCTCGCCGGATGGAATGATAAGCTCATACCCAGCTCCATTACCTTTCTTGGATTTTGAACCGTCAAACCTCAAGGTCCAAACTTGTTCTTGTTTTGGCAATTGATGGGGAGTGGGAGTTTCTTCGTTCTGGACTTCTCGAGCAAAATGATCTTGAAACTGGTTTACATCTTGAATCTTTTCTCCTTCTGATGAGAGATCTCTTTCTTCATCTGATACTGTCAAATCAAAACATTCATCTTCTGAAATTTGGGAAGTTCTTGCGCGTACTTGATCTAAGGCCCTTTTGCACATGGCGCAAGAGAATTCGGAATGGAAAGCGTTGTGTATACGGCACCAATTGGGTAGTAGAAAGTCTTGCACAAAAGCATGACTTCCCAATTCTCTTTCTTGTCTCATACTTCTGAATACAAATCTTCTAAAATTCTCGAACATGCTTTCACCTTCATCTGGTGATAGCTCTTCATCACTCTCTGTAAGTACTTCTGTTGAATATGCAATTTCTAGTGATTTTTCCTGATCATCTGAACATTGTAACATCAAAACTTTAGGTGCCTGTGGAATGTACTGGCCCAAATCTGTTTCACAAAACAAAATTTCATTATTTTCTCCGTTCTCTGTGATCATCAATCTAAGTCTAGGCGTACTTTCAATTCTGATCTGGTTGGGAATACCCTTCCAAGGCAACCACATATGCGAAAAGTCAGTGGCGAAGTAGCCATTCAATCTGCGAGTCCAGTCTCTTCCTAAAACCATACCATATCCATCAGGAATATCAACTACAGAAATGTCAATGAACTGTTGAATCCTTGGATCGGTTGATATTTGCATATGGATGTTGTTCAATTCTCCTATGACTGGGACTTCTGTCTTATCTAACTGTGTTACTTTCTTATTTGTTCTTGTGGGTGTCAAACCCAATCTACGACAGATTGCTAAGGGCATTACGTTGCTCGATGCTCCTGAATCAATTAGACAATTGTGTAGGAGTTTGTTGAAAATCCGGAGCGAGACGAGGAAAGGAGCTGGCTCATCTTTTCCCTGATAGGATATCACAGGACTTCCTTTTTGCGTGCCGACATCCGCTTCCTTAGCTCTAACCCTAGTGTTCTTCTCAATCTGTGGAGTCTCTGCTCCTTTTGCTGGATTCTCCATCTTGTTTTCTTTCGAACTTAAACACACTTGTTCATGTCTAGCTATATTCTGGCCAGGCATCTCTATGCCTTCTTTTACTTCGTACATACCTCGAGTTCCTTTAGAACTCTGATGTCCTTCTTGGGTACACTGGGATTGTCCATTTTGGACGATGTTCACATTAGTTGTGGAATTGGCTGCCTTGTTGACTGAATCTTGCGGTGTGTCCTTCAAGCTGTCAAGGAACGTATTCCTTATCTCTGGAACTTTCATTAATTCAAACAATGATATATTCACCTTGATTTTCTTTACTTCTTCTGTAACATATTGACTCAATCTCCTCAATTCATCCTTAGGAGGGGTGGGATTACTAACATTGCTACTAGCGGTATCTCCCTGCCTGTATTGTGGCGCGTCTCTCGGGAGAGGTGGGTTATTGCTTGCATTTGGGTGTGGTGGCGTTTGGAAATTATTTGGAGGAACTGATGATGTCAAAGGCTCTTGATTTTTCCGATAGTAAACCTTTGGTGGATTGTTGCCCGTCTGTTGGAATGCTTGAATTTCTTTTGCACCTTCGACCAATATGTTGTTACCTAATGGCGGGAAATGATAATTAGTTGTGTCTTCTATATGTCCTTCAGCAACTGTGTATGAGTAGACGGTAGGTGGCGCCTCCACAGGTCCATTAGCTGATGCGGGTGGAAACCTTTGAGTGTGTTGATACTGTAGATATTCTTGAGGTTGGTACTGGGTGCTTTCAATTATAAGGGCCTGATCGTATCTAGGTGCAGGAACTATTTCATATCCAGTCACAGGAGGATTTTCTGAATTTCTCTTCTCACTTTTAAAAACTGCCGCTACTTGAAACTCGTGGCAATGTAACTCGGAATGCTGGTCAGTGTTGTGCAGTCTGCACCACCCTGATAATGCTGCCTCAGCTAGGAATACTTTATCGGCAGGACGATTGTCGGCAGGCGGGTTGTCTAAAGGTGATGGCACATTTCCATTGTTGGGCCTAGTGTTCCAAGTCTTTCTTTGAAAGCCTGGGTTGTTGTTCCGGAAGCCTTGATTATTTCCTTGAAAATTTTGGTTGTCTCTTTGATATCCTGAATGACCGTGCCCTTGGTAATTTCCTTGGGGCGGCTGATAGTTCTTTTGAAAACTCTGCATTTGACTAGTCTGACCCTTTAGATAGGTGACTTCAGTTGACAGTCTCTTGACTTGTTCGATCAATTCTCTCATTTCATCCTTTTCTTCCTGAGTTCTCGTGGAAGTTGTCACATTCTGGAGATATATTGGCTGTGTTGGTGGCACTTGAGACACGGGCATCCCTGGGTGGAGAACCATTTGATTACTCAGAACTGGATTCATCACGGGTGTCTGGTGGGCCAATGCTCGATTGATATCCTGAATTTGATTTTGTGAAGCTGCGTTTCCCAAATAGTGGAGTGGACCTGGGGCTAAACCTATTCCGAGACCAGTGCTGGCCGTGATCGCTGCAGCATATGCTCCTTTCAAATCTGCTGGGAGCGGATTTGTCGACTTCACGAACATGGCAGTAAGACGGTCTAAGGCTTCATAATAAATTGGCAATGCTGCTGCATTGTCTAGCAAATAGGGATCTCTTAGTCGGGTATAAGCCTTGTGGAACCTATTATTGAATGTGCTAATCGGCTCATGTTCCTGCCTTTTGATTTCCACAAACTGTCTATACAAATCAGATGGAGCAATGGGTGGCCTGAACTTCTCTAGAAAAGCGGTCTTCATTTGTTGCCATGTGCGAATGGAATTAGCTGGCAAATGGATATACCAGTAAGACGCTTCCTCGTCAAATGTGTAGGGAAATAATCTGCAGGCAACATCTTCTTCTCGAATGTCTCGATTTTGGAGAAGGTCTTCAAACAGCTTAACATGCTCGTCCGCAGTGTGGTTTAGGTCACCACTATGGAACTTGGAACATAAATGTTCCGGATTCTTGGGTAGATCATGGTAAACAGGAAATGTCATAGGTGACGCATCAGCTGGACGCCACGCCATTGGAGTGTTTGGTTGATTCGGTTGGACTGGTTGAACTGGTGGGACTGGTGGAACTGGCTGTGCAGCCACTGTAACTTGTTGACTATCTAGTTGATTGGTACTTGGTGAATTTTGAAAAAGACCAAAAGAATCTTCTTCACTTGGCACTTGTGTACTTGATGATGCTTCTTGCAATGCTCTTCTTTGTCTATTCCTGTGGGGAGATAGCTCAACAAATTCTTTGAAAGAGCTGGGAGTGGATCTAGTGACTCTCTGAAACTTCTCTGCTGAGAAAGAACCAATGCGATCCAGCGTATCAAGCTTGTCGGGGTGGTGCAAGATCTGCTGGTGCTGGAGCTGCTTCTTGAGCTTGTTGATTCACTTGTCTGTTGGCTTGTCGGATGTGTTCTCGTTCAAGTACTTCAAATATTTCGACAAGGAGGTCCTGCCGAATGTTGAATTCAATTCGTCGGGCTCTTTCTTCTTCTTCTTCAAGGATAAATCGCATGCGAAACCAATCAGGAGCACTTCTTCTCACTTGCCACGCAAGGCTGAACAATTCAGTGATAATGTCTTCTTGTTCGTCGTGAAAACCCAAATTTGGCTGCAATACTGGCTGGGGATCCTGGTCTGGATTAGGAACGTTGGCTGGAAGTCCCATTCTTCATTATATTAATTGAATTCGAATTGGAAGATGAACTTGCGGGAAATGATCTTTCTATCTTGTCGAACTTTTCTTTTAGGCGATATATCTTCTGCCTTATCAGATCTTTCTTGATAGCTTCTTCGATCCCTTTTCCTTTTTCTTCTTCCCTAGCAAGGACGCGACTTGTTTGTCTGAACTCAGCTCGATCTGCCTGCGACTTCCAAGCTAGTGTGTACAACTGATCAATAATATCGGTTGGTGGTTGATCTGGTTGCTCGACAGGTACATCAAAAGGAAATTCGTGGGGTAACACCATACTGCATCATGCTCACTTTGAGAGTAACTCACTACTGTTTACAAGGCCCTCCTTCTAGCGCCAGAACAATGTTGACGTGCTTTTTATGACATGACAAACATTTTAGAACAAAGTGTCACAGATGCTCTATTCTCTCTTGAAAAACTACTTCCTATGCTAAGATTGCAAGTGAGTTCATAGGGTAATTCCAATGTTTAAGATGAACGTGGATAGGCTCTGTGGTATTGATGTGTTTTGTTGTGGGCACAAGTAAGATTTTGCAAGTCATTCGGAGAAGTGGAGACATAAATGCAGTACCATTTTTTATTTTTGATTTATATAAAAAAGTGAAAAAGATTTAGGGTTTAGAGAATCTATGCTACTCCTAAGAACTCAAGAGAAGACGAGGACGAAGTGAAACCAAATAAACCGTACTCTGTTTCGCCACGTTCAACGACAACTACGCAGAGCAAGTGCAATCTTCTAGGAATGTGCTTGTGATTTTCACGTGATAAATAATTGCCATCAGATCGAACAACAATTATCAAAACAGAAGTTAAGCATCCACAGTAAAGCTTAGTCTAACTTTACACATTGAGTGAAATCATCCACCCAAAGAAAGTATGATCCTGGTTTCACTGATCTCCGTTATCAATCAATCATTCTTCTAACATACATTTTAATTTAAATCTATTGAGAGAGAAAGAAAATATGCGACCATGCAACTATTCAACAATCAAGTACTCAAAGCACCTCATGCATTTGAACTTCATTATCAAAGTAGCTTTTCACAACAATCTCATAAAAAAAAACTCTCTTTATTTCTAACTATCTCAAATCTGCTCTAACTCCTCAATGAATATCTAACTTCTAAGAATCTAACTATTCTAATCTCTCTAATTTCTAATGAGAAATGAGAGAGTGAGGGGGGGTTTATATAGTTTTTTCGGATTACAAAGAACGGCCCAGATTGATTCAAGATCAATGGCCAAGATTAAATTGAACTAAACCCTAATTAGGGTTTCCAAAACCACAATAAGTTAACTAAAGAGAAGACTAGACAACTGGAGTGTCATCCTTATCCACTTGTGCAGCCTCACGTTCGGCGAACCTGGACACTATCAGGTCGACCTCCTCCATAGCAATGTCGGGCAGCACGCTGACGTTGTACTCCAGCAAATCTAAGTTCTCGGCACATTCTGCAAACATAATAGCCCACGTTGGTTCCTGTAGCAAGAAAGAACTTCTGATAGCCATGAAGTCGAAAACTCTGGTGAAACCTTCTTTCATAATTGGCCCGGTGGTGGAGAAAACTTTCCGCACTTGTTCTTTCAAAAACTTTGGCCGCAAGTGTTTCTTTCGAACAATCTCCTTGTCTAGCATATCTGCAGCCATCTCATAGATTTTTCTTTGAATTTCTTTTACTTGTTCTTCAACTCTACCACTATCCTGCTTCACCTTTTCGAGGACTCCTTTCCTTGAGATCAAGGCATAGTACCATCCGTTGAAGTCATAAGCTGCTCCGGCTTCAATTACCTCATCTTCGATCAACCGTTGCTTTGAAATGTCCTTTAGTTCCCGGATGCATGGGATGATCCTGCTCTGAATATCCTCGAGACTGCTCCATGACTCTGCAAGATCTGCAACTCGTGAAAGCATGAAGGAAGCCTGCTCATTCACTTGCGCCAACTTTTCTGCAAATATCAACGCTTCCTTTTTCTTTTCAACCATCCAGTCTTTAGCCTCCCTCGCTGTTGTCAGCTCTTCTTCAAAGTTTACACTTGGTTCTTGTAAGGCATTTGGAGGTAAAGGCGCCACTTGTTCACCTTCGTTTAGTGGCTTAGTCAGGTGCTGGATATAATCCTTTAAACGCTGAATTTCCTTCTTGTATTCTTTCTTCTTGGCAACTTCCCTTTCTAATCTGGTCTTGATGGTGGCCACTGAATTATCCAAGTCTTTGACTTCCTGCCCTTTTGATGTTGGACCCATGTCGACAGTCGTGATAACATATTCCTCCGGAGCAATCTCGTCTTGAAACTTGTCAGCTGCAGGCACTGCAATTTGCACCGTGCGATTTCCAGCTTCATCTCTCTGGATGGTTGAGAACTTTTTGGCTTTCTTCCTCGGGGCAGTCTGTTCTAATCTTGCCAGAAAATCTGTATCATTCTCCTCCTCAGGGACCTCCACTAGCGCTTTTCTTTTCAATCTTTCTCTCAGCCACTCAGGTACCGTTGGCTGTTCAATCATGTCCTCTTGATTTTGGACGTCCTGCATGTCCTGCACTTCTTGTTCTTCCTGAATTTCTGGCACACTTTGAATTTCTTGGACTAGCTGCATATCCTGGATCTCCTGGACGGATGGGTCCTCTTGAATACCTTTGAGGGCGGAAATCATCCCTTCCTCGAATTCTCCATCCTCGATGTCTGTGTCGTTATCAGATCCTAAGATTTCTGTGCTTGCCGGAGAGGGTTGATTATCATCTTCTATTTGAATTGGCTCTACATCTTCAATTGGAGAAGGGATCATGGCATTTTCCAAGGATTCTCTATCCATGGCAAGCATTTCTTCTATGTTCCTGTAAGTAGCCGACTGAAGGGGCTTAGACTTGTGTCTCTTCCGTGAAGGGCCTTCATCTATCTCTTTACCCTTGTCTTGTATTGCAGATTTATCGGCTTCCTTCCTCTTCTTAGAGTTGGCAGCATCTGCTTGTCCATCCACATGAGATGCACCGGCGTTCGAAGAACATGACTCGGTGTCTCCCATCAACTCATAAGTAAATTGCACATTTCTCTGTTTTAACACTTCTACTTGCCTATCTATCCACCACTGAGAGTATTTGAAAACAGGGCGCATCAAGGTGGTTAGATCACCCATCTCAGGCTCAAACCATTTCACAGGTGGAAGCGGCTCATTTTCCTTGAAGCCTGGCTGCACATATATCCCGTCATCTTGCAGTTGGTCAGGTATTTTGAAAAGCTCTGTCGCCCTTATCATGCTCAGGGGCAACCTTGACCATAACCTCCTCCTTACATCAAATTCATCGGCTGCGTTGGCCCAAAAGTCCTCTAGGTCAACCCGATGTTTGTATCTTTCTCCGTCCACAGTTTTGATGTGATGGAACAGATCGAAGTTGCTTCTGGATTTGTATGATATAAAAGGATATTGCTGAATCTCCAGTCGAGCAACCTCTGCTGCTTGTGCTGTCGGGCATGACTCCTCCATGTTGCCGATGAAAAAGGGGAAGATAACAGCAGCTTTCTGCTTAGGTCTTTGGATGTTCTGATATGTTTCTAGTTGCCTTAGCACCTCCAACAATACCATCCTGTTAGTCGGATAGACAGGCAGCCTATAGGGATTTCCGAAAAATCCTTGGATTCTGATGTAGGTGAACTTAGGATATTGGATGAACCAGAATCCATACCGACTGATCAAGCTTTTGGCTTCATGCGAGAGTCTCTGGTGCGTTCCACCCTGAAGAAGCCTGGTGATATACATTAAAAATGCATCATGAGCTCTCCGGAAATGGGACTTCTCCTTCAACTGCAGTTGTGGATAGCAGTCGTAGACTTTGAATTTCCCCTCTCCGTTGCCAACCACGCCTCTGCATGTCAAACCAGGATACTTGTAGTATCTCGCCAATGAATATACAACGTATGAACTCATGTGGAAAATTTTGGTATGTTCAAAGTTGACCAACTGTTCGTGCAAGTTGTCACTAATCATCCTGGACCAATTAAACATCTTGACTCCAGTGATTATCTCATCAATAAAATAATACATCCATTCTTCAAAAGGAGCACCGTGGGCACTGCCTACTATTCTGTTAAGTAGCAGAACAATATCACCATATTCTTCTTTGAAGTGGGTTCTGATCAACTTTTTCGGCATCTTGCTTGCAGTAGGCTTTGGTTTTAATAACCAATTTTTGTTTATGTTCGATGCACATAGATCCTTCTGACTTTGATAAAGTTTGAGTGCATCTTGTTTGGTGCGATGGGATGTACGGTTGTATACTGGAATGCCAAAAGTCTCCTGGATTGCTGGCTCGGACAAGTAAGCAAGGACCCTTCTGTCAGGAGCTTTGATCTGTCTGTCTTGTGCGTTGTAATGTAGTGCACACTCTACCATTAGCTCAGGACATTCTTTGGCTGGTGGAAATCCAGCTGCATGGACGATCCCGTTTCGCATCATCCTCATGGCGATTGGTGTTGGCAGACGTCCGTCAGTCCCATACATTCTCTTTCGGAAGTCTTCAAGATCAACGTGGCCAAGATCCATGTATAGAACGTGCTCCCACTTGGACTTGATCTTCGATTGAGTTTGGACACCTTTGCTTGCAAATTTCATCTTGGCTGTTTCGAAAATAGATCTGCAAGAAAGGGAAGAAAGAAGTAATAAGAATTCAACATTAAAATCAGTTTGAAAGAACATTCCAGCTGGTAATCAAATTAGACTTCACGAAAAATAACAAGCTGGGATGAAAATGAATGGTGAAGCTTCATGTTAACATGAAATGGACAAGAAAAATCTGCCTTGTGACTTCGTGAAGACGTGATCACGATTGCAATGCAAGCTGATAACAGAATATTTCCTTCACTTTGCTGCAAAACACTTTTCCTCTCACAAATTTTATTCTCAAAATCGAGTGATTGCACAAATGAAAAACGAAATCACTTATAGAAATGAGAGGGTCGATCATTTTAGCATATTTGCAAAGTTTCCTTTGAATCAAGTTCGAACTCATTCTTTCACTTTGTTTCAAGATGGCAAGTTCTATCCTTAACAAATTCGTCCGGGAAAGTTTCTAATTTCATTCACAGTCCAACAAAACTCTTTTTCTCACTTTCCAATTTCGAAATTTTAAGACTTATCTCCTTTTTTGGTGTTGGAAAATAAAAGATTAAAATAATTAAAACTAATTATTTTATGTGTCCATTCCAACCCGTTCGTTTTTATGGCTAATTATTTTTTATTTTTCGAAAATTTCTTTGCCAATGCCTTAGGCGTTTTTTCATTTTTCCAATTTTTCTTGCCATAATCTTCATCATTCAATTTGGTTTGGCCATGATTTTCTAACCGTTTTCCAAAAATATTCGGCCATGTCCAATTTTATTTGGCCAAAAAAAATATTTCTCGTCTGACATTTTTCTAGCCACGTCCAATAATTTCCTAGCCATGTCCAATAATTTCCTAGCCATAACTTGATTTTTCACAAATTTTCCTTGACAAATCCAATTTTATTTTGTCCATTTGCTTGATTTTTTCACTATTTTCCTTGCCACGGTGAAGATTTTCTTTAGTCACTTGGGCAAATATTCAAAGTGCCATGTGTATTTTGGCTTTCCAAAGGCTTGGACTTAGGCAAATTTTGAATTTTTTATACTCTCTTAACATGGCGGACTTTAGCTTTGAGATGGCCATTTAATCTTTGCCTTGGTCATGCCTTAGCCATATTTCTCTTTTGTTCAAGGGGCGGACTTCCTCACCTTGTTTGCCATTTACCATCTAAAGCTGGGCGGACTTTAACCTTTTCTTGGCCATTCACTTTATGCCTAGGGCGGACTTTCCTTCTTTGTTTGCCCCTTCACTCTTTGCTTTAGGCATTTCCCTCTTCCATAAGGCGGACTTTAGCTTGTCTTTGGCCACTTTAACTTTGCTTTGTCCATGCCTTAGCCAAATTTATCTTATTTTTGCCTTGGGCGGACTTCATACTCTTTCTAGCCACTTCCATTTTGACTTGGGCGGACTTTGGGCTTATGCTTGCCAATGACTTTTTGTATAGGGCGGACTTGCTTGACTTGCTTGCCACTTTGGAGGGCGGACTTGCTAGTTTCTATTGCCACTTTCCTTTTGACTTGGGCGGACTTTAGCTTCTTTCTTGCCATAAGTCTTGGTTGGAGGGCGGACTTCCCTTATTGTATTGCCATTTAACACTTACCTCAAGGCGGACTTGACTGTTTTCCATGCCACTTACAAGGGCGGACTTTGTGATATGGATGGTCATGTATAGGGCGGACTTTGGCCTTCTCCAAGCCATTTCTTCCTTCACTCAAGGCGGACTTCATTGATTATCTTGCCAATGGATGGCGGACTTCATCAACTGGCCAACCATTGTCTTCATGTTGCTGGGCGGAGTTTCTTGTTTTGCTTGCCACTTGACATTCAACCTTGGGCGGACTTCAGCTTATGCCTGGCCATGGCCTCATTTTCTTAGACATTTCCAAGGGCGGACTTCATGGTTTGTATGTCCATTGCTCAGATTTCAAAGAGGACTTCATCATTTTCCTTGCCATTGGATGGCGGACTTCAGCTAGTGGTTGACCATGACAAGGGCGGCCTTGACAGATTTCATTGCCATTACATACTTTGACAGAGGCGGACTTGACAGATTTCATTGCCATTACCCAGATTTTTAGGCCATTGATCAAATTTTTATGCCATTGACAATTGGCTGAAGGTTCTTACCATTCATTTCCTCTGTACTTAGGCGAATTTATTAGTTTTCTCCATGACTGTGCTCAGATTTTCCATGAACTGTTCAGATTTCTTCACAATTTTCCAGATTTTCTTGACGAATTTCATGAACTTCTTGCAGATTTCTTCATGATTGTTCAGATTTCTTGACGAATTTCATCAAATCTTCAACCATTTTAGTGCTTTTACCGGATTTCTCTGTGATTTTCCAGAATTTCTCACCATTTTTGAACAATTTTTCTAGATTTTTGAACCTTTTTTTGTGATTTTCCAGATTTTTGACCAAAATTTCAAAAAACTTCGAATCGATTTTCTGAGAGTTTCGTTGCTCGTTTCGAACTTCTGAGTGCGTTTTCGAAACTCGTGGCCCTTCTAAAAATAGAAGCTTTCTAAAAATAGAAATTTTTCAAAAATAGTAACTTTCCAAAAATAAACCCTAAAAAATAGGGATCCCAGAATTGACCAAAAGTGCCAAAAAAGTAGGTCCTAAAAAATAGGGGACCAGGGTGAGAAACCCTAAAAAATTTGGAAGTGTCAGAATCGACCGAAACGACAGTCGATCTTCGTCTCCCAGGCCTTCTAAGCACAATGGTGATGTTTATACATTGATCCAGACTAAAATTCACTGACTCGACTCGGGTGACCGTTCAAAATTAAAACTCAAAAACCCCCAAACGAAGAGCAGACAAAACGAAAGCAGGCGAAAGCAAAACCCTAAAAAGCAAACGACAAGGGTCCCCATTTGCAATGGGGCGAGGTGTGAGTTAGGTCACAACAGTTAGGTTGTAACATTGTGATTGAGGTAGTCACATTTGGAAACCTAGAGGTTATATCTTGTAAGGGTCAGTCAAATGAGTTGGAGCAATTCAAGTTATCGAATTACAGTGCCTCTGCGAATTATATACGTAGGCAAGGCCATCAAGCGATTAGCCCCTGAAGCATTAGGTCGGGCCCCTAGGGCTGTTCTTTTGAGTCTTGCTTTGTACTTGTCATTCTCTTCCAATATTGTAAAACTACCATTTGATTTGTATAGCTTATCTTGGTGATCTTGTACTAATTACCCTTCGTCTTATGTGTGTGCCAAGTCATGTAGACACTACAAGTACAGGTATTGGGAACAAGGAATATTATGACACGTTCAAATTGCAAGGGGTACTCGAGTGGGTAAAAGGTATGTTAAGCTGACCCCTTATAAGTAGACATTATTGTTAAAGATGGGAACTCATTTCTATCCTTACTCGTAACTAGTGATATCATTGATCATAACCTTTAGTAGTATATTATGTTAACATCGTTAAAGAAAAAAATAAAAAATTGTTGCTAATTAGTAAAGTTAATGTAGATTACTTAGTTTAATTTGTATTCTGTGTCAAAAAGTGGGCATGACAGTATTTAATAATCAGATCCTCCATGATGGGGCGATTCCTTATGACTGAAAATGGAGGTGTTTGAGGCTGTCTATATTTTAAAAATTTCACACACCTATGTGCAGCCCGTCCAGACTTTCGGCTCATATTCTGGACTTCTTATTACTTTTCAGTGGACATTTCAGTGCAAAAACTCTATTATCAGCAGCGCCCAGGGTAGACAACCACTCAAAAATTATCAGCAGACATTTTGAGGGTCAATATGAATTATTTTGAATTTTTTTAAGAATAACACCCCTGTTAGGACAATGCAGATTGAAGTGGGTTAAGGTCTTTTGCAGCTGCTGCTGTTAAACTGCAATCGTGGATTCCTGTTAGCCTTTCAATGCTGAGAATTTATCTACAAACCTGAAACTTTAGGTCTCTGTGTTCCTTATTGGAGCTAGGGGTTTTTGGAGTCGAGCGCTATCTTCCAGCATTGGTCCCAACTGAAGGCTTGGTTGTTTGGAAAGAAACAGAACCATGATAAGGAGCAGCAAATAGTTAAATTCCCTGCTAGCCCCCAGGTTCATGGACTGTGTATGACTAATAAATCTGCAGTCTTTTTTCTCACTTCTCTACCTTGGCAGAGGTGTTGTTGTTAATGAGTTTAATTGATATTCAGCCCTGTTACTACAGTCCAGCCATTGCAGCATGTTTGGTTGAGGTTATCTGGTGGAATTGATGACTGTAGAGGCCTGTAGCAGCAGCAACAGTCCTGAAAATTTGTGATACAGACCTGCAACCTTCCTCTCCTATCTCTACTTGAGGTATTTGGTTTTGGAAATTCAAATGTTGCTCATTTTGATCATATGGTTTCATTGTCAAATGTTTATCTTTGTAACAGCTATGTCTGTAAAGTGAAAATATTATATCAGACCCTCTGTATTGCAAGAAACTTATTGGTAATGTTTATGTCATACTCTTCCATTGGCATTCGTTTTCATAAAAAAATGTAATGGTGTTGTTACATTACTAAATAAGGAATTTCTAGGAGAAAAGGCGACACACCCAGATCCTTTTCATTTGTTAAGAGTTATAGCCAACAGAAGACAATAGTACTGTAAACAAACTATGGCACTCTCAACTATTGAGTATGATGATGCTGAAAATCATTAGCTAATAGACGGAATTTTTATGAGAAAGGATGGTGTCAATATTTTTCCACAATGTTGAAAAGGAAAAACCAATATTCGTGTAAGTAAACTGATTTTTGAAGAACGTAAAGTGCTATTATACTGATAAATGAATCATGAGCACTCTCTGATTATGACGTAGATAAAATCATATGAAATAGAATTGATCAACTGTATCTGTAACACTAATATGTACTGTGAATGGTAACTACTAATCCATTTTGTCATGTATAGTAATTACTACTGAGAACCATATCTCAATTGAATTATTGCTTCTTTATTCTCCAACATTCTCTAAAATAGGTAATTTCTCAGAGCATTAGGCAACACCCAACAGTTTCTTGATATCTTTCTGCAAAAAAAATATTACAAATATTAGTCATTGTTCTTGTAAAATGTGTCATAGAACAATAAAACCACTTTGAAAAGTTTATATTGATAATGCAAATTTCATGGAATAAATTGACCAAATACTGAAAGTATATGATATGATATGATATATAGAACTGAATTTTTTTAAGCACCTCAATCTTCAACGGAGCTGTTGTGGGTGCATATCTATCAACTACATTTCCATCTTTGTCCACCAAAAACTTAGTGAAGTTCCATTTTATGCTGTCACCAAGAAATCCACCTTTGCTTGATTTCAAGAACTTGTAGATAGGAGCTGCATTACCTCCATTGACCTCAACCTATATAATTGAAATGCAATACAAACAAAGACGATCAAAGAAGCAACCTTATTTACTAGTAAATCAGAACTTTAATTTTCTTATGATAACATAGCTCTAGAATAATTAGCGAAGATATCCAATAAGCAATCAAAATATAGCTAATATGCTGACCTTGTCAAAAATGGGAAACTCTGCTTTAAAGCGAGTACATGCCACTTCTACAATCTGCTCGTTATTACCTGGTTCCTGTCCACCAAACTGATTGCACGGGAAAGCTAGGATTTCTACTCCTGTAGTTATCCATATTGAAAGTGGTCAGAAAGCTTCAGAACTTGTCAAGAAAAATCAAGGTTTGAAAGCCAAATTTTATGAAAATTTGTTGGTTATGTGATATAATTGGAGGTCAGGCCCTTCCATGTATGACCTAATTGGAGGTGAAGGCCATTTACATACATAAAACCGGGTTATCCATCAAAATTCCTTTCTACTTTATAATTCAATCATTGTTTTAGTTCATAAGAGTGTATTGTCTTCCGTTATTCAAAACCACCTGAATACCAAGGACAACATCTCTCTTATAAGTTCAGTTACCCCAGGAATTTGAACTGCATGGAGATGTCCCCTAGAATGTATTTGTTGAAACCTAGATCATCTACGGTGTTCAAATGTTTTACTCTTCCGCATCCAGGTATCACTCTTGGAAGGAGACCATAGCATGAGTCTAATTAGGCTCTGGGAATAGTAAAAAATGAGAGGATTACTAAAGTTGTACAGCAATTTTAATTTATAGTATTAATAAGCTTAGGGTAAGGTTTCATGGAGGGGGGCTTCCTAAAAAAAAATCAGTGGGTGCTGTTGAGATGTTCTTGGAATATATTTAAGCTGGTGTGGTGGTCCCATGAATTTAGTAGTGCAGTTCAGCTTAAAAGTTTAAGCTCCAAATTTTAGGTAAGCTGGTGGTCTCATGAAGCTGGAAGTGAATGTTGTGAATAAAATATTAATAAATAAACATCATTTTTCCTCCATTTTTTTCTGTAAGGAATTTAAAATTCCGGCTGATTGACAAATGGCAGAAAAATTCCTAAGCTGGTGGGCAATTTCTAGACTTGCCACAATTTCACCAGCTGAAATCTCCAGTCCTAAAAGGTAGGGGATGCTATTTTTTAGGAAAAGATTCCAATTAATCTTGTAGCATTCATTTTGCTTCATGGAAGCTCCTGTTCCATGAAGGTAGATCTCGAAGCCCCCCATGAGACGTTGCCCTTAACAGACAACCTAGGGGAATTTTGCTAGGCTTAGTGGCAAACAAATCTTTAACAATCATTGCAAAAGAAATTGAAGAACCGATAATAGCATACAGACTTAAAACATTCTCAAGAAAAAGCCCAGAAAATATGAGGCTTGAGTTATTTCTTCAATACTTGTCAATTGCTTGACTCATATTACAGAAAAATGCACACCATCCCAAGCAAATTGGTGACTCTATGTGCACTTAGTGTAGGCTCTCTAATTTCGCACTTAAGCTACCCTTAGATAAATGGTCTAATCTTATATACATTTTCCCCTCATCTCCCCATTCTAACTTTTTGAGTATTGTGGTTTAAGAAAAGGAAAAGGCTGGCAGAAAAAATTCCTAAGCTGGTGGGGCAATTTCTAGACCTGCTACAATTTCACCAGCTGAAATCTCCAGTCTTAAAAGGTAGGGGATGCTATTTTTCAGGGAAATATTCCAATTAATCTTTTAGCATATTTCTTTTTGCTTCATGGAAGCTCCTGTTCCATGAAGATAGATCTCGAAGCCCCCCATGAGACCTTACCCTTAACAGACAACCTAAGGGAATTTTGGTGGCCTTAGTGCCAAACAAATCTTTAACAATCATCGCAAAAGAAATTGAAGAACCGATATTAGAATACAAACTTCAAACATTCTCAAAAAAAATCCTGGAAAATATGAGGCTTAAGTTATTTCTTCAATATTTGTCACTTGCTTGACTCATATTACAGAAAAATGGAGACTCTGACCACTACCTATGTGCACTTAGTGCAGGCTCTCTAATTTCACACTTAAGCTACCCTTAGATAAATGGTCTATCTTATATACAATTTCCCCTCATCTCCCCATTCTAACTTTTTGAGTATTGTGGTTTAAGAAAAGGAAAAGGCTGTCAGGAAGCTAAAACATCTTGATTCTCAACTTGACGAAGTCACAGAATGAAAGCTTCAATAACTACAAATGAAATACTGTCTCAAGCTCCCTCACACCATCTAATCAAATCCAAATTGCACCTATTCGGTGTGAGGCACAAGTTGTAACACTTCACAATCTAGAATCAAGAGAAATCGTGTAAATCAAGAGGGGCATGCTAGGTTGAAAGTCTAGCCTATCCATGTTCTCTAACACAAAGACCCCAGTAGCTTGCTTAAGTCCCTTGTTTGATCTCTTGTTTGAGAATCCACTTCCACAAATACAAAGTCAATAGAAACATTATGGCATCAATCCTGCAGACTTCTGACAGGACTTTAGTACCAAAACATTTCCAGAAGGGCACAAAAGTAAAAATAAATATGCTTTTCTTTTTCATTTGGCAACACGTTTTTTAAGAGAGAGAGTTAACGCTGATCCATCTCTTTACTCTATAACCTTTACTTGAAATCAAAAATAATATATGAAGGTAGTTATGCATACTTTGATCTTGAAAAGGAGTCTATTTGCTCAAATGCATTTCATGTTTTCTTTGACAATCTCATATTTCATTTACTAAATGTTTTTAACATGGTTACTGTGAACTAGATATGTTATGATGATGCTCTGATTAAAATAATGGCAAAACTCTCAACACAATCTACTTGTAGGAAAAACAATTTGGAAGTCGTTACACAACAATGGCATAGTTCCCCTGTTAATTGGGTTGATTCTTAAAAATTAAGGAAAGAAGTACATTGGAAACCCCACCTAGTCCCTCCCCCTCGAAGCTGGTATATGATGATCTTCAACAAAGCATCCAAAGGAAATCCAGGAGCTTCCGGAGCTGGATGTATTATAAGAAATGAATAAGGTAAATTGATTGTCGCAGCTTTAAAAAGAATTAAACGAGGGAACCACAATGAACAGAAGTCCAAGCCCTCATTTTGGGATTACAAATATGCAAGATTTATGGTGACTCCATGATAATTTTGAATGCTGTAAAAAGAAAAAATCACAAAATTGAAAAATTAGCAACCTCCTCCAGCAAGTTAGGCCACTCCTAAACTCATTGGATAGGTATACTGTTCAACATATTTTTAAAGAAGCTAACAAAGAAGCAGATTGACATGACTGAAGAAAGCGTGACAAATTCAAAATCCGCATTCATTGCCAAAATTTAAATTAAACTCGGAACGGCAATCAAAGAACAATATGTCAATAGATTAGTTTCGACTTGTCATAACATTAATTAAAGCAATCATGATTCGGAGATCTGAAGGATACCATGGATGGAAACCTCTAAAACACGTTCATATTTGAAATTTGTTCGTGACAACCATAAACATCTTCTGAATGACGGCTACGAATGATGCCAAACAAAGGTAAGAATAATGATGAGATGGTACGTCCTTACTCATTTAAGGCAAGGCAAAATTCCAAAGAAAGTTAAACACCTGCTAGTTTTTAGAAGCCCGATGGATACACCTACATGAGAAGGCGGAAAAAGGCATCTACAGGAGCAGATTTCTTAAAGCAAGCACAGGGATTTCTTATTGCTTGGCTAGTTGCACTTATTTCTGATAAGAAGATGAAAATGATATGTAATTTAAATATTATAAATTGAGGAGGGTCATTATATCGATCATAATGATAAATATGTAAAAATAGAAAGAAGCCAAAAGATAATAGATATATGCTTTTCCAGGATTTTGGTAATCCTGCCCTCTTTTTTCAATGTTCTATGAGGTTTTTTTTTTCAAAACCTAAAACGGATGAAAAACTGAAATATGTTTTTTTTAAATATAAAGGGAATGGTGAAATATGTTTCTTTTTTAAATATAATATGCAGGGAATGGTCCCCAAGACTGTATTTACTAATAAAAAAACAGTACCATAGTAAAATTTCTTTCAAAGAAATTAAAAAAGATTAAAATTTGCACATAACAAATAGTATGTATGGATGCACAGTTACCTTGATCCTTGTACTTTGCATACAGTTCGTTCATCTCCTTATAGTTGGAGTTGGTCAGCCCACTGCCCAAACAACAATAACAAACTTATATCATTCAGCTGTTTCCGAAAATACAGACAATTACTTCCAAAAGGTAAATAAAACAAAGGACAAAAACTCACAAGATCTGATATGTGATTGAGATTTACAACCTTCAATTACTCAACACAAATACAAGATTGGGTGGATGTTGTAACCAAGTTAATTACAGGCTGCTAAGAACTGTAAGATAAGGATGCCTATATGCTTTATAAGCTTTGCCAATGGAAAAAGAGGTTAAGAGAGTGAAAGAAACAGTAAAGATATATTACATTCATTGTCCATACCCCTGCTAACCAGAGGCTTGTGTCTAGTAAGAACTGTGAGAGATCTTAAAGTTTTGCCAATTGGGAAAGAGGCTAGAAAGTAAAACTCTCATGGATAAATTACATTCATTGCCCATCCCTCCTGCAAACAAATGCTCTAAATGTGCTTGTGTGCTAAATGCTCCTGGAAGCCTTCCATTAATTAGCTTGAGATGTGGGATTGTTTTAAAAGTAATGATCTTGTCACATATAAGTTCATATTTCATAACTTATGGAGATACAAGGCAGGATTAACCACAAGATTTGTCAAAAAGAAGAAACTTTCAGAAGTAAAAATTCTCTATAGGCGTTCTGTCCAGATTCTGACCTAATAAGTAGGCTTATAGATAGACCCAAAAAAAAAAAGACAGCCTAAAACTATTCTTTTGCAATGTTAATTTCAATTGAATCAAAGAAAAAATCGTCTAAAATATCATTTTGTTGCCTAAAACTAGTTTTTGCAGTATGCCAATTTCGATCGGGTTAAATAAAAAAACAGAGTGTCTAAAAGAGATCACTATAAATTGATAACTGTAACCAAAAGGAAAAATCACCATTGAGAGGCAACATTGACTATAAGTAAAACTTTGCCCTTGTAAATGCTGAGATCCACATCATTGCCTCTTATGTCCTGCAATTTTACGTTTCTAATATCAGAACCAATATGCAAGCTGAGCCCACGATGCAAACTACAAAAATATTAGGTACTTAAAATTGGAGAAAGGCAATAAATTAAAGTGGATATGGATTTAGAATCTACTTTAACAGTGAAGTCGTGGACAGAAGTACTCCCTTCAGATGAGTTGCCACCCATGACTGAAAAAGCTTTGCGCGGCTGGTTAATGGAGAAAACCCTCTTCAGAAAAGAGAAAGTTTTGGTGATTATGGCTAAATATGATGACTAGAAAAAATTTATGGGTATGGCCAAATATCTGTTTAAGATGTATCCAACAAAAAGTAGCGGGAAAGAGAATTTATATGCACGATAGCTTATAGGCGAAGAAAAGGGAATTGAAATTTGGGGTTTATAAGAAGCTTCTATGACACGTGTGGGAATAATAAAGCAGGGTCTGACAAGAATGGCTTTCAAATTTCAAATCCTGGAGTCTTGATAAGACGAGAAGATCGGTTTTTTATGTTTGTCCTGTGTGAACGGAGGTGGAATATAAATGTAGTTGGTGGGCCCTTGCTGCAAAAGCTATCTCATATTGATTCTCCAGGCTCGGAGTACCGTGTGTAGGGATCCTGCCGAATACGACTTTTGTGATGGTTAGGCAGGAGGGCCCATGGTGGTGCACCCTGTTTCTATGGGTTAGTTATATAGTTAAGTGTGTTAGTATTATAACTAATATATATATATATATACGTTCAAAGTTATCTTTTTCTTCTATATTCATCATCCTAATCTTAATTGAACCAAATCATATCCCTAATTGAATCTTAATATTATATAAATTCAATATTAATGATAAATATTTTAATCTAAAATTTTAATATCAGTCTTTATATAAAAACAATCTTTCTATTTTATTTTTATCTCTTTTTGCATGCAAATCATTCCACATTGGAAAAGTAAACTAAATTCTAATATCAAAAAAATCATAAAATATTTTAAATACAAAAACTTTTGATTTATATCTTTTAAATAAGTTGTTAGGGGAAATAAACTTCTACTTCTAGATTTTTTAGTTCAATTGAATTTTATTGGTCTTTAAATTTGAATGAAATCAAGAGAATATTTTGAAAAGCAAGAAAGATAATATCTTCCAAATAAATTTTAAGAAAAAGATATAACATCCATTTTCTCTAATATTAAAAATAATTTCAAATCTATAATAAAAAATATTGCTATTTTTTAATCATTTATACTTATTTTTATTCAATTTGTTACATATAAATAAAAACGTTATATAAAATTTCTAAAATATATATAAAACAATAGAAATTAAAACTATACTAAGGCCTGGCTTAAACGTCACACACTAAGCTTTGACTGCTTAGTGTGGATGTGTCGTGGGGCCCCCTCTTAACCGGCCATTCCAAGTGTCGTTTTTTACTTTTGCCTTTCCCGTCACCTTCACCTACCTTCATTTTCGTTTACCTTAGCAGTTCTATTTACCGCTGCAGTTAGCAATCAACCGCGTAGTTCCCGCATATGATTCAAACCAAACGCAAAACTGTTCTCGTGTTGCAAAGTTTGGTGGATGCCTGAAATAAATGTGGTCTCATGGAATGCCAGATAGCAGGATATATGCAAAATGGAATTTTTGAAAGGCTTGAGGAAATTTCAAGCAAATGCAACTGCAGTTGTAAAGCCAAACTCCGCAACTTTTGTCAGTAGCCTCCTTGCCTGTGCGAAAATGGGAGCTTCGAAATAGGGTATGGAATCCATTGGAGGAATTTTTTCAGATGTTGTGGTTGCAACTACCTTGGTATACGCTCCTATGCCTCCCTTTTCTTGGTCTAAAATTTGTCAAAACACAACCTATTCCATCGCTTAAGATGATACTTGACACATTGCAACTTCTTAACAAAAGAATACATAGCAGTACCATACACAGGGGCTCCATCCCACCACCACTGAGCAACAAGATTATACAAGGAAGAATCACGTAGCCACATAAGCTGAAATTTGAAAAGAGGATTCTTTGGATTAGGAAAAGAAGAAGTTGAAAACTTAATTGGCCAATGATTAGAGCCACACCAATCCAGAATCTCAGAGCAAGTGACCAAACTGCCCCCAACCAAAAAACTAGAAACAAGAAACCTATCAAGCCTCTCAAAAATCGCTTATGGCCCAGTTTGCCAATTATTCCAAGTAAAAATGCCATTAGAGGGTTTAACATCAATAAGAGCAAGAGAATCCACATTAGCCCGAAACAAATTTGAACTAGGACCCAGTCTCGGTAGCCCCCTCTTTTCTCCTCAAGACACAAGACATAATTGAAATCACCAGCTAAGATCTAAGGCAAATAAGGTGCACAAGACCTAACATATCTGATATGGGCCCAAAGCTCGCTTTTACCACGGATGTCAATCAGAGCATAAACATTACTAACCAAAATAGTCTCACCAGAGTCCAAAACTGAAGCCACCACCGAAATAGAGGAATGGCTAGCAATCCACCAATGAGGAACAACCTTACGAGGATCCCAGAAAAGTGCCAAACCTCCAGAACTTCCCTTAGAACCAATACACTGACAATGACTAGAAAACCAAATACGAGGAGCATACTGAAGCATGAAGTCCACCTGAAGCTTTGTCTCTTGAACACAAAAGATATTTGGAGAATGAATCCCAATCAAATTCTAAATAGTTTTTTGATAGGAGGTGTTATTCAACCCCCTTGCATTCCATGAAAGAATAATCATGAGGAAGGTTGAGCGAAGTGGGCATCAATGGTCTTAACAGACCTAGATTCCACCAGCAAATCCCCAGTAGTTTTAATCTTGTCCATATCCTTCTTACAACCGACTTTAGAGGAGTTATCAAAATTCCCCTTCTTGAGAGGGCGTTGCAACACCCCTAGATAAGAAGTCGACCTCTAACCTTTACCTGAAGACAAAGCCTCCTTAGCTAAATCTGCTAAAATAATATCATCCTGCAAGCCAGCAGAAGAGTCCGGAGGCCCAGAACTCCCCTGCTCCAAAGGTAGACATGTCCTTAATTACAATTGTCTGTTCCCGCCCTGTATCCATACTCATAACCCTAGATGAAATCTCAACAAGAATCCTCTCCTCCAAGGCCTGATTATCCAAGACCTCAAAACGATTGAATCCCTAATCACTCTATCTGTCCTTATAGGTCCACTTCTAACCCCTCCCCTTAGCTTTCGGCTTAATAGGAATAAAGCCATCCTTATCAAACCCCCCCTCAGCCCCAGGCACCTTGATTTTATCTCCCTTAGGCCCCGATGAAGTAGGAGAAGAAGCCCCAGCCGATTTGGATGTCGGAGGACATTGGCATTGAAGGTGACCATACTCATGACAAAAATGACATCGAAAAGGGAGGGACTCATAATCTATCTGCTGAATCCACGAGGCAGAGCCAATACAGATTTCCAAAGAATCTGGCAAAGGATTATTTAAGTCATTTTCAACATAGATGCGAGCAAAAGAAAATACCCTTTTAACCAAAGTAGTTTGAGCAATGGCAACCAGCTTCCTCAACAAAGCAACAATTTGGTGCAAAATATCCTCTCTCCATAACTCCAAAGGCAGCCATGGTAGGTGAACCCACACAGGAACCCAGGAAGACAGATCGTTTGCAACATTGAATCCCCCATGCCAGGGTTTCATTAACAAGCCCACCTAATTGTAAAAATGCGGCCCTCCCTCAAAAACACGATTATGATCCAAGATGCAAGAAAAATCAACCAAGAAATAGCCATTCCTAGCAACCAAATTATCAAAATCACCCTCAACTTGCCAGGTTCAACGCATCCAGGACTCCAAAGCCGAGAGGGGGACACGAATACCCAAAAACTTACAAATTAGAACATGTTGAGTCAAATAAGAGAAGTCCTCTTGCATTGATTCCAGAGAGATAACTAGAACTGGATGAGCTTGACTCTGCGACAAATAGCCATTCACTTTCTTAAGCTTAGAGCTCTCACCCACAAACGAGGAATCCATCATCTATGCATGCACATCTGCAGAATTTCCCAGAGATGACTTTGCACCCGCAATCACCAAGCTCTTGGTAGCCCCAACCATACCTCCAAACTCAACTCCCTCCACTGCCAAGCAAAGAGAAAACCCCACACCATAACCAAAAACATCACCAACCTCCTCACGCGCCAGCCACCACACCCCACGCACCCCACACCACACAACCAAAAACCTAACCAACCTCCTGACGTGCCAGCCACCACACCCCACGCAACAGACCCCACACCAACCTCCTCGTGTACCGACCACCACACTCCACACAACAAACCCCACACCCTATGCACCACACTCCAAACACATGAAGAAATAGAGAAAAGGAGAACATGATAGTCACTCGCACACCAAGGAAAACCCTCCCCACAAACACATGTCACTCCCCACAAACTTAGGCATGCAAAAGGAAATGGAAACTCTAACATGCAACCTCACAGGCCCTAGCTTGCAGGCGAACGCTCCAGCCACCAGCACTTGAACCCATCCGCCAATGATAGTTGATAAATATGGCTAACTTAATGTGAATTTGATTTTTTTTGCAGGTTATTGGATAACAATTGTTTAACAAGTACGATTCTAGATATTTTTCAGGATTCAATAGGTTTAATTTTTTTTTATAAGAGTTCTTTTTATTAAATAGAAAAGAAAAGCATACAACCGTATGCTAAGCAAGAGATAACTAGCGCTTCAACTACACCCTAAGACGACCAGACTCCATACAACTTTCATTGATAATTTGGTCATGATGATAAAAGTTTCAAAATTGACAATTCCACTGTCAAAACCAAAAAACCCCAACTCGTACAAGCCACATTCAGACTTATCAACTACTGGAAATTTCAAAAAACCAAAAAACCAAACAAATTACATGAACCCAATAAGCTTTGCAAAGGACTCGAAGTCTCGAATCCAATCGAAGCCTCGGGTCGCCGTTAAACCATGTTTTTTCTTTAAGAACTCCACTGCAACAACAACAATCATCTGATGCCGCATGAGAGCCCAATATGAATTTCTTATTAATTGTTAAGTAAATTTAAGAATTTTTTTTTCAAGACAAATTACAATATTTGTGTGTTTTATGCGTGATTTGCCAACTTTCAATTTTCTTGTAGATTTAATTTCTTTCGCTTGTAGATTTAAATTCGGAGAAACATCAATAACTCATTGCCTCTCAAAATTGTCCCTCTCCTTGGAATGTATCTTTGGACTATATTATTTGTCTATAGATATATAAACATGTTGGGTTAATATAATAATCATTTCTAATTTATTGTGTTGAACAAGTTTATGTTTTTCCTTGTGTAATAGTGAATTTCGTAACAATGTTTCATGGCTTTACTCTTGCCATTTGTAATCGCATGAGAATTTCTAAAATCTTTTTTTAATAATCCATTTTGTGCATAATTTGTTATTCTTGCCTTCCATGATACCACAATATTCAATCCATGTGTATGGTCTATGTTCCATACTTTGTATGCAAATATAAACTATTTTTTTTTTCATATTTAATATGTACAATTAATAAAAATCACTAAAAATGTTTTAATATAGAAAATTTTCTATAAAAAATTTATAAATTGATTTTTTTTGACAATTTATATTTTTCATAAAAAAGTCAAATGACAAGTAGAGGTGGCCGTCAAATTCTAGACCTGTTACTAACCTATAATTATGTTTATGACTTTAAATGAGCTCCCTATGAATCATAAGAGGACTGGTAATTTAATAGTAGAATGTATAAAAGAGCTCTTCATAAATCCTAACTGGTTTGTAGAAATTTCACATGGTAATGATATCAGGAGTAGAATCTCTAAGCATAAAATATGGCTCAAGAAAGAGCGATGACAATGAACCCCGCACGAACCATAGAAGGGCTGATAAGTAGAGTATCCTAATGTGCATAAGAAAGATCTCAGGTTCAAATTCTAATTGATCCATAGATTTTCTATAGATAATAAAAATTACAAGAGTTTGTTGTTCTCGATATTTTTTGTGTTTGTTTTGCAAAAAAAAAATAACTAATATTTTTTCATTTATATTAAACACATTTATAGTTTTACCTGAATATGACAACTTGGTCAATGCCCATAGAAGAAGCATGTTGAATATAGCTTGAATTCAGACAATTACCGTATCCTGCCTTATCACACTGTGCCCTGACCCACTGACTAATCAAATATTTGATTCTCTAAAGTGAACATATATATTTTTAATTTAAAATATATATATATAATATATGGTCCATCGAGATTATTAAATATTGAATTTCTAGGAGAAAAGGCGACACACCCAGATCCATTTTCATTTGTTAAAGAGTTATAGCAAACAGAAGAATGAAGACAATAGCATTGTTGACAAACAATGGCACCCTTAACTAATCTATAGAGTAAGATGATGCTGAAAAACGTTAGCCAATTGACGGTTTTTTAACTAGAAAGGATGGTGTATATCTTTGTCAAATATGCTGAAAAGAAAAGGCCAATAAGCATGTAAGTTACTGATTTTTTGAAGAACGTCAAGTGCTATTATACTGAAAATGAATCATGAGCACTCTCTAATTATGTCGTATATAAAATCATATGAAATAGAATAGATCAAGTGTATCTGCAACATTAATATGTACTGTGAATGGTAACTACTAATCCATTTTGTCTTGTATAGTATAATCAGAACCATGCCTCAGTTGATTATTGGTTCTTTATTCTCCAACATTCTGTGCAAATAGAATGGCTACAAAAAGTAGTTTCTCAGAGTATTAGGCGACACCCAACAGTTTCTTGATATCTTTCTGCAAACAAAAGATTACAAATATTAGCCATTAATCTTGTAAGATGTGTCATAGAACAATAAAACCACTTCGAAAAGTTTTTATTGATAATGTAATTTTCATGGAATAAATTGACCAAATATTGAATGGATATGATATGATATATAGAACTGAATTTTTTTAAGAACCTCAATCTTCAACGGAGATGTTGTGGGTGCATATCTATCAACTACATTTCCATCTTTGTCCACCAAAAACTTAGTGAAGTTCCATTTTATGCTGTCACCCAAAAATCCACCTTTGCTTGATTTCAAGAACTTGTAGATAGGAGCTGCATTACCTCCATTGACCTCAACCTACATGATCGAAATGCAATACAAACAAGACGATCAAAGAAGCAACCTTATTTACTAGTTAATTGAAACTTTAATTTTCTTATGATAACATAGCCCTAGCATAATTGGCAAAGATATCCAATAAGCAATCAAAAAATAGCTAATATGCTAACCTTGTCAAAAATGGGAAACTCTGCTTTAAAGCGAGTACATGCCACTTCAACAATCTGCTCGTTATTACCTGGTTCCTGTCCACCAAACTGATTGCATGGGAAGGCTAGGATTTCTACTCCTGTTGTTATCAATATTGAAAGTTGTCAGAAAGCTTCAGAACTTGTCAAGAGAAATCAAGGTTTGAAAGCCAAATTTAAGAAAAATTGTTGGTTATATGATATAATTGGAGGTCAGACCTTTTTCATGTATGATCTAATTGGAGATGAAGGCTATTTACATCCATAAAGCCGGGTTATCCATCAAAATTCCTTTCTAATTTATAACTCAATCATTGTTTTAGTTCATACGAGTGTGTTGTCTTCCGTTGTTCAAAACCACCTGAATACCAAGGACAACGTCTCTCTTATAAATTCAGTTACCCCAAGAATTTCAACTGCATGGATATGTGCCCTACAATGTATTTGTTGAAATCTAGGTCACTTACAGTGTTCAAAACTGACTTCTATCATCTATAAAAGATTTGTTCTGCCACATCCAGGTACCACTCTTGGAAGGAGCCCATAGAATGGAAGTCTAATCAAGCTCTGGGAATAGTACAAAAAAAGAGGATTGTGACTAAAGTTGGAGAGCAATTTTAATTTATAGTAATATTAAACTTACCATGCAAGCTAGGGGAATTTTGGTGGGCATTTTTTCTCAACATTTACATAAGAGAAAAGTTGGGCTTAGTACCAAATAAAACTTTAACAATAATTGCAAAAGAATTGAAGAACTGATGATATCATACAAACTTTAGCCATTCTCAAGAAAAAGCCTGGAAAATGTGAGGCTTAAGTTATTTGCTTCAATATTTGTCAATTGCTTGACTCATATTACAGAAAAATGCACACAATCCCAAGCAAATTGGAGACTCTTACCACTACCGATGTGCACTTAGTGGAGGCTCTGTAATTTCTCACTTGAGCTACCTTAGATAAATGGTCTATTTTATATAGTTTTTGAATTTTCCCCTCATCTCCCCATTTTGAGTATTGTGATCTAAGAAAAGGAAGGCTGGCAGGAAGCTAAAACTTCTTGATTCTCAACTTGATGAAGTCACAGAACTAAAGCTTCGATAGATACAAAATTACAAATGAAATACTGTCTCCAGCTCCCTCACACCATCTAATCAAACCCAAATTACACCTATTCAGTGTGAGGCATAAGTTGTAACAATTCACAATCTAGAATCAAGAGAAATCTTGTAAATCATAGGCAGAACACCAAACTTAACCAGGGCACAAGGAGGGGCATGCTAAGTTGAAAGTCTAGCCTATCCATGTTCTCTAACACAAAGACCACAGTAGCTTGCTTAAGACCCTGATTTGATCTCTTGTTTGAGAATCCACTTCCGCAAATACAAAGTTAATAGAAACATTATGGCATCAATCCTGTAGACTTCTGACTGGACCATAGTACTAAAACATTTCCAAAAGGGAACAAAAGTGAAAATAAATATGCTTTTTTTATTTTTTTTGGCAACAATTTTTTTTAGAGAGTGAGCTAATGTTGATCCATCTCTTTAGTCTATAACCTTAATTGACTTAAAATAGAAAATCATACATGAAGGAAGTTAGGCATGCTTTGATCTTGAAAAGGAGTATATTTGCTCGAATGCATTTCTTGTTTTCTTTGACCATCTCATATTTCATTTACTAAATGTTTTTAATATGGTTACTACGCTCTGATTAAACTAATGGCAAAGTTCTCGACACAATCTACTTGTAGAAAAGCAATTTGCAAGTCATTACACAACAATGGCCTAGTTCCCCTGTTAATGGAGATAGAGGGGTTTATTTTTCAAAATTAAGGAGAGGTGTACAATGGAAAACCTGCCTACCCCCTCCCCTCAAAGGTGGTATAAGATGAACTTCAACAGAGCATCCAAAGGAAGTCCAGGAGCTTTTGGAGCTGGATGTGTTATAAGAAATGAATAAGGCAAATTGATTGGAGCAGCTTCAAAAAGCCTTAAAAGAGGGAACCAACAATGAAGCAGAAGTCCAAGCCCTCATTTTTGGATTACAAACATGTAAGGCTTATGGTTGCAAAAAAGTAGAAATTGAAGGTGACTTCATGATAATTATGAATGCTGTAAAAAAGAAAAGTCACAAAATTGGAAAATTAACAACCTCCTCCAGCTAGTTTGGCCACTCCTAAACTCACTGGATAGGAGTATCGTTCAACATATTTTTAGAGAAACTAATAAAGAAGCAGATATACTTGCCAATTTTGCAAATGACATGACCGAAGAAAGTGTGACAAATTCAAAAGCCAACTCGACAGAAATCAATAAATAAACAAGATGAAAATAGATTGGTTTCGACTTGTCATAACATTAATTAACGCAATCATGATTCAAAGATTGATGGAAACCATTCAATGATTCCCCACTAGTGAATTTGGGAGTAATTAAAAAGTCAGTGGCAGTTACAAGGTATTCTATTTAAATGAACAATCTTTAGAGGGCAGTGAGCAGCATAAAAGGGCGTTTAAAACTCTGACGCAACAGTAAATAGAGGATGGGATCGTGAGGGTTATTTTAGGAGATTTCTTTTTCTGGTTTAAAAGAGGGAGATTTGGTGCTGTGGAGGAGAAGACATTTTGGGGTGGTAACTGTTTTTAATGGGGAGGCAAAGGCTTAGAAAATTTTACGGGGGGAAGTCGCTGAGCAGAGTGTTGGGCACTTTTCTTTTGTTGTTCAGGTTTTCTTTATCGGTCTGATTAGTTTTTGGCATTCTCTTATATTTGTTTCTGTACCTAGACAGTATGTAATATAGGTGTCTGTGCTGACCTATGTTGTTGGCCTTTTATAAGTTGATGTACTATGCACTCAAGTTTTGTGTTGGTTTTGATTTTGAATAAAAGGAATATTGTAGTATCTTCTTTGGGTATAACGTGAACCTGTTGCCCATATTCAGTTGCTGCATATCCTGTTATTGTTCATGCTTTTGAGGATTCATGGGATCAAAGCACTTTTGACAGGTTGATTTGCAAGGCCAATTATTTGTTTTTTTGTTGTTAGTGATCATCTTGCAGGAGCAGACGTCAATCTGCATCAGAGATGGTCATGGCAACCTGGCAAGGGCAACCTCTTAAAAACCATTCATATTTGAGATTCAGATTTTGCTCATGCCAACCATAAATATCTTCTAAATGAGGGCTACGGATGAGGCCAAGCAAAGGTAAGAATAGATGAGACAGAACGTCTTCACTCACTTAAGGCAAGGCACATTCCAAAGAAAATTAAACCCCTGCAAATTTTTGGAAGCCCGATGGATACACCTACGTGTTTGGTAGGTGGCCAGAGACAAATGGCTTTTCTTGGCAGTATAACAGAGCAGCAATTAAAAAAATTCTTCAAAACCCGAAGTGGACTGCTCCTCAATGCAATACAATGGGTACTGGGGAAGAAATTCATGGAAACTGATCACCAATACAGGGTAAATACAGACATTTCATCAATGTTCATGGCAGTGCTTCTAGATCTCAAAGAAGCTAAGTAACTGGTAAAGAAAATGGCAAAAGCATTGATCAGGAACTAGTTCCTTGGAGTCTGAATGAAGTCATACTAATAGCAGTCTTTGGTGTTGGTATACCTCCTCCGAACAGGATTTACTGGTTAACAATGGCATTGTCAGTGACCCATGGAGCCCTCTCATTGTGATGAGAATGCCACAGAAGGAGGCGAGAAGGCGGAAAAAGGCATCTAGAGGAGCAGATTTCTTAAAGCAAGCGCTGGGACTAGTGACAATTGAAGGTATTGCTTGGCTAGGTGCACTCATTTCTGATAACTCTGAAGATGAAGATGATATGTAATTTAAATACTATAAATTGAGGAGGATCATTATATCGATCATAATGATAAATATATGAAAAGAGAAAAAAGCCAAAAGATAATGGGATAGATGCTTCTACAGGATTTTTGTAATCTATAAACTGAAATACGATATTTTTTTAAAATATAATATAAAGGGAATGGTCCCCAATACTGTAATTTACTGATTAAAAAAACAGTGATATTGTGATTGTTTTAAAAAGAAATTAAATAAAATGATTAAAATCTGCACATAACAAATAGTATGTATGGATGCACAATTACCTTGATCCTTGTACTTTGCATACAGTTCACTCATCCCCTTATAGTTGGAGTTGGTCAGCCCACTGCCCAAACAACAATACCAAAATTATATCATTCAGCTGTTTCCGAAAATACAGACAATTACTTCCAAAAGGCAAATAAAACAAAAGACAAAAACTCACGAGATCTGATATGTGATTGAGATTTACAACCTTCAATTACTCAACACAAATACAAGATTGGATGGTTGTTGTAACCAAGTTAATTACAGGCTGCTAAGAACTGTGAGATAAGGATGACTATATGCTTTATAAGCTTTGCCAATGGAAAAAAAGGTTAAGAGAGTGAAAAAAGCAATAGAGATATATTACATTCATTGTCCATCCCCCTACTAACCAGCGCTTGTGTCTAGTAAGAACTGTGAGAGATCTTAAAGTTTTGCTAATTGGGAAAGAGGCTAGAAAGTAAAAAATCTCATAGGTGAATTACATTCATTGTTCATCCCTCCTGCAAACAAATGCTCTGAATGTGCTTGTGTGCTAAATGCTCCTGGAAGCCTTCCATTAATTAGCTTGAGATGTGGGATTGTTTTAAAAGTAATGATCTTGTCACATATAAGTTCATATTTCAGAACTTATGGAGATACAAGGCTGGATTAATCATAAGATGTCAAAAAGAAGAAACTTTCAAAAGTACAAATTCTCTATAGGCGTTCTGTCGAGATTCTGACCTAATAAGAAGGCTTATACATAGACGAAAAAAAAATAGACAGCCTAAAACTATTCTTTTACAATGTTAATTTCAATTGAATCAAAGAAAAAATGGTCTAAAATATCATTTTGTTGCCTAAAACTAGTTTTTGCAGTATGCCAATTTCAATTGGGTTAAATAAAAAAACACAGTGTCTAAGAGAGATCATTATAAATTGATAACTGTAACCAAAAGGGAAAATCACCATTGAGAGGCAACATTGACTATAAGTAAAACTTTGCCCTTGTAAATGCTGAGATCCACATTATTGCCTCTTATGTCCTGCAATTTTAAGTTTCTAATATAAGAACCAATATGCAAGCTGAGCCCAAGATGCAAACTACAAAAATATTAGGTACTTAAAATTGGAGAAAGGCAATAAATTAATGTGGATATGGATTTAGAATCTACTTTAACAGTGAAGTCGTGGACAGAAGTACTCCCTTCAGATGAGTTGCCACCCATGATTGAAAAAGCTTGCGCGGCTGGGAAATGGAGAAACCCCACTTCAGAAAAGAGAGAGTTTTGGTGATTATGGCTAAATATGACCTGCACGATGGAAATACCTAAAGAGAATTATGGGTATGTCCAAATATCTGTTTAAGAAGGTATCCAACGAAAAAGTAGAGGGATAGAGAATTTATATGCAGGATAGCTTATAGGCGAAGAAAAGGCCATTGAAATTTGGGGGTTATAAGAAGCTTCTATGACACGTGTGGGAATAATAAAGCAGGGTCTGACTAGAAGGGCTTTCAAATTTCAACTCCTGGAGTGTTGATAAGACGAGTAGATCGGATTTTTATGTTTGATCCGTGTGAACAGAGGTGGAATATAAATGTAGTCGGTGGGCCCTCGCTGCAAAAGCTATCACATATTGATTCTGCAGGCTCGGAATACCGTGTGTAGGTATCCTGCCGAATACGACTTTTGTGATGGTTAGGCAGGAGGGCCCATGGTGGTGCACCCTGTTTCTATGGGTTAGTTATATAGTTAAGTGTGTTAATATTATAACTAGCACTTGCACCTATAGGAGGTTCAAGGGAGACGTCGATAGTAAATTATATGAAGTAATATATGATAATACAAATCAAAGAAAAGAATAAGAGATATTATTTTATTTAATAATTTTCTTATCTAAGATAATGTCTACAAATAACACATCAGATTTATAATATTAATTTTGGATATATACTTATATGTGGTTTTGGATAAAAAGTAATAATTTTATAGATTTTTTGACAAAAATATTTTCTCATTATAAAATTTTAAAACACGATATTAAAGGCCACATCTCAATTTAGTAGTGACCATCATTTATAATAGTCCACAATAAACATAAATCAACAAAAAGAAATGGCATATATTAGTCTAATATATTTCATAACCAATGTGATATAAAGAAAAATGCTCTCCCAACTACCAATCTTTAATCCTTTAAAAAAATTCTTGAGACTCTTGTAAAGACAATTTAGTTTACATAATTGATGACAAAAAAAAAATCTATCAAACATCTCAATAGTGATTTTTAATTCTCAAGCCAAATTATTTCATTCATATATTAACTTATAAACATTTTTTTTTTTTTATCAATAATAATAGTTTATTTTATTTAGTTTAAAAAGAAGATTACAACAGATTCTCCTAGCTCACACCAGAAAGAGAAACAAACGAAGGGCTCCACACCAGACCAACAAACACCACAGAGTAGCAGTTACAGCCAAAATACACTAAAATGTAAAAACTTTTAACAAGACTACAATTTTGCTCCACCACTTGGCCTCCTCTTGGTCTATGACTAGAGAACCATAGCAAAGCTTTTCCTTTTGCTATCTTTCCTCCCCTTGACAACTTCCCAACCATCCTCTACCTTTGCAGCCTCCTTCTGCCAGTCCCTTCCTTTCGCTGCAAGCTCATCTTTCATCATTTCAGCCTCCTCCTTTTGCCTTTCCTCCGAAGCTTCATGATGCATCCATGCAACATCCTCCATTGGTTGAACATTCTTCCCTTCCTCCTCTCCACTACTTACCCATTTTTCCTTCTTCTTCGACAGGCCTGATTTCTCCCTACAGTCTGGGGTTTTAGCTCCCTTATGAGTTTCTGCTGCTTTTCCATCAAACACTTTTCCTTCATCAGCATCTTTCGTGTTGGGCTTCTCAGCTACACCTGTCCCTCCCAACGGATCTAGACCCTTGTTAGACTGTGGGAAATCAGATTTTTCCACAATCCCAGAAGTTACCTGAGCTTGCAATTCTGCATTGCCACCTTGCTTTTCAACAACATAATGCCTACGTGAGGCATTCTGCCACCATGTAGTTGGTTTGTTCCATCTGGGTTTTGCACATTATGCAGCAAAATGGCTAGTATGGAAGCATCTCCTGCAACGAAATGTTACCCCTTCATAATCCAAGGACTGCACCCAACATCATTTAGAGGTTTTAATTGAAATCTCTTCTGGGAGTGTCTTTGATATTTCCATCTCCACCAAAATTCGGGCATAAGTGGAGTGCAATAGATTTGAAGAGCCCTCATCAATCATCAAAAAATTGCCTATAGAGTTTCCAATGGCCTCCAAGCAAGACTCAAACAAAAAATGGAGAGGTAGGTTTGGGAGTCTTACCCACAAAGGGACTTTATCAAAAGTTTTTGTTGCAGGGTTGAAAGTCGGATGTCAGGGCTTCAAGGAAAGAGAAAATTTCTCCTCCCAGCTCCAAAAGAAATCACACAATTTTGTTTCTATCAGTCACAGATTCAAAAACCACAATGAAAAACCCTCTGACTATTGGATAGATTTGAATACAACCATCTACAATGGGTTCCCAGTGTTCATAAATCCAAAGGTGTAATCACATAACATAGGCCAAAAGCCCCTGAATCTTCCTATCACAGCCAAATTAGAAAAAACTTGAACATTGTGAAAAACTTCCTTCTCAATCTCTTCCTGCAGAGAGATCATGGGTTTCTTAACATTTACCTCTGCATTATCCTTCTCCATTGCTTTGTGCTAAGGCACCTCGTGCACCATTGCCTTTGCAATGACCTTCCCTGTTGCTTGGTGCTGAGGCATCCCCTGTGTTTTCACTTTATCCAACCCCTGCATCTTCCCTGCATCAAAACGGTGAGCTCTTGCATCTTCCTTGGGCCCTGACTCCACCCAACAGCCCCTGCCTCCAGCATTTTCTCTTGTGCGGCACCTTGCAAAATTTTGGGTTGGGCCCTCGTCCACTCTCCCACGGCTCTGTGAAAATAGAGTCGTTGCAGCCCTAGCAGCCGGCTCAAAAAACATCGTTTCCTACTTTTAAATCACTTTGAGATGATAACTTATAAACATTTTTAAAACAACAATCTCAATGGTGATTTTGAATTCTCAAGCATAATTATTTCATTCATATATTAACTTTTAAACATTTTAAAAACAACAAAACCATTCATTTGTCAACAAATTTGTGCCCTTTCAAAGCTTGTTCTGGCTATCTTCCACCCAACCTATTTGATGTTTATCTTGGACAGTCAAAACAAGGGTAGGAAAAAAGGGGATGCAAAGGCGGATAAGGCATCAAAGTTCATAGATAAGGTACAAAAAATTCATCTAAAAGTTCGAGAAAGACTTAAAGAACCAAGCAAAGTAAGCATGATAAGCATCACTATGATCAACATTGTGTTGAGCACACAAATTCCAAGTGAGTGACATCAAATTTTGGCAAATTAAAATTAAATTTTTTTTTTTTTTTGAAAATTGTCAAAATAATTTAAGAGCAACCAAATTTTTTGAAAGAATGTGAGATTTCCATAGACATGAAAGAAAGAAAGAAATAGAAAACCTGAACACATTTACTAATGTATTACTATAGTTTAAAATTTAGCTCTAAAAAAAGTATATGTTACCAACATTAAAGATTGTGTAAATAGCTTTTTATTCTAAATTCCTCAACTTTGTTTATAGTAAATAGGGTTTATTGCACAACATGAACAATTTTTTGTAAGATTTTTTAAATAAGACACATAAAAAAAACTCCACAAATTCAAAGATCTATCCTCCACATCCAAAACTAAGAAATTCTAGGACAACATTAAATATAATTAAAATACCAACAAAATTTAAAATAATGTCATCCGATGGACTTACAACACTACAAAATCGTAGTAGGAATTTGGGAAAAAAACAAATAAATAACAAAATCATAGCATTGTTAGTGGTTTGTTACACTTAACATGTTTCAGGAGATGTTCAGAAGAATTTTTAGTTAAGAATCTGTAATTGTTAAGCACTGTGAGGACCCTCCTCCCTATTTAGGGATCAATTGTGAAAAAGCACTACAAACTATTTAGTGCTTATTTCCAGATCCATTTCAGATCAATTGTGAAAGAGAAATACAAACTACTTAGTACTCATTTCAAGATTAATTGTGAAAGAGCAATACAAACTACTTAGTACCCATTTCCAGCATATATAAACTTCTGAATTTAGATCCTGACCTTTGAAGTGTATGGTATTTCAAAATTTCACTCTTAGTACTTAAAGTCTTTATGTATCTTTTAAAATCATATAATTGATATAAAATCAATGAATGTTGCACATGGAAATAGCATAATTACAGAGATGCTCCTTTAAAGTTCATTGTGAAAGAGACACAACAAATTGTTCAGTGTCATTGCCATCAATGTTTACATATAGATAAAAATTAATGAATTTAGATTTTGGCCTCTAAAGTGTACCTGGTATTTCAAATTTTCACACAGAAAGCATTCAAAAAAGCTTCCATTGAAATTGAATGGAAGACTTATTCATCAAATGTGATTATTAATCCCTGCAAAATATAGGTCCTATGCATGTGAGGACATCTAAAATTTCTCTCCACTGATCTTTTTTCTTTTGTAAAGCTTCGAGTGGTCTATCTTTTCCTTATTCAATGTCATCTATGTGACCTGAAATTTACTAGAGTAATTTCTCAGTATCCAGAATCAATTTGCATAGTCAGCTCTACGAAACAAATGAGTTTGGGCCTGTCCGCAAGAGTTCAAGGATACCCAAGAAGCGTGTTCTAGATGGGGAAATTGACGAAGATGAAGATGCTGAAGAAGCATCTCAGTGCAAAAATTTGAGGATCCCCAAGAAACGCTTCCAAAATGGTGAACATGATGAAGATAGGGAAGAAGGTGGAAACACTTCATCCTAAAAGCTCAAGGGTACCTAAGAAGCGTATGCTTGAAAGTGAATCGATAAAGAAGATGAGGAAGATGGAGTACATTATCATGAAAGGAAACAAAAAAAATTAAGGTCTGCAAGAGAATCAGAAGACTTGTATTGCAGATACAAATACATTGAAACCTAACTTAAAAGACATAGATTGCAGTGTATAGTTGCAATAATCAAGTTTAAGCCTAGATGTTGGATTTTTGTTGTTGTGAGGGTATGGTATAGTTTGCAAATTAATTAAAGTCATAATGACTGAGTGGCATTGGTAAGCTACAAATAAATTTACAATAAGAACATTGGACACTGAGAAGTTCCCCGTGATGGACTTAATCTACCTGAAAATCACGAGCCTCGTTTCGGTGTCGACACTTTCCCTCAGCAGCTGGTGTTGTGCTACAGCTTTATCGGCCACATTCCCAGCCAATACACATTACTCTGTGCTGCAGACACCCGTAGAAAATCAGCACAAACAAAACCCTTGTAACTACCGGCACGCCTATTTTCGTTTCAAAACGCTCGGTCTTGTGCATTGGACCCACTCGGCTGTTCGACCACCAGGCCGTCGTCAGTGCAAATACTGGCAAATTAACCGCACCCATCAGGCAATACAGGGCGTCGGCCCCAAATCCTGAAATGAATTCATAGCCCCCCCAACGTACATCGCTACAAAGAGCGCATAGTCCGATTTGTCGGCCCCCAAGTCCTGTTTGTTCAACTAGTTGATCGCCAAAGCCATGGACTGTATGCACATGTTGCAGTTGTATACACCACTCTGCCACCCATTGCAGTTCCTCTGCATGCCCTTGGTCTCAACCGCCCCTTCAAATGCCTTCAAGCTGTCGATTCCATTGCAGGACTCCGAACTAGTGACCAAGCCCTCTGCTTTGAGCCCGCAACGCATCGCCTCCTCTTTTTTGATCCCCTGTTCCAGCTGGGCCTTGCACTCGTTGGGTTGCAGGAAGAGCCCATTAGACTGGATCCATGAAAGAAACACTGAGTGGAAGAAATCCATTGGAGTAGTGGGCATCATTAGCTTTGTCCTCTGCATCGCTCTTGAATTTATGCCCACCTGATTTCAGGCAAAGCCATTTGTTTGCCATTATTCGGGGCCACATTACCTGCATCGTTCAATATTCATCAACTCCTCCCAATGCTTTTAATGGTGAATTCCTCCTTAATCCTCCTTCCCAAAACCAAATTAATCCGGAGAGGGGCAGCAGAGTGTTTGTTTCCCCTAATGTATGGTGCAGGTCAGACACGACTATGCGCAGTAAAGATAGCAATGAATGGCGCCAGCAGTGAATCCAATCTAGTGATCCTGCATTAGATACTGCATTTACTGTAAAGATTGCAATCCGATATAGTAGAAGTCAATATATTTTCTGAGTGCCTGAAATTTGCATCTGAAAGTGGTTTAACAACGCAAGACAATAGTTTAGCGGCAAGTGAAAGTGGTTTAACAACGTGAGACAATAGTTTAGCGGTGTGAGACAGGTTTTCAGGTTCGTTATGGACTGGCAAGTCCACAATAAGAGTCTCGACTAACTAGTATATATATATATTAAATACGTTCAGAGTTATCTTTCTCTTCTATCTTCATCATCCTAATCTTAATTGAACCAAAACATATCTCTAATTGAATCTTAATATTATATAAATTCAATATTAATGATAAATATTTTAATCTAAAATTTTAATATCAGTTTCTATATAAAAACAACCTTTTTATTTTATTTTTACCTCTTTTTGCATGCAAATCATTTCACATTGTAAAAGTAAATTAAATTCTAATATCAAAAAGTCATAAAATATTTTAAGTACAAAAGCTTTTGATTTATATCTTCTAAATAGGTTGTTTGGGGAAATAAATCTCTACTTCTAGATTTTTTAGTTCAATTGAATTTTATTGGTCTTTAAATTTGAATGAAATCAAGAGAATATTTTGAAAAGCAAGAAAGATAATATCTTCCAAATAAATTTTAAAAAAGAGATATAACATCCATCTTTCTTTAATATTAAAAAAAAAAATCAAATCTATAATAAAAAATCATTGATATTTTTTAATCAATTATACTTATTTTTATTCAATTTGTTACATATAAATAAAAACGTTATATAAAATTTCTAAAATATATATATATAAAACAATAGAAATTAAAGCTATACTAATTGCTCAAAATTTAACTAATTTTTTGAAAGCACATTTAAAAGCTTATAATTACATGCTTGAGTACATATTGATGCAATTATACAGCCATTTGGGATCAAGAATGATGTAGATAAACTTTTACTCCTGCAAATTACTCTCAAGAAAATGAATAGTTGCTCAAATATTCAGTTTTGGAATGAGATGTGCCTACAAAACAAAATTTGCAAAAAGAAATAAATGTAGTACAATATTTAGAAAATGATAATCAAAACTAAAGAGCTAAAATACAAAGAGTTAGGAAACCAAAGAGCGAAAACTTCACCAAGTCAAATCTTGCAAAATAGTTTCACATATAACTTTTTCGGTGGATGGTGGCATTATACTGGACTATATTATAAGTTTTTACATAAGAGTGTCGCCATTGTGTACATGCAAAGTAGGACCACGATACTATCCATTTACCGTGATTTTGTTATGAGTCTGGCATGGCACGACTTAACCAGCACACTCTAAGCGTTGACTGCTTAGAGTGGCTGCTGTGGGGTCCACCGAACTTTTCTTTTCCGTTTTGTTTTCCGTTGTGCTTTCCGTTCTTCTCTGACTCCCTACGGTGACAGTCACTATCACGGTTAAGTTTGAATTTCAATTATGAATTTACATCTCCCGCTCACAACAAGGTTCTTGTACTTCTGCCCGCGCATTTTCGTGTCCTACCTACGAACCAAGGCAAGGAGAGAATATGGAACGAAAAAAGTAGCTGTCTGGAGTGACTGGATACACAAACTGCGTCCTCCGTGGTGTATGTTTCAGCAGTACCTAGCGGTGATGTTAGAGGATGATCTGATGGAGTTTGCCTAGGGTTTTGAGGTGAGCAAGCATCCCTTCATGTGGGCTATTCGCTCAGATCTGCATCGCATGACTTTCTACAGGAAGCAAAGGAGCAGAGTTTGTTTTGTAAGCTGGATGCTACAGAGGAAACTATTGGCTCACCATGATCTGGGAGGGTTTTTAACCCAGGGTAGGTGGAACTTGACGCTGGAAAGCATAGCGGAGGGCGTTGGTATGATATGGTACCCCTTGCATGCCGATGAGGTCACCAATTGGAGATTTGTAACTGCCACTTGGAAGATCTGATTGGAGATGACAGAAAAGCCTATCTCTCGTGCAGATGTGGAAGCACTCGTGTGGAGGCTCATGATGCCCGATGGTCAAGCAAATAAATAAGGAAACAAGCACATTGTTTCAAGGAGTGTGCAAGGAGTGCCTTCACGTCAGGGGGCTCATCTTATAACAATCTCCAGAGGTTTCTCACTTCATTGGTTCATATGCTTTGCCTTCTCACTAATATCATTTGTCCACCATTTCCAACCAAATAAAATCATTCCCAGGGACCTACCTCCACTTTTATCTCACGTAAAGTAAAACGGCCTGTCTGCTGTGTTCGAAGTACTCTTTTGAGCTATTAAATTTGTGATCCTCCTTACCATCTCTGGTTTTCTTTTCATCTTTAACTTGTCCTTCCATTTTAGTTTTGAGAACTAATTATTTCATTATTTTTTCGTTTGTATCTAAATGTCTTTATTTTCATATTTCACTCTTTTATTTTTTACTATTAAATTTTACAATTGATTTATGATCGAAATTGTTTTATATTTTAATATTAATTTTTATTATTTGTTAAAGAAAAATCTAATAAAAAATAATCAGTTTCCCTTTTATGCTTAATTGTTTTTTCTTTATATTATTTTTTTCATTATTCTTAATAATAAAAATAAATTGTTTAATTTTTACATTCATTTTTTTATATTAATTTTTATTATCAAATTCATTGTAAGTAAAATAATAATAAAATATTTCAATGAACCTAATAATATTAAAGTAAACATTGAAATGATAAAAGAAAATCCAATAAAATATAATTTTAATAATACAAAAGATAAAGTTTGAAATAAATAAATAAAATGAAACTTAGATAAAAAGTGAATTAAAAAATGAAAAAAGATTATTTATAAAATAAAACATATGTATATTCTTTTTTAATAATGCAATATAATGTAAAATGAAAAAAATATAATTATTAAAAAAGTTAATTCAAGATGATATTATCAAATTCATTGTAAGTTAAATAATAATAAAATACTTCAATGAACCTAATAATTTTAGAACTTAAGTAAACATTGAAATGATAAAAAAATAATCCAATAAAATATAATTTTAATAATACAAAATAAAAAGTTTGAAAAAATGAATAAAATGAAACTTAGATAAAAAGTGAATTAAAAGATGAAAAAAGATGAATTATAAAATAAAACATACATATTTTTTTTAATAATGTAATATAATATAAAATGAAAAAAATATAATTATTAAAAAAATTAATTCAAGATGATATTATCAAATTTATTGTAAGTAAAATAATAATAAAATACTTCAATGAACCTAATAATATTAGAGTAAGTAAACATTGAAATGAATAAAAAAAAATCAATAAAATACAATTTTAATAATACAAAAGAAGTTTTTTTGAAAAAATAAATAAAATGAAACTAATAAATGAAAATTTAAATCATAATACAATGGATTCTTTTATAATTATAATTTTTATTTTTTTATTACTTCTTTATTAATTTGTTTTTTTTCTAGGTTTAATAACTTTTTTATATAGTTAGGGCTATGTTTTCTTATATTATTTCATGTTACTTTAAATTTATTGGGCTCATAAGTTGAATAATATAGTTCTCTTTTTAATTCTTTTGTAATTTATTTATTTTCTTTTTTTGTATTTTATTAAAATATGATTACATTTATATTTATATTTTATTTTGTAGCTAATCATGTTCACTTCTCTTATTCTTTCTTTATCTATTATTTAACTTCTCTATCTATTTGTTGACTGAATTGTACAATCTTATCATAAGATTTATTTCTATAATAGATTAAATAGATTATGGTCCAAAATATTAATATAAAAATATTCACAATTTTACCAAAATTATTTTCTTATATTTTTCTCTTCTTTTTAATTTACTAAAGAAAAAATTATTTAAATATATAAATTTGAAAATATATGACATTCTTGATTTTTATAAAATATAATACTAAATAAAAAATATAAACTATATTTTAATCTCATAATTAATATGTACTTTAAAAACATGTATCTCTATCCCAAACTTAGATTAAAGGTGTTGACTTGCTAAGTCTATATCTCGAACTGTTTAGTCCTTTTGTAATTTATTCTTGATAGCTTTGTTGCATCTTTACTATCGATGTGTTGTAAATTGCAAGACAAAAGGGTTCTCATAATAAAATCTACGAGAGTATAAAGGAGAGGAGAGAGCATCTAAAGTTGATTCATAATGATCTATTGACCAAACTATTGAGAGAGAAAACTTTTTCAAATGGAATTATTGTAGATATAGTACTTTTAATGCTCTTTATTGGAATTGAGACCATAGATATAGCTATGGAATTTTATATAAAGTAACTCATCAATTAGAATCCAAGAGTATTGAAGGAGTTGAGGGTGTGTGCAATGATCTAATTTGAAATGTAATTGAAATCAGTTTTGCAATCTACAAAATGATTCATTTTTTAATTATATACATGAATGAATCTATCAAGTTGAGCATTTGTATATCAGTTTCAAGTTGAATAGTGTGTCAAGCCATAGTGAGGTGTGTCTTTGGCTATCAAGGTGTTCTTAGGATGATTGTTATCTTAGTTTAAAGTTTGATAGTGTTTCTTTGGTATAGCAAGGTGTTATATTGTGATCAAGGAATTTCCTTGTTAGCATGTGCTAGGGCCAATTGAAGTGGTTGTAGGCCCCTAAACTATGTTGAATTTAGTACTTATTTTATTGTCCATTTTGTTGGGTTCTATCTACTCAAAAACCTTTGAATGAACATACACCTCAAAAACACCTCTATGAAGTTGAATACCTCATTGTAATGGTCAATAGGAGGAAAATTAGGAATGAAACTTGGATGGGCCTCCAAGAAAAGTACTCTACACTTTAATAATAAATTGGTAACACATGTTCATATATTATAAGAATTAATGAATTACTTTGGTTGCGATAACAATGAAAACATATTATCTTTGTATTCACGAATCTAACTACAAATGTGTTTGATTGTTGTAACTAACTTTGTCATCTTTATTTACCCAATATGTCTATATGATAAAGGGTTAAGATAGGAATTGAATACTTTTATACTAGTTGCATGCCTAGAAAATTCTAGTTAAGACTAAATTACATATGCCACATCTAATGCTTGTTTACAATCCTTAATCATAACTAAATTAAGAATCTTGAGTTCTTGTAATTGATTCATGTCAAAATTTTATAGTGGGTGATTCATTTCATGATGTCCAAAGACTTATGAGTCATGGATAATAATTTTATTTAGTTGATTTTTTAAATTGAATGTTTTGATTAAATTAAAACCGGAAGGGCCAATACCCATTACAAATAGTGTTTGTATGCAATGAAGGTAAGAAAAATAGTGTTTTGGAAAGAATCTAGAATGATGAACTCTAAGAGATAGATTTGTTCTTAACAATTTATTTAGATGGATTCTTCCTTAGAATTTATTACATCCCATCGCACTTTTATGTTCCTTTTTAACTCATTCCAATGCTATCCAACTATAAAATTTGTTCATTTCCTTGGAAACATTCAGTCTCTTATTTCATGTTGAATGAGGATTATCTATTTTCCAATTGATTTTAGTACTTATTTTATTTTCCATTTTGTGGGGTTCTATCTACTCCCAACACCTTTTCTCTTTTTCCTCCATCTTAGAGGTCAATAACTCATATATGAACCACTCTTATCCTTCTATTATATTCTCTCTTCTTCCTCATGGTTGAAGTTAAACCTATTAAAGAACAATGATAAATAAGTATTGTCTATTGATACACTACAAAAGACTAAATTTTGAACTTCAGCTTTCTAACTACTCACATGAATAGAGTAATTCCATGTTCAATCCCAAATCAATATTGAAATTAAACCTAAAATTTTATCCTTAGTGACCCATTAGGCCCTTAGTTTAAACCATTCTTTGATGTTATATATGATATAGCTTAATGGACTTGGCAAAAATTAGACTATTTATTTAATTAGACTTCTTGTGCTTTTTCCCACATTATATAAATGAATGTAGTCTTACAAAATCAATAAATCCCTATGAAATTTCATCCAAAAACTCACTTGGAAAGACATACTTGGCTTCTTGGGTTTGATAACAACATTGAGCTCAAGTATTCATGCCTAGGTCTAAAAAAGTCCTTATTTTATCTTATCATAGGGTGGCATATGAGAGATTGGCCTTAAAAAATGATTTAGTTTGGATTTAACCATCAAATTTCATTAGAATCAATATGGGAACACTTGGCCAACTCCAATTGGTACATTCTCACATTCATGAGATCCCAAGCATATTTTGTATACTTTAATTATACTTATGGATGTGAAAGCATCTTATACGACCTAGTTTAATCAAGTGTTTAGGTCTTAAAATTTAATGGCCTTAGATTTTGGGCTCAATAGATGCAAGAGTTTTATAAATTATTACATAATTTTAAGTCAATTCTAGAATCCTAAGGTTGTATTTCTAAAGTATTCCAAAGAGGAAATCTATTTTCTTAGGGTTAAGTTTAGTATGAGCACATGAAATGCACCCAATTGTTAGGTTTCTTGATTTTGGAACTTATAAGATTTATCTCTAGAGTTACACATACCTAAGTCACCTAATAACTTTGACTAATTATATAATATATTATGTATAATATATAGCATTGCCTTATTATTATATTATATAATATAATATTATAATATATATAATAGATAATATAACATAAGATATATAATATATAATATAAATAAATTATATATAATATAATACATATACGTAAAGCTACTATATACTTGAGCTTGAGATAGGTTTTTGAAACCTTTCAAAAGAAAATATCTAATCTATTAACAATTATGTACATCCTTGTAAAGGTTATTGTAGCCTTATAAACTAACAAAGATGTAGAGTGGGAAACATCGAATGAAAAAAATAGGAATATGGAATCAAATAGGAGGGTTCCACATGAGCCATACTAAGAATTTATATGTTTGGCCACAAACTCACAATCTTCCATCCTGAGGGTGTATAGCTTCTTTATCAATAAAATATAATATTCACCAAGGATTTAGCCTAATAAATTTCTCCAAGCTTCTTCTAAAGACTCATTTGGCAGTCTTTTCATGCAAACTTAGTGCAAAAAATAATAAATTTCCTATACAAGATTGAAAATGACAATAAATACCCCATAATGCAATCTTGAAGTGGGTTGCTATAGTTTTTATTGTGAAATAATTGCATGTGTATGATTGATGTTGTTAAGTCTACTTGATCTAATAATGAAAAAATTCTTGACTCACAACTTCTTTGTGCATTTAGACCTCATTTTTCCCATCATATATAATCAATCTAAGAAGTCTTTGTATGGGTCTAGACTTCTTTGATATTTCCTAAATGTTTTCTTTTGTCACCCCCCATGTGCCTATCACATGGTAGAAGTTACAAAGGTCTAAAAAATTCTCTAGGTGTTGAGATTTTATGTTTAAATGTATATGAATTATATTGAATGTCACAATTTCCCCCTCCATCAACACCCTACTCATTAAATATTCTAAAAATCCATTCTATTTCAGTGGTGTACGGAGTTGTCTTATGTCATTCTATCCCATGGTCCTTATAGAATCTATCAAAATTTGTTTATTGCCATTATGAGTCCTCAAAATATTAATCTTCCTAGCATTTTAATTTTCTAGAAGAGCCCTAAACTATTTTAAATGACCAAAGATTTTAGATTTAATTCTAACAAAATATACAGATGTCCTACTATAATCATGAATAAAAGAAACATAATATACATATTTAGAAGTTGAAGGAATATGAATAGGACCTAATACATTAGAATGGATTAAATCTAACACCACAGAAGATTTATGAGATGTAGAATAAAACTATACATAATTTTTGTTTCCATAAATTTGTAATGCTCACAAAAATTAAATTCAAGATTATAATCAATTAACCCCTCGATAATATTTTATTTTTCAAGGTCCTTAAAACCTTCTAGCCTATGTGACCAATCCTTTGGTGCCATAACATTATTTTCTCCATAGGTAACTTAGTCTCAAAGATAGAAGCACCCTTAGTTGCCCAAAAGGTGTGACCATTTGAAATAGACACAACACATGGTCTCCTTTTTGTTGATTCCAATGGTGAAGGTGAAGATTCTACAAATCGCTTCACTATAAGAATTGAAAACTATTACATTGAATTGTGTATGCATCTAGCTAAAACATAGTGTCAACCTGAATACCTTTAGCAATAATCATAGTTGCTCTAACCATCTACTACCCTCCACTCAAGAAAATAACCTGCACACCTGCATCATTTATTTTTCTTATAGAAAGTAAGTTTCATTCCAAACTAGGAATATGCTATACACCATTGATCCCCTTCACTCATCCATCAAGGAATGAGATCAAGAATCTACCATATCCAACATTATTTAGATGAGAATAATCTCTGAGGTATACATTTCCACCATCATTTTATTCATATTTTATAAAATAGCCTTGACGTGAGGTCATATGGAAAGAGGCACAAAATTCTATCAACCACACATCTTCTAAAGCATGAGTATCCAAGGTAGAAACAAAATCATCACCTTCATCCTAAGAAGATTTGTCAGACTTATCATCAAACTCTCTTTTTCTTTTTCTTCTCCTCTCCCTTGCAATCTCTTCTTAGATTTCCAATTTTACTATAGTTCCAACATTTCTCCTTGAACTTACCATGACATTTAGATCTCCCATAGGGTTAGATCTAGACTTCTCTTGATTATTTTCCTTCTTGAATTTTACTTTGGATCTTTCATGAACCACTAGGGCCTCCTTAATTGACTAGTTTAATTTAAGTTTAAATATTACTAAAACTTTAGCGATACTTCTCTATATTTCATGAAATGTATGTGTATTATTAATACTCTATGTTTTGATTCATTTAAATGGTTCATCTAAAGTAAAACTAGCTTCTCTCATAAATCCCACCTATTAGTATGTTTTCAAATGAGTGATCTAAACAATTCAAAATCTAGAGTGTGTTGTTTAAGCTAAAATGTTTAGATTTGCTTACACAATAAATTAAAATATAGACAGACAATTGTCTTAGGTCATCTTTCTATTGTTGTTGTCTTTGGACTTCAAGATATTGTCATGCTCAGCTTGATAGATTCATTCTTGTATATAATAAAAAATAAAATGAATTATTTTTCTAGATCTTAGAATTGATTTCAACTACATTTAGAATTAGATCATTGCACTCACCCTTAACTCCTTCAATACTTTTGGATTCTTAGTGATGAATTTTATAGAAAATGCCATAGTCATGTCTATAGTCTCAAAACCAGTAAAGAACATTAAAATTGCTATATCTACAATAATTTTATTTGAAAAAGTTTTCTCTCTCAATAGTTTGGTCAAGAGATCATTATGAATCAACTTCAAATGCTCTCTCCTCTCCTTTATACTCTTGTAGATTTTTTATTATGAGAACCCTTTTGTCTTGCAATTCAAAACCAGTCAATAGTAAAAATGCAAAAAAGCTATCAAGAATAAATTACAAAAGGACTAAACAAAATTCCAAATATAGACTTAACAAGTCTACACCTTTAATCTAAGTTTGGGATAGAGATACAAATTTTGAAAGTATGTATTAATTATGAGATTAAAGTATAGTTTATATTTTTTTATTTTAGTATTATATGTTATAAAAATCAAGAATATTTTATATATTTTCAAATTTATATTATTTAAATTATTTTTTATTTAATAAATTAAAAAGAAGAAAAAAATATAACCTATTTTTGATAAAAATTGTGAGTATTTTTATATTAATATTTTGGACCATAATCTATTTAATATATCATAGAAAAAAAAATTATGATAAGGTTGTACAATTCACTCAACAAATAGATAGAGAAGTTGAGTAATAGGTAAGGAGAGAAAAAGAGCTTGGTAAGGAGAGAACAAGAGAAGTCAACATGCTTAGCTACAAAGTAAAAAATAGATAAAAATGTAATCATATTTTAATAAAATATAAAAAAAGAAAATAAATCAATTACAAAAGAATTAAAAAGAGAACTATATTATCTAAGTTATGAACCTAATCAATTTAAAGTAACTTGAAATACTATAATAAAACATAGCCTAACTATATAAAAAAATATTAAACCTAGAAAAAAAAAATTAATAAAGAAGTAATAAAAATAAAAAAATAAAATTCTAAAAGAATCCATTGTATTATGATTTAAATTTTCATAGGTCCTCATGCCACTTCTTAGCTTATTTTGGCTAGTAGCCACTGCTCAACCTATTTAGGAATTATTTGTGGAGCTAGTGACCCCATCAATATTAGACTTTTTTGCTTATATTTAAGAAATCATCTTATATTTGTTTTTATAGTATTAATATGATTTGTGTATTTAGGAATTATTTGTGGAGTTGGTGACCCTCATCAATATTAGATTGTTTTGCTTATATTTAAGAGGTCGTCTTAAATTTGTTTTTTATAGAATTAATAATGATTTGTTGGTTATTTATTTATTACATATAGTCTATAATTTTACTATAAGGTTGAGGGTTCAGATATAAGTATAATATGGTGTGGTTGTGAGATAAAAGGAAAATGGACAAGTTGAGAAGAAATGCATCAATTATCTTAAATTTTTAATTAGTTATTTTATGTTGAGGATTCCAAGTGGGGTTAGAAGTAGTTTGGATAGGAGGATGTGTGGTGCTTGTGAAGTTAAGGAGCATTGCTAAGTCGAGCTATAGAAGTTGATAGAAGTAGATCATCTAAACTTTATATTTTCTTTACTTTTTCTTGGAACTTTTGATTCTTTGTATATTTTACGGTATTTAACTATTCATTGATCTAATACAATGATGGTTTCTAATATAAAGAAAAGAGAATGAGCATCCATTACCCACAAGATTGTTCCATTCAATGATATGTAATTGGATTAAGCTAATTCATCAAATGAGATCAAACTAAATAGGAATTAGAATGGGCACCAAAATGTTACCATTAAACTATTATTTAAATAATTTTATTTAAGACTATTTAAAGTTTTATAAATAATTTTTATTTTATTTTTTCATAATTGAATGTACAATATTTGAATATAAAATTAACTTTAAAATATAAAGAAAGTAGAAGAGAGATAAAATATGGTTCCAATTACTATAAATTTTAGTTTAAATGATATGAAATAAAATAATTTGAAAGGATAGTTAAACATGGAAACCAATTTTTTTACTCATTAAAAGATATTTTTTAATAACTAATATTAAAAACTAATATGAAAGAATGAATTGAAAATACAAATAAAGTTATGAATCTTTTGTTGTTAAAAATAATCAATAATAAAAATTAATATTAAAAAAATGAATGTAAAAATTAAACAATTTATTTTTATTATTAAGAATAATGAAAAAAATAATATAAAGAAAAAACAATTAAGTATAAAAGGGAAACTGATTATTTTTTATTAGATTTATCTTTAACAAATAATAAAAATTAATATTAAAATATAAAACAATTTCGATCATAAATCAATTGTAAAATTTAATAGTAAAAAATAAAAGAGTGAAATATGAAAATAAAGACATTTAGATACAAACGAAAAAATAATGAAATAATTAGTTCTCAAAACTGAAATGGAAGGACAAGTTAAAGATGAAAAGAAAACCAGAGATGGTAAGGAGGATCACAAATTTAATAGCTCGAAAGAGTACTTCGAGCACAGCAGACAGGCCGTTTTACTTTATGTGAGATAAAAGTGGAGGTAGGTCCCTGGGAATGATTTTATTTGGTTGGTTGGAAATGGTGGACAAATGATATTAGTGAGAAGGCAAAGCATATGAACCAATGAAGTGAGAAACCTCTGGAGATTGTTATAAGATGAGTCCCCTGACGTGAAGGCACTCCTTGCACACTCCTTGAAATAGTGTGCTTGTTGCCTCATTTCTTTGCTTGACCATCGGGCATCATGAGCCTCCACACGAGTGCTTCCACATCTGCACGAGAGATAGGCTTTTCTGTCATCTCCAATCAGATCTTCCAAGTGGCTTTTCTGTCATCTCCAATCAGATCTTCCAAGTGGCAGTTACAAATCTCCAATTGGGGACCTCATCGGCATGCAAGGGGTACCATATCATACCGACGCCCTCTGCTATGCTTTCCAGCGTCGAGTTCCACCCACCCTAGGTTAAAAACCCTCCCAGATCATGGTGAGCCAACAGTTTCCTCTGTAGCATCCAGCTTACAAAACAAACTCTGCTCCTTTGCTTCCTGTAGAAAGTCTTGCGATGCAGATCCGAGCGAATAGCCCACAGGAAGGGATGCTTGCTCACCTCAAAACCCCAGGCAAACTCCATCAGATCATCCTCTAACATCACCGATAGGTACTGCTGAAACATACACCACGGAGGACGCAGTTTGTGTATCCAGTCACTCCAGACAGCTACTTTTTTCATTCCATATTCTCTCCTTGCCTTGGTTTGTAGGTAGGACACGAAAATGCGCGGGCAGAAGTACAAGAACCTTGTTGCGAGCGGGAGATGCAAATTCATAATTGAAATTCAAACTTAACCGTGATAGTGACTGTCACCATAGGGAGTCAGAGAAGAACGGAAAGCACAACGGAAAACAAAACGGAAAAGAAAAGTTCGGTGGACCCCACAGCAGCCACTCTAAGCAGTCAACGCTTAGAGTGTGCTGGTTAAGCCGTGCCGTCTCGCATAGCCTAGTAATAGGTGTCCATTCAATCTACACATATAAACAAACCATATTTGAACCGAAACTCTTCAATAGAACTGTGATCTGATCCTAAAAAGATCTGATTCGTATTCTATATATGATCAAGCATGAGAAACAGTTGAAGGACTACATTTCAGATCTGAACAATTAGATTGACAGTTTATAAATTCAAACAGACCTCCAAAACAAGAGATACATCAATTAAAGCCTCAATAAGAACACATTTTCAAAGGGGAGAAGTAAAATTACAGTTCGAATGTATAGTGATGAACGTTTGCCCTCGCCAGATTGTGGAAAAGGCCAACAAGTGTAGCGAGCAGCAGTAGAAACCTTGGTGAATCCCACTTCGCCATTATCAACACATTCACAGAAAGAAATTTCCTTTCGTAGAGAATTTCTCAAGCATAAAAAGTAAGCACTCGTCAATACTCAGCCCCTGAGCAGTCTATATAAATTACTTTAATAGCAGTGTTCGGATGAATACCGCAAGCGCTTGCTTGTTCGACTGGTTATTCTGATACAGGTAACATGAAGACAAAAGTTGAAGCAAATGTGGCTAAACTAAAAATAATACTAAAAATAACAGCTTTAAAAATAAAATAAAATAGTAAAAAAACTGGTCCACACTGGTCCACTTGGGTAAAAGTACAAACCTATGTCACCCTTTGGGCCAAGCATACGGATTCTATCGTACCAGTTTCGGTCGGAAAGGATTCGGCTAGAGTAGGTTTCGGCCGAAACAGGTTAATATAAAAGCAAAAAAAAGTCGAACGCAAGCATTTGGCATGTTCGCCCGAAGATAGCACAATCGAAGGTTGGTCAAGCGAGTACGATTCTACAAAAGGGGAGCGAACCCAGGTTTTTTTGCATTCAGGTCATTTGTTTTGGTTTTTACAGCGATGGTTGTTGAAGATATTAAGTTGTGGTTTACTGTTTGTTCTCAATGATTTGATGTGTTGCAAGTGAAAGTTAGGGTTTTTGGTTGTTCTCTTTCTATTTGTATAATTTGTTGGAAATCTGTTTCTTCACATTTGAAAAGTTTGGAATATAAACTACTAGTAAGGTTTTTAATGTGATTTGGTTTAGAATATTTGGGTTTTTTCCAACATTGGAGTATTCAATGGCAAGTTTTCTTTTCATGTATTATGTAATTTAAAGTCCATGCATTATTAACTACAAGTTAGGGGTTTTCGTTTGTGATTTTAGGGGTTTATTTATAAACCCATAAAATCACATGCGAATGTGTGAAAACCCTACATAGACGCCTCTTTCTGAATGGGCATTTTGACATTAAATTTGGAAAAATTATTGATGATTCCTTTATAATAAATTTTTGTAGACATTCAAAAGTTGTTTTTGCAAGAATAGCCTCCATTGTTTATGTGTAAAGAAACCCACATTGCATGTAAAGGAAGTCGTGATCTTTTCCTATGTTTACACAAAATTTTGACTAGGCCACTGTAAGTTTTTCTTGCCTAGTCGTGCCATATTTTCTCTGATTTAGGTGCTTTATTTCATCTATTTCAATGGGGAAGAGGCCATTGTAAGTTTTTCTTGCCTAGTCATGCCATATTTTCTCTGATTTGGGTGCTTTATTTCATCCATTTCAATGGGGAAGAGCTATGAGGAGGTAATAATGTTTTGCTAATTAATGCTTGCATTTTGTTGAATTTGAACTAGAATCAAAGAGAGTTGGCCTAATCTATAAGTCAAAATGAATTTGATAAATTAATTTCCATTTGTAAAAGGAAATTGGGATGGAAGCACAAGAGTACTTGCAAATCCAAGTATTTATTTGGATTATCAAAGTATACTTATTTAGCTATTTGAGAAAATTTATTTCCTATTAAATCTGAGAACAGTAAGACTATGCCATAGCATACATTAGAGCATACATAAAATGGATAGTCAATTCCCATATAGCCAATAAAGACTAACATGTTAGCATCAGAACTAATTTGTAAAGACTTAGTGTTACTTTTAAGTGCACCCATTCTAGCTGAAAGCTCAGCAACAAATCTGTTTTAAAAATTGTTAACTTGGTTTTATGATCTGAACTGTAACTTGCTACAATTGTTGCAAACCATAGGGAAGAATTCTTGTGCATTCAAATTGATTCTAGTTAAGAATCATAAACAAAAGAGATTTGGGATTTTTCAATCTGAGCTATAGAATGTGATAGGATTAGCAGACAAAGTTTTGGCAAAAAAATTATATACATTTCTATGTACAAATATCAAATATGCCCTCAATATGTTGAAGATGCTATTTTCCTCTCCTAATAGAGAAAAGGATGCCTCCTCAATCATCTGGATGATTCAGTGCTTGCTAGGTCAAAGACTTATTCCCTGACAGATAGTTTCACATTGCAAACTGTGAGAAAATGGTCTCCTCTTTCCATCACATTCAACCCTTGAATATATCTTCCTATCTCTAGTTTTCCTTTGAATACTAAATGATTCTAAGACTTAATAATTAAACTAAATATTAGAAAACAATTCCAAGTCATGACAAAACTATTGTAATCTAACCAAATTTCAAAGGTATGACAACTATTACAATGACATTGAAATCCAACTATTTGTCATATTGGGCCCTAATATGTTTTTAGCACAGGTCTAATATCATCTCAATCCATGCTTGATAGCAAGAAACATGAGAAAATGGTCTCCTCTTTCCATCACATTCAACCCTTGAATGTCTCTTCCTATCTCTGGTTTTCCTTTGAATACTAAATGATGTAATCCAACCAAATTTCAAAGGTATGACAAAATTATTACATTGATATTGAAATCCAACTATTTGTCATATTGGGCACTAATATGTTTTTAGCACAAGTCCAATATCATCTCAATCCATGCTTGAAAGCAAGAAACATGAGTGTTTCCTGCCTATAGGCCATGGTCAATTAAGACTCGAACACATGGAAGAGTGAAAGATCCCAATAATATATGCAAGGGATGTCTATTTGATGGTCAATTAGAATGTGGTGATTGTCATCCCCTTCATGAGTTTGTTCACGTCACCATGGTAATCAAACCATACTAAAACCAATTTTTGTGAGCAAATGGCTCTGCATATATTCAGTCATCATGCCTAATTTTGATGTTCAGTTTTTAGGCTTTGATCATCCATTGATTTCATTCTCAAATCACACATGAAATATGCAAAATAATGTTGATAGATGCCACAATTTTTTATCACCAAATGGTCAATCTATGGTTTTGAATTTCCATATGTATTGCTTGGCAAATACTGTAGAACCATCTATAATTTTCATTATCTTCTGGAAAACATTTTGTTTCTACATAGAAATAGACTATTTAAACAATATATTAGAGTCTATCAAAGTATATGTATAAAATCATGCGCAGATGTTGACTCAACCCCGATAAGTGGAAGAAAAGCATCTTCACATCTTATTTTCCTCCAAAACTAGTAGTTTTTCATCAAATTTTCCTTCCAATTCTTCGAATGAGCTAAGATTATTAGTAATTTTATGATATAATTTGATAGATTTTTTGATAATTTTTGAACCATGATGGAGAATAGAATCCTTCCACACCATAGTGAAATGCCAAAAAAAGGAAATTATAGGTCAAGAAAACTTTGTGATGCTTGACAACAAAAAGTGCACCTTCGAATCCACACAAATCTCAACTCTCTCTTGTTTGGTTGCATCAATGATTTACCAACCAATGAAAGAAATGCATGTCAATAAAGCATCATAAAAATAACTTTAAAAACCTTTCAACCATTTATGAATGTTACAAAAATAAAACCTTGGTATTATGTGTTTGTAATTGAAATCAAATGCCACAACTTGCATTGTGAGCACACCTAGGAACCTTATCTATGAATCTCCACTCATCACACATCCTACTCAAGCCTTCATCACAACAAAAACCAACAAAGATATCCCACATTAGCTAATCTACCATATCAAATGAAAGATAAAAAGTATGTACCATTATTACTCCTTTTATCAACTCTAAAATCAATGGAAATAAAGTGCCAAACCAATTTGAGAATGCTTATATGGTATCTACACCATCTTACCGGAACACATGGTAACAAACTAATCTAACTACCAAGTATGTATGTGTAAACATTATATCTATAATGCATTCAATACTATGTAGACTCACATCACAAAACCTAACAAGTGGTTGCTCACACCTTGCAACCCACCCTTGCATGAAGCTCAATCTCAATGTGTCACTAACTCGATTTGCACGCATGCTCTCAAATGCACACCATGTAAAAACTCATCGATTAGAGAATTTTGAACATCACACATTGATTGCAAATAAATTTATTACAACAATATAAATGCAATGAGAGAAATCTAAAAAACTACCAACTAAATATCACAATCTTGAGAAAAAACATTTAATCATAGATAAATTGAGAGCCAAATTATAGTTTTGAATTTCTTTGAAAATAGTTTTACATCGCCAATGAACCATCCATAAACTTTACAAAATTACGCACAAAGTTTTCCTTTCAAACTTTATATTTTTATATCCACTTCATAATTTAATGATAAATAAAGAAAAACCATAAATAGCTATCTATTATCATGCTACTACATGAAAATGGTTATAGCCATTCATAATATTTTTGAGTTATTATTTGACAAGAAGAGAGAATAAATAAAAAATTGCTAAACTAGACTAACACAAATCTTAGAGTAGTACCACACAAAACTAAAAATATGAACTATACAGATCTCTACTTGCTTTATACATTGTTCTTTCTTATACCATTGTATTCATTATGTATCACTCCATACATACACCAAACCTAAGATTTCTAAGCCTCTTTTCTTTCCTTTTCTAAGCTAGTTATAGTAGAAATTTTGGTGTTTATTCAATGTATTTTAGGATGTGGGATTATTAGAAATTATAGATATGACTTACAATTCTATAATTTTATGCATTATGAAATTATAGAGTTGTAAGTCATCCTAAAATACATTGTGTTAGGCAACAATTTTTTTATTATAACTAATTTTTCATTTATCCATTCACATAATTCCAATTACTTTAAGGTACCTAGTATTTGGAGTTATTAAATTCAAGTTATGTAAATGGATAAGTGAAACTAGTTATAGTAGAAATTTTGGTGCCTACAATGTATGTTAGGATATGACTTACAACTAGATATAATTTCATTTAAATGCATGATTTTATGAATATATTTAAGTGGTGCATTTAAACATTTAAATGAAATTATAGTCATACTTTTACATTAAGTTGTAAGTCATATCCTAAAATACATTGTGTTAGGCAACAAAATTTCTACTATAACTAGTTTCACTTATCCATTCACATAACTCCAATTAGTTCCTTTCGAAGATTATTTCAATAAACTATTTGATTGATCATTTATTGTATTCCATGTATACCATCATGGAGAACAATGAAAAGGGCCAATTATTACCCTTCCAAATTATTTTAATAAATTGTTATTTAATATTCTTTTGTATTTGATTGATCATTTATTGTATTGAATGTAGGAAAACTTGGGTTCAAAATGTAAATTTGTAAACTCACTCTTTGACCTATCAACCTTCGAACATAGTCAATTCACTTGAACATGCAAAATGCCAATCAAATATAGAAGAATATTGAATAAAAATTTATTGAAATAATTTGGAAGGGTAATAATTGACCTTTTTGGATGCCTCACACTAAGAGAATGTTTAATAGGTCATGCTTGGTGATGGTGTAGATTCAATACAATAATTGATCAATCAAATACTTTAATGAAATAATCTTGGAAGGGTAACAGTTGGAGTTTATGTGCATTGATAAATGAAACTAGTTATAGTAGAAATTTTGGTGCCTACAGTGTATTTTCTAGGATATGACTTACAACTAGATATAATTTCATTTAAATACATGATTTTATGAATATATTTAAGTGGTGCATTTAAATGAAATTATAGTCATACTCTTACATTAAGTTGTAAGTCATATCCTAAAATACATTGTGCTATGCACAAAAATTTCTACTATAACTAGTTTCACTTATCTATTCACAAAACTCCAACTAATACACCCTTTCAAGATTATTTCAATAAAGTATTTGATTGATCATTTATTGTATTCAATGTATACCCTCATTGAGAATTGCAAAAAGGGCCAATTATTACCCTTCCAAATTATTTTAATAAACTGTTATTTAATATTCTTTTGTATTTGATTGATCATTTAATGTATTGAATGTAGGAAAAATTGGGTTCAAAATGTATTTGTAGAGTCACTCTTTGACATATCAGCCTTCGAGCGTAGTCAATTCATTGAACATGCAAAATGCCAATCAAATATAGAAGAATATTAAATAACAATTTATTGAAATAATTTGGAAGGGTTATAATGGCCTTTTTGGATGCCTCACACCAAATGAATGTTTAATAGGTCATGCTTGGTGATGGTGTACATTCAATACAATAATTGATCAATCAAATACTTTATTGAAATAATCTTGGAAGGGTAGTAATTGGAGTTTATGTGAATGGATAAGTGAAACTAGTTATACTAGAATTTTGGTGCCTAGCGCAATGTATTTTAGGATATGACTTACAACTTAATGTAAGAGTATGACTATAATTTCATTTAAATGTACACCACTTAAATATATTCATAAAATCATGCATTTAAATGAAATTATATCTAGTTGTAAGTCATATTCTAAAATACATTGTAGGCACCAAAATTTCTACTATATAACTAGTTTCACTTATCCTTTCACATAACAACAATTACTACCCTTAGTAATTGGAGTTAAATGTGAATGGATAAGTGAAACTAGTTATAGTAGAAATTTTGGTGCCTAGCACAATGTATTTTAGGATATGACTTACACCTTAATGTAAGAAAGTATGGCTATAATTTCATTTAAATGCACCACCTAAATATATTTATAAAATCATGCATTTAAATGAAATTATAGAGTTGTTTAAGTCATATCCTAAAATACATTGTAGGCACCAAAATTTCCACTATAACTAGTTTCACTTATCGATTCACATAACTCCAATTAATAGCCTTCCAAGATTATTTCAATAAAGTATTTGATTGATCATTTATTGTTATTTAATATTCTTTTGTATTTGATTGATCATTTATTGTATTGAATGTACAGTGCCATCACCAAGAATGGTATTATACATTCACTTTGAGGCATCCAAAAAGGCCTAGATGTGTGTAATGACAAAAGGATAAACACTTATGACATCAATCATAATAGAATATCCCTTTCTCTAACATGAAGTAGAATTGCACCACACATAATTATAGTGTAGAATTGCTTATGGTTGATTGCAATTTGTAGGTATCCTAAAATACAATGTCTCTTTAAATATAAGTTATGCATGATTATCTCCTTATCCCTACTTATATAGATGAATTATACTTAATCATACACTTTTTTATCGTACACTATTATCCTATATTATACACACTTGTATGATTGTTATTTGGAATTTAGAGATACCTTGCAATTTTAAATGATAATACATGAGATTCTTTTTTTAAGAATTTAGTCAAATTTAATCCTCATACATCCATAATTCTTAAACCATTCAAGATTTATGTATTTATATGCTTACATGTTACTTTTCCATGTGAATGTTTCATTAGGATATTTTAGTACCACTTCTTTTATAGGAATTTTTTTATAACCCTACTTTCTCCCTTTATCCCTCTTTTTCATAGATAGTTGAATGAACTTAAAATTGTTCTTATTTTTACTTCATGATGTTCAAGCCACTCATTGCTCATATTTCCTATGGAGCATCTTACTAGAAAAATGGTTATTGCATATTTTACTAAATTAGAGAAATAAAATAAGTACATATTTGTAATATTTTTGTTTTAATTAAATTTGCTGATCTTTGTATCTTGTTTTAATTAAATTTGCACATCTTTGTGTCTATATAGATATGGTTGATGATCAGGGATCACATCATTCCACTCAGTCTCAACAACAAGCTGAGGCTAGGTCTAATCTATATAATGATAGCATTAGGAGATTAGAGAATGCTTTGAGATGTTTGGACCAAACAATACTTAACTCCCCTAATCTCCCTAATAGAGATAGATTAGTTGGCATTCAACAGGAGATCCATCGTATGATTCACACGATTTGATCTTACAATCCTTATGATGAGGTCAACATTGAGGAGTTTTATAGGTCCCTTGCCAATAGTGTTATTGGCACAGAGAAAATTGATTCTATTATTAGTAGAGTTTCAACACATAACGTGCACAACATGTTCCCTCATTATATGGGACAAAAGAAAGTTAGAGGATATGTTGTTACCAGATGCACAAATGATCTTGTTGCTCTATTTATATATCCCGGATGGTTGGCAGCCCATCATAGATGGCCTCATAATGATGAGTTGCCACTTTATTTTTGCAAATAACTATATGTTGAGTTTCATTTAGGGTTAGCAGTGGACTACAAATCTATTCCTTCACATGTTGGACAGGGAAAATGGAGGTTTGCTGACAAACCTCAATTTAGACGTGCAGATTTGCCACCGCTTGTCAACAAGAGGGCATTACTTGGTCCAAACCTTTTGGTTCTTCCAAAAAATTTGGAACTAGCAATAGCAGGAGGTGCAATAGCAACACCTACCCAATCTGACCTTTTTGATAGTATTGTCGCGATTGCTACTTAGGTCAATCATATGTCATCTGATCATGTAGGTAGATACTTATTACATCCATGGATTATCCTTCCTCCCACTGAGGCTACATCTACCAATTATGATCCCTACATTCGTGCATAGCTACCATCACCGTCAGATGCGGCCCAGATGAGTGAAGCCACTGTACGTAATGTTGCTTCGGTTTCCATTGCTGATTTACTATCATCATACCAGTTTATCAGTGATGAGTATGGGATTCCTTTAGATGTTGTAGCAACTCATATTATACGACATTTTGGTAGATAGTTGGGTTGGGGTGAGGCAACTTCACAAGATGATCAAAATATTCTAGACCAGCCTACAGTCCCTGAGGTTACTGCACATGATGTACATGGCACATATAACTCACTTCTCTTTGGCACTGGTCCTCTACTTGATACAGGTGTCCCTAATTTGACTATGCATTCTCATGAGTTTAGTGACATTGGTAGAGTGCTCCAGGATGAGATGCAGGTACTTTCAAATAATTAGATTTATTTTGCATTCTAAAAATTCACATACATATATAAAGTAAAATTGACTTTAAAGTAGTTCTCACTCTTCCTTGAAATCTTGTATTTTAAATTTGTAGCCAAATGAGGGTTTGTCATGCTTTGGAGATTTGGAGCACATAGATGATCCTATGCATGGTACATTTGAGGTACATTTATAATATTTAAAGTACTTGATGCATTCAAACATTGAAAGTACAAAACTTTAAGATGAATTTTCATTTACACATGTGCACATTAAATTAATTAATGTACTTTCTTGTGCAGGGCTCAGGTGGATTGGGACATGGATCGAGACAAGGATCGAGAGAGGCATCAGGCCAGGGATCCAGAGAATCAAGACATGGATCCAAAAAAGGATCAGGAGAGAGATCAATCCATAGTCATATTAGGCATCCGGGTATGTGTAGGATCATGATGGGCCAAAAAGTGGCAATGTGAAAAAATTTGTGTTTTCCATCGACCCAAAAATGTGAAAATCTTGAGTTGCTTTTTTACGCTTGGGTGTCAATACATTGCTCCAGAGCAATGCCCAAGGCAATAAGTACAAATTAGATATCCAATTTGAATCCAACTATAAATACAAAACAATGGCCTTTTAAAATCATTTTAGTCATTTTAAAGAGCTGAGGGCGCACAGTGAGAGCGATGTCTAGATATCAAATATCCGATTTGAGCATATATCCGATTTCAAAGGTAAGTTTTTGGTTTTTTTTTGGTTTTAATCAATTTTTCTATTAGATTTGTATAATTTTAAGTAGTTTTTTATGGATTTTTATTAAAAAGTAGGGTTTTTTATTGATTTTTATTAAAAACTAGAATTTATAATGGATTTTTATTAAAAAATGTTTTTTTTATGGATTTTGATTAAAAACTAGTGTTGTTTATGTATTTTTATTAAAAACTAGAGTTTGTTATGGATTTTTGTTAAAAAGTAGGGTTTTTTTTGGATTTTTATTAAAAACTAGGGTTTTTTTACAATAATTTGATTTATATTGTGTAATTTCAATTAGATTAATTATTTTTAACTTTAATCAGGTGTTATGGCTAAGAATGAAAATGCACAAATGTCAAATGCTCCACCACCTCCGCAACCATCAATTGAAGACTTAATTGGTGAAAAATTGGAGCAATTGAGGGGCATTTGTGATGTTTATAAGACAATCCCTCGATTATCCGAGATGACAAACACATTGAAGGAAATAATTAAAAATAGAGAAACCCTCTCCACCCAACATAATGCTTTTCATTCATGGCGAGAAGACATGAGGGAATATTACGCATGTGGATTGTCTTACGATGATGTGAAAGATCTCCAAATAACAAAAGCCCAAATAGCCTCTTTATTTGTTAACCCCCGCACCGGTTTTCCAGTTAATGTTAATAAACCAAAACTTTCTATAAAATGGTGCATGAATAAGGACATTGTAGATAACTTTTGGGATCATTGGTGTATGGTTTTTGATAAACCACCAAACAACAATTTTGATATACCATTTTACTTTATTAAAAAATTATACGTTGAGTTTTTGTTAGGGCATCATGTTAATTACTTTGAAATTAAACCCTTCCAGGGCATTAGTGGAGGCATGTCCCAGGATAGACCAGGGGCAGTTAGAGTAGTCCCACGCCCATATGTTCCCCCTCCTCCCCTTCCTCCACCACCTCTAGTATATCATCCAGATATTATCCAGGATGCAACCACACATACTATCTAGGCTATTCACTCTTTGAGTGGTCTTTTCATTTCACATGCTTCTATAGTAGCTCAGCCACATTTTAGTGATGTTGGTAATGGCTCGAGTGTTGCTGCATCATCATCCTTAGGTCCACATATTTGTGTGCCACATGCTTGCACTATGTGCCACCAGATATGCTTGGGTCCTCTTGTACAACCCGCTGAGCATCCTTTGGACACTTCTGATTGTGACCTCCACGATGTGGACATTATAGATCAGACGCAGGGGAGTGGAGCGCACCCTAAAAAGTCCTCTCCTGCTAGAGAGGGGGACATTGGAATGGTGACACAAGTAAGATTTAAGTTGTAAATTCATAACTTGCATTTGTTTTTAAATGAATATTAATAAGAGATAGTACCAAGTACTAATATTTATTTACATGGTCTATTTAACAGTTGATGTCTGAGGAGGAGCTCACACAGGTGACTAATAGCACCCTTAGGGCCATTTCATTTGGCCTTGACATGCACACAGTATATATTTTCACACTCACTTGTTTACATTTTTTTATTATATACTTGCTTGTGATTTGAATTGTCATTAATGAAATTATATAATAACTAATACGTTTATCTTATTTTCCTTTTGTAGGAAATACCTAGTGCGAGCGAGGTGCAGCCTTGTCTAGAATATGGAGGCACAATGTTAGATAAGGGGAAGGTAATTGAACTCAAATTTGATTGAATTAAGATTTTTAAGATCTTATATTGATTATACATACATCGACATAGATTGGTAGTTTCATATGTACTTGTCATTTTTATGTACAGGCGGTTATGAGCTATACATCATTGTTGAAAAGTGTCACAACACCTGAAGGAGTAGGTATTGGAACACCTCAAGGAGTAGGTGTTGAAACACCTCAAGGAGGAGGTGTCGAAACACCTAAAGGAGATAAAGAAAAAGATCAGCCTAAAGAGGTATGTGTTTATTTTATTTTGTGTTTGGTAAATATGTTCCTATTACCGATAATCGTGCTAACTTGGATCAATTTTATGTTTTTGTTCACATATATAGATTGACATTTCAAAAGTTGGTTTGGTTGGTTCTTTGAGAGGGGCATATTCTAGGACTCCTGACCCTTTGAAGAGACGTATATTTCAGGTAATCAAGATTTCAATTTTAGAGTTTAATTAAAATTCAATGTATATTGATTTTGATGTTAATTATTTGATTTTAAATTATATAGTATAACTAATCTCAATTGTGGTTTGAATTTTTCTTGTGCAGCTACCTTCAGAGCCAAAGAGTGCTTCAAAGAGGCTCCATTTTGATGATCCACCAGTAGTTTAGGATGAGATAGACATTTTGACATGTAAATTTTGAATAGATATCGAGATGGCATATGCCACATTTTGTAAAACTTTGTTTGAGTTGGCATCGATGCAATTTTTGTATATGGACATACACTTGATTATTGGATAATTTGATATATAGAAGTTGACAATCAAAATTTAATTTGTTCCTCATGTGCATGATTAAACTCTTTGAAAATTTAATCTTGAGCAATGGTTAAATATCAATGTACAATAGCATAAAAAGAGAATGGTTCTATTATGTAGTTTATATTCATATCGTTGATTACATTGCATTGCACATCTTTCAAACTCAAAGCATTACTTCACATTGCATAACTAACAACTAGATGCTGATAGATGAAAAAATTTCAATTACAATATAGTTTTTACAAAGTCAACCTAAGTAGTTATGCAATTACTTCACATTGCATAACTAATAACTAGGAGCAACTGTCAATTGCATTTTCTTGTCATGGAATTCTATGAGACCACATTTCTTTGAGGCTTTTTTTCAAATAGTCCACTGCCTTGTCTATGCTACCACATTTTCATACATGTCTACCAAAGCTTTTTATCAAACAGTTCACGGCTTGTTGCTATGGCTAAAATACCAAAACAAGTGCTTTCAAACAAGCTATGGATGCTTGGAAAAATTCTATCAAAGCATAATAGTAAGCAATATCATAGACAAGACAATGAATTGTTTGAAAAAATGCCTCAAAGAAATGAGGTCTCATGGTGATGGAATGCCATGACAATCAAAAGAAATTTTGATTCTCATGGAATTCCATCACCATGAGACCTCATTTTTTTAAGGTATTTTTTCAAATAGTTGACTGCCTTATTGATTGTCATGGCATTCCATCATCATGAGACCTCATTTCATTGAGGCATTTTTTCAAACAGTTCACTGCCTTGTCTATGCTACCACATTTTTCATACATGTCTATCAAATAATTTGATGCAGAATAGGGTAGTAAAACAACTTTTCTTCACCATTCAATGAGTTTCAATTCATTCTTTTCTCACTATACCATTCTTTGCTAGTTTCTCCAACTGTTCACTAGATCTTTCTTGTAGGTCAGGAAGACCACTTTTCCCTACTTAACTCACAACCTTTCAAAAAAACCTTCTCTAATATTCACCAATCTAGACACCCATTAAGGTCCTCTTTCACATACTCAAAACTCAATGTTCACTCATTTGGAACAACTTGACCAAGTCTGGCTCCTAGTGTTGAAATAGACCTCAATTAGGCCACTTTTTCAAAGCAACTGACCTTTAACCTCATCAAAAACTCAAAAGGCCTCCAAATAGTCTTCAAACTACTTTCAAAACATAGTATTCTACAACTTTTAGGTCTCCATTTTCTCTCTAAGATCCTCATGTGCCAAACCCTCACTTTTCTTCCTCTTAACTAGGGCTTATTGGAACTTGTATGCTCTGACCTCACTCAATCCTGAAACCACTTCATTCCCTCTTAATTTTGTCTTCTTAAACTTAAAACATCATTGTATTATGCTACTCCATAATTTTTCTTACACTTTCTTTGTAAAATCACCAATTTCCCCTTGTTTTTGCCCCTTCCAACTAGGGTTTCACACTTTTACTCTTCTTGGGTTACTCTTAATCACTCATACCTCTTAAAAACCATTAAATACAGATGTTCTAATAGTTTCCAACAAGTTCCAACCTATTTTCATTCAACTTCTCAAAAACTCACTCTCTAGCCTTACTCAAAAGGCACAAAAATCTATGTTTCTTAACAGGGCAACATTCTCAGATCACTCTAATCCCTTTATCACCCCTCAAAACTTGTTCCTATGCCTACCCATATCTAATTTAGGCCCATTCCTTTGAGGTATAGCCTATACAGAAGGAGGAATGGCCTTGTCAATTCATTAAGGCTTACATGTTTTAGGTGCTCCTGCACCATACTCCCTGGGTACAAAAGATTTATACCCCATAAATCACTCCATAGGTTTCTCCTATCTTCTTCACAATCCCTTCAAACCCGTTCCAAGTCACTTGCATGGAAATATTCCTCCAAGGGATTTTGTACCCTTCATGCTTTGCTTTGTCTTGGTCTTGCCATGCTTGATCCCTCTCAAATGGATTTTCTTACTGCTTTTTGTCTTCATTGACACCTGAAAATGGTGTTTCCCAAGCTTTGACACATGCACACAAAAATTTAGTACAGAAAGCTAAACATCCATACATTAGTATCTTTGTTTCATGCTCTTCCATGAGCTTTTGCCAACTACACATGTATCTCTGCCCTTCAACTCTTCTCTTCACAATCTTTCTCAGGTTCTTTATGCTTAGAACCATCCAAATAGTATCATACATCTACCACACAACCAAATATGACAACCAAGGACAATCCCCTATCCTAACACTATATTCCTCAAACTCTTCTTCTCTAGCCTTCACTAGGCCATTCACCATCAACTCTTCCTCTCTAGTTTCCTACCTAATCTACTATTTGCAAGATTACGCATTTGAAGGTTGATAGGTTGAAAGGTTAGGTGTGGTCTATTTATACTAAATAAGGTCAATCAAGACCATTTAAGGTGTATTAAGTTGAAGTTTTGAGTCTAGGGCTCCAATATGCCAAAAATGCATTCTTGCTTCAAAATTATCAAAATTGCCATGTAGTCTTTTGAAGGAAAATTATTAAAATTGTAAAGGGAAGTGCAAGATAGGAGTCTAGAAGTTGTAGTAGGGTTGAAATAAAGGTTTTTGACTAGTTTTACTAGTAATAGGTGTCTTGGAAAGAAAAGTTTCATAAAAGTACATTATTAACAAAAAGTTGTCAATTTTAGCAATTTTTAAGAAAAATGAAGGGTCTTGGTAGTTGAAAAGGTGGTTGTGGACATTGGGGAGTCTATTTGAATTCAAAACATGTATATAAATTTCTTCAAGGTTCAAAAATAGGATGGTTGAAGGAAATTTTGTGAATTCCAATACAAAAGCAATGTGGATTTCCAGAAAATTACTGGTTTTTCGCAACAAGCTATGGTCTCATGGCTTTTTTCCGCATGAAAATTAGTGTTGGAGTTCGCTTGGAGGCTGAAAACTACTTGTAAGGGCATAAATAAATATTGTTCTACAACTCATATGACCAAATCGACTATTCCATCATGTCCGGATGGGTATGTTTAGGTTAGGTATGGTCCCCTTTCACACCCAAATAGGCCGAAGTAGTTTGAGCTACATTCAATCGGTGAAATCCCTTAAGAGTCCAAAGTGCAGAAGGGCAGAAATATTTGATGAACTGTTACTCAGAAACCATGATGCTTACAGACTCTTCGTCTAAGGCTATGGGATCGTGTTGGGACCATCTACAATAACCTCTCTTGGTTTTTGCTATCTCAGAGGCGTTTTCTCATGGTGATGAGTTTTTAGTTGAGGGAAAAGTTGTCAGATGCAAGCAGTGTAAAGTTGCAAAGTGGTGCAACTTTCATTCTCCAACTCATACAACCAAACAGAATTTTCCAACATGTCCGGATGGGTACGTTTATGCTAGGGATGGTCCTCTTTTACACCCAAATACACCAAATCACTCTGAGCTACATTGGACTGACGATATCCCTTAAGAGTCCAAAGTGCTAAAAAGCAACAATCTTTGAAGGGATATTTCTTGAAAACTGTGATGCTTATAGAATCTTCGTCTGAGGTTATCGGATTGTGTTGAGACCATCTAAAATAACCTCTCTTATTTTTTTCTATCTCGGAGGTGTTTTCCTGTGGTGATGAGTTTTTAGTTGAGGGAAAAGTTGCCAAATGCAAGCAGTGTAAAGTTGCAAAGTGGTGCAACTTTCATTCTCCAACTCGTACGACCAAACGGACTATTCCAACATGTCTGAATGAGTACGTTTATGCTAGGGATGGTCCTCTTTTGCACCCAAATACACCGAATCACTTTGAGCTACATTGGATTGATAATTTCCCTTAAGAGTCCAAAGTGCTAAAAGGAAGCAATCTTTGAAGGGATTTTTATCGGAAATCGGTTACAAACTCTTCGTTTGAGGCTATGGTATCATGTTGGGACCATCTATAATAACCTCTTTCGGTTTTTGCTATCTCGGAGGCATTTTCTCGTGGTGATGAGTTTTTAATTGAGGGAAAAGTTCTTAGATGCAAGCAGTGTAAAGTTGCAAAGTGGTGCAAATTTCATTTTGTAACTCGTACGACCAAACAGAATGTTCCAACAAGTTCGGATGGGTACGTTTACGCTAGGTATGGTCCTCTTTTGCACCCAAATATGCCGAATCACTCCGAACTACATTGGATCAACGATTTCTCTTAAGAGTCCAAAGTGCTAAAAAACAACAATCTTTAAAGGGCTATTTCTTGGAAACCATGATGCTTACAGACTCTCCGTCTAAGGCTATGGGATCATGTTGGGACCATGTACAATAAACTCTCTCAGTTTTTGCTATCTTAGAGGCGTTTTCCCGTAGTGATGAGTTTTCAGTTGAGGGAAAAGTTGCCAAATGCAAGTAGTGTAAAGTTGCAAAGTGGTGTAACTTTCATTCAACAACTCGTACAACCAAATAGATTGTTCCAACATGTCCATATGGGTACGTTTATGCTAGGGATGGTCCTATTTTACACCCAAATATGCTGAATCACTCCGAGCTACATTGGACCGACGATTTCCCTTAAGAGTCTAAAGTGCTAAAAGGCAGCAATCTTTGAAGGGCTATTTCTCAGAAACCATGACACTTACAGACTTTTCGTCTGAGGCTAAGGGATCATGTTGGGACCATCTACAATAACCTCTCTCAGTTTTTTCTATTTAGGAGGCGTTTTCTCATGGTGATGAGTTTTCAGTTGAGGGAAAAGTTGTCAGATGCAAGCAGTGTAAAGTTGCAAAGTGGTGCAACTTTCATTCTTCAACTCGTACGACCAAATAGACTGTTCCAAAACATTCAAATGGGTACGTTTATGCTAGGTATGGTCCTCTTTTGCACCCAAATATGCTGAATCACTTTGAGCTACATTGGGCTGACAATTTCCCTTAAGAGTCCAAAGTGCTAAAAGGCCATACCATCAATTGTACAGTCTGTAGCTCGATGGTATGGCCATGGTAGATGTTGTTAGAACTATATAAGGTGAATATGTGGGTTTAAAGAGATGGAAAGGTCTGTAGTTGAGTTGGTGAGTTGCCATGCATGGCAAAAATGAGTGAAATTAGGTGAAAAATGGTGGTTACAACATGCTAATGTCAATGAAACGTGGGGGCAACAAGATTTAAGGTTGGATCAAGCTTGTGCAAGTCCTAATAGACATGTTTGATGAGTTTATAGGGTGTGGAAAGGTTGGGAAGTGTTTAAATATGAGTCTCTTTGTAAAATGGGCCTATTTTAGTGAAGTTGCACCCAAGTTTGGGTTTGAGGATCAAATTGGAGTTTGAATCATCTTTAATTGTAATTGTGTTGTTTAAAGCCACTTAGCTCTTGCATCAGAAAACTCTTACCCAATCAACTTGAACATCATGCACACCCAAATACCTTGTTTCCACTTTGCTAGATCAAAGACTCAATTACATTGGAAATGACCTTCACATGACCTTTTTACATTTTTATTTTTGGAAAAAGTGGCAAGCCACTATAATTTATTATATACTAGCACTTGCACCAGTGAGGTGCAATGCTTATGCCGATAGGCTGATATACTTTGGTATTTTTTATTAGCGACAAAATCCATGGAGAAGAAATGTGTGCGAATACTATTTTGGGGAATGTGCTAATTCAGTGAGCATGCCGAGAAAAGCAAGAAAGGCAAACGTCGGCATCAAACTAGAGGAGATCCTGGTGGGGTTCCCCCACATAATAGCCTATGGGTTAAATATGGATTTTACGTAAGTATTCGGTACATCCATAGTATGGATAAGGAACGTTTGGATTCTATGTTCTACTTTTGACTAAGGTTCCCACATTCATGTTCAGGTTCAGGTTTAGCAAAGTTACCCACATTCACATTTTGCATGATATTCTTTATTAAGAGATCTGCATTCAATACTTTCATTTTTAAATTAGCTTAGGTTATCTAGGTTCAAGACTACATGCTATGTGTCAAGAGTGTAATGTATTGTTCTTAATAAAACATAGTTAAATCTTAATTAAATATTATATACTTTGTCATTTTGTACAAAATATCATAATTTATCTGATAGTCTAATGAAATATGGATTGTACGTAAGTATTCAGTACATCCACAGTATGGATAAGGAATGTTTGGATTCGGTGCTCCACTTTTGCCTAAGGTGCCCACATTCATGTTTAGGTTTAGGTTCAACGAAGTTACCCACATTCACATTCTGCATGATATTCTTTATTAAGAGATCTGCATTCAATACTTTATTTTTAAATTAGCTCAAGTTATCTAGGTTCAAGATTACATGCTATGTGTCAAGAGTGTAATGTAATATTCTTAATAAAATGTAGTTAAATCTTAATAAAATATTAAATACTTTATCATTTTGTATAAAATATCATTTATTTGATAGTCTAATGAAATATGGATTTTACGTAAGTATTCAACACATCTATAGTATGGATAAGGAACGTTTGGATTTTGTGTTCCACTTTTGACTAAGGTGCCCACATTCAAGTTCAGGTTTAGGTTCAGCGAAGTTACCCACATTCACATTCACATTCTGCATGATATTCTTTATTAAGGGATTCGCATTCAATACTTTCATTTTTAAATTAGCTTAGGTTATCTAGGTTCAAGATTACATGCTTTGTGTCAAGAGTGTAATGTAATTTTCTTAATAAAACGTAGTTAAATCTTAATTAAATATTATATACTTTGTCATTTTGTATAAAATATCATTTATCTAATAGTCTAATGAAAAATAAATAGAATTTAAATCCATGTTTTATAATAGCTAAAATATTGTCTCTATATCTCTCCCTCTCGCTACCTCTCTATATATCACTTCACATGTCTTTCTTATCTTCCCATATCTCCCAATCCCTCACTCTCCCTCTCTATATATTTATCTCTTCCCTCTTGATCTATCCCTCTCCTCTCTCTCTCTCTCTCTTTATCTATCCCTCTCCTCTCCATATCTCTCTCCTTCATCTCCATCTCCATATCCATCTCTCTCTCTCTCTCTCACACACACTCTTCCTCCATCTATCTCTCCCTCTTTTTATCCCTAACTCCTCCTCTCTCCCTATTGCAAACATAACATTAGCCTATTGGTAATGGAGCAAGATCTCCACATAGCCTCTGAGATCTCCTAGACCTTGGTATGCAACCCTGTCAAATAGATTTGTGCGGATCTCTTGATTAAACTCATCGAAAGCAATTTTCGTTACACAACGTTCAACAACGAAGGTTTTTTTTATTTTGGGAAATGAGAAACTAGAGAAGATCTCCCCGACAGCGTTGGGGGAGATCTCGGTGGGGTCTTCCCACGTAAATAGCCTATCGACTAATAAAATATATTTTAACTATTGGTAACATGAATAATTGAAAAATAAAATAAAAAATTAATTATCCACTCATCCTATTATAAAATTAATTATCTATTAAATTGTTAATGATTTACTTTTAATATTTTTAATTATAAAATTTTCATGTTAACTTTGAAAAAGATAAAATTTAAACTTTCAACTTATAGATTATTTTAGATTTTCAGAAAGACTAAAAAAATACTTTATAAATCAGATTTTTTATAGATCAAATTGAAATATTTTTTATTTAGACTTAGAGATTTTGATTTACTCTATTCAGAAACAAAATGCTTGAATGAAAACTTCTAATGTTTTTCCATAGTGAAGGACCCAGACATTTAAAATAAGGTGAAGTGATTACTTAATTTAAATAGACTTTCACTAGCACTCTTCTTTTGAGATTTTTATAACTGGATTCGTCACTTTTTGGATTTGGTCATTATTATACTTTCTCATAAAAGATTCCATAGAAATGGGCATTGTGAGGATCGTACTCAATTTAAACACGTTCAAATGATGATAGCTAGGAATGAATTCACACCATCCCAAACTATTTTTGATGCACTTCACCGAAAGGCAACTCATTGGCGGTGTCAGACTGTGGGAGATCCTAGTGGGATCTCCCCATGTAAATAGCCTATCGGCTAATAAATAGGAGATATTAGAAAATCTGGTTCAAGTGAGCATACCGACAGGAAAGAACCAGGAAGAAAAACTTCGGTTGTAGCTCAATTAAGTACAAAAAGCTCTTACAGAATTGTCCCAATAATAGTAACAAAGCATACACTTGTATGACTATTTCAACCTATGAGTTTCCAAAATATAGACCCCTTAACATTTTAAACATACCCTTTATACAATGCCAGACATTTGACCCATATTTCAAAAAAATCATTGGATATAGATTATGCCCATACACAGTTATGACATTTTTACATTGTTCCACATTTGAAAATTCAAATTTTACAAAATTTGCCTATTGGAGGCATTCAGGGCATAGTCTTCCACAAGAGTAGTATGTTGACATTCTGGAGTGACAAGCACCTATACAAACCATCAAGGTTGTAGTTAAACTACATTTAATAGAAAAGATGCTTAGAATAAAAGACACTTAAAATAACCAATCTATATTATTGTAATCTGTCGCATGCCTCTCCGAAAGGATTAGAGCTGCCTACTATTGCAGCAGGTCCATGATCAATTGTGTTAGGAATATCGCAAAAGTTGTCAAATGAGAAATCTATATTGTCACAATAGAAAATATTCTTAGACTAACAAATCTAGATATTAATCTAAACAACCTGAATGATGATGATGAGTTGGTAATGAAAACTATAATTTATGCTTAGAATAACCAATCTATATTATTCTAAATGACCTAATTGATGATGAGATGGTAATGTAAACTATAAAAGATGCTTAGAATAACCAATCTATATTATTGTAATCTGTGGCATACCTCTCTGAAAGGATTAGAGCTGGCTATTGTTGCAACAGGTTCATGATCAATCGTGCCAAAAATATCACAAAAGTTGTCAAATGATAAATCTATATTGTCACAATAGAAAAGATGCTTAGACTAACAAATCTATATTAATCTAAACAACCTGAATGATGATGAATTGGTAATGCAAACTATAAAAGATGCTTAGAATAACCAATCTATATTATTCTAAATGACCTAATTGATGATGAGATGGTAATGCAAACTATAAAAGACGCTTAGAATAGCTAATCTATATTATTGTAATCTATGGCATACCTCTTCGAAAGGATCAGAGCTGGCTATTGTTGCAACAGGTCCGTGATCAATTGTGCCAAAAATATTGGAAAAGTTGTCAAATGATAAATCTATAGTCACAATAGAAAAGATGCTTAGACTAACAAATCTATATTAATCTAAACAACCTGAATGATGATGAATTGGTAATGCAAACTATAAAAGATGCTTAGAATAACCAATCTATATTATTCTAAATGACCTAATTGATGACGAGATGGTAATGTAAACTATAAAAGATGCTTTGAGTAACCAATCTATATTATTGTAATCTGTCGCATACCTCTCTAAAAGGATCAGAGCTGGCTATTGTTGCAGCAGGTCCATGATCAATCGTGCCAAAAATATCACAAAAGTAGATACAAAATATCACTATTAAAGACACTTGCATTGCAATAGTATACAAAATATAAGTATTAAATAAAGAACACTAATGAACTTAAGCATAATGAACCTAAGCATTGTACCTTCCATTCTTGAATATGCTATTCAAGTGTGCCTGAAGGGTCATCTCTTTGCTTAAGAGTATCCAATATTGCTTCATGATCAACATTACTAAGTGTCCATAGTTGTTTTGTCTTTGGTTTGGCATGATGCTTCAACAACTTAACATTTGTTGCTATAACAAGGTGTGAATACATGAGAATGGTTTTGTGTTTCTCATAGTCTTCAAATGCAAGTATGCCATTCTTTCTAATCATGTATGTTCGCAACCAAGTTCCTGGAACCACAACTAAACCTGTAGGATACACAAACCCATCATCATCTTCCATCAGTTGTGTTAGCTTGTGATTTACCCACACACATCGAGCCAACCAATATTTTGATCTCTCTTCATTCCCCTGCGGTGCAACAACTGCAAAAACGTGTCCTAGCTGGAGTAGATCTGAAAGCCGGTAGTAATCAACTTAACATTCCATTGTGTCATTTGTCATGGATATAGTTTGAGATAAAGGAGTTAGATATTGTGGAACCCATGTATCCAACCGCTCACTTGACTCACATTGATCCCACTTGCACTGAATACAACTCTAACAAAAATAAGCCAACTGTTGTGTCCAAATGGTCCATTGTCTTGCATTTGAGCTTTTAAATGAATGCATCTTTGAAGAATCTTTGATTGCATGACAATCCAATCTCCTCCCACTGTACCCTCCTCAACCAACCAAAAGAATCTGCGCCCTGTTGAATCAAGTGTCCCTCCCTGTGACAATGCTGAACTACACCAATCAACAATAGAATGTGCATCACTAAATTTTTCTCCTGAAATCTTCAATTGCTCCTTAACTAGAGCTCTCTTTACACATGTACCTGCTCCATCATGCTCCCCTTTCCCATGCCTAGCTTCAAAAAAACTCCAAATATGTGGTACACCCCTCTCTACATGCATTCTAATCAACCAATAAAACATACGAGCATTCTTGAATTGACCTATGCAGTTATTTGACCAAATGAGATGTCAGCCCAGTGCTATATCATGCTCCTGCAAGAACTCAAAAAAATTCTCAAAACAATGTTGGACATACTCAGACGAGTGAGATCTATCATCACTCATATAAAAATGATACTCTTTGATTATCTTTCGATCCTCCTTTGTACTATCAGGTGCATATCTAAACATTGTGTGGACAAAAATAGCAATCTGAATGGAATTGTAATACTGAGATTGTACCTCATTTTGTGGTTGCAATGTGTAGTTTTCTGAAAAATCAACCACTGATATAATAGTGCCAATCAGAAAAGAGTCCTTACACATCCTGAATTCTTGATCCAACCACTGAGACCTATGACTATGCCTTGCATACTTGTAGAAAAGATTGTCCTTAAAATCTGAAATAAAATCAGCAACACTGCATTCTTTTGTATCCAACTCGCATCTAGAACCTTCGCCTCCACTCTACAAAGTATATTTGACTATCTCATATCTCTTTTTCTCAACAAGCTTCTTTCCAAATTCATGTTCGGAACCCTCATGAAAAGATTGAACAAACTTTGACAAGCCACCACATTGTGAGCACTTCGCATTTAAACAATCATTTCTATAGAAAAAGGAACCATCATCTCTAGAACATAAAAATAGATCTAGCAAGTCCCTTGATGATTTTGGAAGATGCATTGCACCACACTCCTGCAACATTTCATTAGTATGCAAAGTAGAAAGGATATAGCATAATAGTTCATGGTACATTGAAAACTCCACATGGTATTTGCAACAAGTATTACGAATCTTAAGAGGCACACAATAAAATGGCTTCAAACCTTCAAAAGTCCTTTGTGATATTTCCATATTTGAATGTGTTTCAATAAATTTTTTGAGCAACATTGTTTGGCTTGATTCCAAGAAATGTTTAGTATGCAGTGTACGGTCTTGATTGCCAATTCTTAACTTTAAAACATCCTTTGCACTAGGGTGATACTCTAGAGTTATCATGCCAAAATTGTTGAATTACCTACTTTACATTATCGGTTAGCTTCTTATCAACATGTGGAAGCCTCCCGACAAAAGCCCATGTATCATTTTGAAGAGGATCATCTATTCTTTCTCATCTTGCAAGTGCTCTATCCAAAGTTTTATGATTTATGTCAAAATCAATACAAGTTTATCTCATAAAGCGAGCCTTTTTCAATTGATGGCTTACTAGGGCGGTTGTAATGACTCTCTGAGCAGCTCTCTTATCTTTTTCCTTGTTATTTTTTTCCAATAGACTTGAGAGCATTAAAAAGATTTTTGAGAATAATATATTTTTTTCAGTCTTCTTGTTCACACGAATCTTCAATTTGGCTAGCAAAGGTCTCATCTTTTGCATCTTTAGAAATTGTACAAAAAGTTGGCATGGCTCGGTCAATGTCTTATCGCTAAAATATTGGTTGAAAAGTCTTGTAGCCCACAACCAAATAGTTCATGTTGACCTCTTTCCTTCAAAATTGTTTATAATGTTCTCATCAATTTCAAGTAACCATTTAGGGGTTCTTGAAGGTCTTGAATTTGGAATATGTCTTTCTTCCACACAAGGTTCTCAATTTCTCATGTAATCTAGTGAAACATAATTCACACTTGATTCAATATTATGTTCAACATCTTCAATTCCAACATTTTCACCTCAAACATTTTCAATATCAATTTGAATAATTTCATTCCCAATTTCAATATCATGTTCAACATCTTCAATTCCATCATTTTCACCTTGAACATTTTCATTATCAATTTCAATATCTTCATTCCCAATTTGAATATCATGTTCAACATCTTCAATTCCAACATTTTCACCTTGAAAATTTTCAATATCAATTTGAACATTTTCATTCCCAATTTCAATATCATGTTCAACATTTTCACCTTGAACATATTCAATTTCCTCTTCACTTGAAAGACCATAGGGCTCAGGTTCACCAATATTTAACATACCTTGTCTTCTCTTCCTATGACCTTCTCTATCTCTTTGTCTATATGCTTCAATTTGTTCTTTTGTAATCTTTCTCTTACATTTTTTCTTCTAACGACTGCTGGTCCCCATTATACCTCATAAAAGATGCTAAAACATCATTGCTTATGACAAATTTGAGTAGAAGATGCTCCAAAAAGTTGATCTTTGTCTCTTCCTGTCTGAAACCGTGTGTTTGTCGCCTGCAAAGCCTACAAATAGAATGTAGGGTCTGTTGGAATGCACAAAATGACCCACATGGGGTTTTTCTATGCCCCACAAATCCGATATTAGATATAATTTGATATCTGATTTAAAAAACATTTTAAATTTTTTTGTAACAGTAGGATTTTAGTGCTACAAATTAGATATCCGATTTGTGCACACATAGACCTAAGGGTTAATGGTAGAGGGTAGAGGGTTTAATGGTTAAGGGTTTAGGGTTAGGGGTTTAGGGTATAGGGTAGAGGGTTTAAGGGTTAAGGGTTAAGGGTTAAGGGTA
>VDFB02058242.1:505858722-505890870 GCA_007258455.2 Sequoia sempervirens
TTATCCATTCTCAAGCTCCTCTAGTTTACCATTCAAATTTGAATGGAAATAAAATTTCACTCTACTCCTAACTCTAGAGTTAAATCCTAACACCAAAAGGTCCAAAGTGATAAAAATATTGTGACACATAAATTGAGGTAAAAAAACAAAGACACTCATATCCAAAAGATAGATAAATGCATTTCCATAAGGAGAATTTTCATCCTACAAAACAAAAAGGTTTAATATGGTCTACAACTCAATTTTGATATTTAAAAAAAAAGACATACAAACTTCCCAAAAACATCATTAATGAATTTTGGAAAATTTTCAATTTTAAAAATAAATAAAAAAACTAAAATGGAATAGACCCTTTTGAGAACTCAAATTAGAAGATTACTCTTTTCAAATGGTAATGATTTAGAAAAAAAATTCCATAGATCTAGCATAAAATGTAATTTTCCAAAAATAAAAACTTACAAATATAAATTTCACAAGTAAAATGCATAGATCTTGGTTCAAACTTAGCACCTATGAGCTGGAAGGAACCAAAATGTCCTTGGGGTGGGATGAAATTTAATGAAACTATATCTGGCATGTTTGTATAAATCAAAATAGAATAATACATTCACAAATAAAAACCCTCAACAACAAAGATTATCCTTCTTGAATGTAATGCACACAATCCTTTGGCAAACCTCTTTTAGATCCAACCTAAATATACTAATCCACAAGAAATTTGTAAACAATAATTTTGCAAAATAATAGCTCACACCATGGAGGAGAGAGAAGAGAGAAATAGGGAAAATGAACAAGTGTTTCAAAAATGACTTTGTGTTTCCTTTTGTCTCAAAAATCCCTAACCTTTAATTAATTTTTTTTACTCCTTTCACATTCAAAATAGTTATTTTCCACAATTAGATATTGTCATTTTCTAAATTATGACTAATAACTTTCCACATCATTTATGAATAAAAACATTTTTATTTCAATGACTAATGCATAGCCTTTTTAAATGGGTCTATTTAACCTTTCACATTTTATTGTTAATAAAATAATTTAGTAAATTGCATGATACTTAATTTATTAAGGCATTTGATAATAAAAATATATTTTCAACATACAGTAGTTAAATTATAAAATAAATTCTCACTAAAACATTAATCAATAAAATTCTTTTTGGTTTGATAAAATATTAAATGTTTCAAAAACACTTAAGAAAACATTTTGAAGACAAAAAAATGCAAATGTAATAATATATAAATAACTCATACATAAAGAAAATACACACTTTATAGATTTATTCATGACACAAGAACCTAGATATGACACCAATTCAAATCATGGTTTCATAAGGCTACATAAGATTCGTCTCACAACTTGAATTAATTGAGATGGAGATTTAAAGCATACATGTTTACCCAACCTAATCATCTCCATATTAAATCATTGGATATCATGTGCCTACACTTAGTTAAAACATTAATTGTGTCTACAAAATATAAGTATAGCCTAATCACAACATAAAACATCCAACATGATATAATCTAATAAGTTCTAATAATAGCTAACTATATTTCACTAAAAATTATCTAAGACTAACATTTTACATTATTGTTTCACAATGCAATGTAGGAAGGGAAGGGTTTTAGGAATTAAGTGAAGAGTGTTCTCAACTATAGTGTTTTTTATATCATCAAAAGTAAGATCAAAATTATGTGTTATAATTATGTACCAAAGATATCCACAAATAAGATCACCTTAAGAAAGTTTTATACGAAAATAAGATCACAAAAAATAAAGCTTAATGGGCTATACTATTGAATGAAATTATTTGAATTCAACATAAAATAAAAAGATTTTCAAATTTAGGTCCAAATGTTTTATTTTTATTCAAAGGGTAAACGCTTTTGACCCAGAGCTATGAACCGGTGAGGTCACAAATGGGGGACCTCATTCCCAAATGTTACATGTATATATTGTCATAGAAAATATATATTTACAAAAATATCTTAAAGTTCTTGGTAGATATAATCTGGATCCTCTCTATCTTTTATTATCTCTAAAATCTTTTAATGGTCTTCAATAGGAAATCTCCACCTTTGTTTGGCATGCCCTCTTTTTGGTAAAGTTTCAAGATTCAATCTTGTTGCTATAACTAAATGACTATAATGTAAAACCTTTTGGCCTGGCATATAATCAATAATATAATGCAATTTGTATCTATCTTTGTTCGTTGATAGTATGTTCCTTCAACAACCACCGATCCAGTAGGATACTCTTGTCCATCACCATCTATCATTGATTCAGACAATTTGCATTTTGGTTGCGTACATCTTAGTAGATAGTAATCTACACCTTTTACATTGTCAAGATCTACAAGAACAACAAAAATATCTCCTATTTACACCATGTAGTAAACTATGCTCAACTTAGGTAGAATATAAATCAATTGTAAGAAATACAATTCAATTTAAAAATTTAAATTTACCTGTAACAACTAAATTTGATACACGTTCGTAATCAGCTGAATACATAGGATCATAGATATCTACAATGTCATTATCTTCAAAAGGGTTCGATGTGTCTACTAATTGTTTTATTTCCCATTGTGAAACATACCCATCTCTAATATTCTCACATTGTAGAGTATTTGCATTGTTCTCAATGCAATCAACACAAAAACATGATTTTTCTCACTTGAATTACTGGAGGCCTACTGTGTCCTAGTGTCATGATTTGATGCAAACTTCTAATACCACTAATTGTTTCACGATCAGTAAGAGTTGATTGATCAATATCTATAAATTTCAAACATCCAATTCAAAAGTGTATAAAATTGAAAATCAATTCATGTACACATGGAAATTCATAAAAAAAATTCATTTATGTACCTTTAACTTCCCAAAAATATCGTGTGTTGTATATTGAGTCATGGGCAGCAAAATGAATTTTGCACCATTCAAAAATTTCATGTGCATTCCTTATGGCATTACCTACAAATTCATGTTGGTGAAATGTCAAGTTAAGAGGTTTTGTAGTTGAAAGGAAAAATGATCTCAAAAAACATAATTAGATTTTTTCTAAAAATCCATATGGTGTTACCTGCAAGTTTGTGTTGGTGAAGTGCACACTTCACACATGCTCCAGCTCCATCATGCTCTCCTTTTCCATGTCCACTCTCATAGAAATTCCACAAAAAATTTATGTTGTGTCTAATATGTTGTTGGCTTAACCAATTAAAAGCTTTTGTTGACTTAAATTGTCATGTGATGCTACAACTAATTTCATTTAAAACCAAGATAGTAAAATTAAACTATGTGTACAACTAATCAAGTTTGAACAAGTTAAGTAAACAAATAAATGTATATAATTTCAAAAAAAATTAAATAAACACTTACCGGCACATCTATTAGACCATATCCAGTGTTGTGAAGCATCTATTTGACATCATCTCAAGTCTTCCAAAAAGATTGCAAAACAATGGGCTACATAGCTTCTATCATGACCTGTATCATCACTGAAATAAAAGTGAACCTCTTTGATGATAATTTTGTAGATCATCTAGATGTTCTTCGGCATGCCTATAACAAACTTGTACAAATATTGCAACTTGCTCTGAATGATAATATTGACTTTGGATCTTAGTTTGAGGACTAAATGTATAGTTCTTAGAGAAGTTAACAATAGAGAGAATGCAACCCTCTAGAAAGCAATTATTTGAGTCATGAAATTTCTTAGTTTGCCATCTAGCACCATGAAAATGTTGAATATGTGGATATATGATATTGCAAAATTTGTTCATAAACTCATTGTTAGACAACTCACTCTCTTTGAGAACAATTTTTCTAGTCTCAACCCTTGACTTTGTTGAGTATTTCTCATATTCAAATCTCTTCCACATAAATCGCATTGAATGATCAATATTGTCAACCTGTAAAAGATTCTTCAAATTTCCACATTCATTACATATATTTTTTATACATTGCACTTTCAATTCATCTGAATCTTCTAATTTTTCACATAGAAGAGACTTCACAAATTGTGTTGTACTTCCAAGGATGACTATTTTTGGATTGATTACTACCATAAATTTTCTATATGTCTGAAGGTGTAGATGGCAGTCAACATTATTTCAACAACAACAAGTCTCACATATCTTATTTATACGTACAAAACTTGGTCGTAGTCTCTCAAACATCCTTTGAAAAATCTTCACGTCTAAAAATTCTTGCTTGAATGCTTCAAAAAACTCACTTTGAGTTGTATCTATAAAATGTTTCGGATGTGAATTTTTTTTACCATCTGCACCTTTTATTTTTATAGTGTCCCTTCTATTGGAAGAAACACGAGACTGGCTGGTCCAATATTCAATCACCTGTTCCTTTACATCTTCTAAGATTTTATCTTTTTGGGGAACCCTGTAAATATTTATCCAATTATTCTCAAGATTTCCATCCAATCTATTTCTCTTTCTGATATATCTTTGAACAGTTCTCTTAGTAACATTGAGTAATTCAGAAGCTACTTTAACTTGTCTTCTATGTGATAATTTCTTACTAGAAATAACCATCATCAATGCTCTACGTGCAACACTTAAATCAACAACTTGACTCTTGTTTTCAATAGAATTTAATGCTTCTTGCAAGTTTTCAACTATTGTTTTCTTTAATGATCCTAATGAATTTTTCTTATTATCAACCCCTAACAACTCCAAAATAGGGGTCATTTCTTTCCTCCTAAATAATTTTGCAAATAACTGTGCTCTTCCAACTATAGACTTTTCTTCAAAACATTCATCCCATATTCTTTTACAGTGTAATTTTACTGTTCTTTTAGGTAACATATCTTCAAATGAAATACTATTAAAAAATGATTCCTCATCCATCTCTATAATATTTTCCATACCAAGGAAAATATTTCTATGACCACCTTCAGTTTGTCCTGGTACTTGTACTCCTTGGTCGTCAACAATTTCCATGGGTTCTTCTTCAGAAGATTTGGTTTCATCCACATTTCTACTATCTCTTTTTTGATCATAGAATCTTGTTCTTGTCTTTTTATTCCCCATCACAAATTGCTCAGGTTTGAATTCACCTGCATACAAAAATAGCGTGCATTCAAAATTTTTGATGTTTGTATTGGATAAAGTGTCCCCTCATATCATGGAGGTATGACTATTTTTTACAATGAAAACAAGATGTAAATCCATCATTATGTATACAGAAATTGTTGTCTGGAATCTTCTCCTCTATGAGAAAGCCTGATTTGATAAAAGTGGATGATCCTAGTTGATAGGATATTATGGCCTTATCATTCGTTGTGCTTGGATCTTCTTGATCATTCGGGATATCAATTTGATCCATGGTAGCTTTTATATTTCTTCTTTAACCTGAAGTATTGTTGTGGGTTACATTTGACCACCTCTATAAGAATTTTAGTGAATCTATTATCATTAAGAGCTTCGTTTATAGTGGATTGGGTTATTTCTTCATCCTCAATTTTACTTGTTTCACTAGTTGCAACACTAATGTGATCTTCCCCATCAAAGTCTTTTCCCCAAGGGTTCCCTTCTTGAAACATTTTTGCTCTTGTTCTAGGGGTCATATGTGATTGTTCTAATCTTCAATCTTAGGTAAGATAATGTATGAGACCTAAGACTAGGAAGCAATAAAAGGATATGATTCTAAGATGGGATAGGAAAATGGTATGGTATGATATGACAAGCTAAGAATGCAAGAGCTCAAAGGCAACTCTAGGTCCAAAGTTGGTTATGATGTAAAGGCTTTACTTGTGTTATGATGGATAGACACAAGGACTAATGATCAAGAGAGGGTATGTAGGAGATGATGGACTCCAAAATGATTTCTCTACAAAAGGATAATGGTATATTCCCTAACTTAAGGATGATGAACCTCAAGTGATGTGGGTGATAGATAGCCAATGGTTTGATTTCAAGACCTAAGAAGAGTAGTCTAAGTGCAAGATAAAGGTTTGTTTGAGCAATAGTGGATATGAAAGGGTGGATGATATGCAAGGATTGAAATATCATAACTGAAGGATTGATAGCCCCAAGAAATCTAAGTGATAGGTTCATTTTGGATGTTTTTGTTGTTTGACATTTTGGGGTTTTGCAAGGTTTAAGGTGTTGCAAATTACTAGGTGTGATGTTTGTTTTAGGTATATTTTTGAACACACACACATGACATAGTAGACAAAATGTTTGATTTTAACAATAAAAGCACAAATCCTAAGATTGGCAAGGACTATATTCACTGGATTCCACGTGGGTTTCCCCAGCCGCACTTATTCTTGGCGGGTGACTTAAAAGCTTGGCCACACTAGCTCCCCTCCATGGCACTCACTTCTTGGGTCAACCAAGCTTTGAGCCCTCATGAATCTCCCATGACATACTCTTCACCTCTACTAAGAACTGCAATAATGTGGATGCCTTGGCAATGACTGTTGCTGCACCAACAAATAGAAAAGGATTTTGGCAACTATAAACAAGAGGTGTCTAATAAAGGCATCCAATTGAGTGGTTATACATGCGGTAAGATTAGCTTTGATAAGGAGGATTCCCAGCCTGTAGAGGTTACGCTCTATAGGGTTTATGAGGATTCACTTGTTAACATAACACATCCGCACTTGTCGTACTTGAACTTTCCTCAAGCACCCATTTTATATACCGGCTGGAAGTAGCTTAGCTTTAGCTTGTTATCGGTTTGGTTTTTCCCTTGGGGTGTGTACTTTTTCCCACCAAGGCAGGCCCTCTAAAGGATTAAACACATACAAAGACGATGGGTTTGGTTTCTGATCACCAAGTTTGCACAGGGTGAGAGCATACTCCCTACCATATTAAGCATAACAAACAGTGTTCATTCATCCCCTATTTAAATCTATATGGCGGAAGACAATTGTTCGTTTTAAAGCACCAATTGAAATGTGTTCTAAGCTAAAAGACAATCGGTTTCAAAAATATAAAGTCTTTGACCAAACATCCTGCAAAACCACAGATTAGTAGTTTTTCAATATTAGTCTTCAACAGTCGACAACTACACCACTTGTTAGTCCAAGCATTAGCTCAAAATATTCATAGTAAAACACAATGAAAATATAAGCATGAACATAAAATAATCTAGCAATGAACATATAAACATTAAAACAAAAAATAAATAAAGAAAATTACCAAATGTTATGTTTTAGATGCTTGATTTTCCTATTCAACTAGATAGCCTGTGACATGCAAATGATTAGAAAAGTATCTTGTTGTTCATTATTAAATGCTTGAAGTGATTTAAGAGAAAAAAGTAAATCATAAAAGTTTATTTAAAAAAAAATAAAAAATAGTTACCTCATTAAAAAGTGGAGAAAAATAGAAAAAGCCTAAAAAATACACTAATAAAAGCTGACTTAAATAATTATTTCAATAAAAACTAGACAAAAAATAGGAAAAATCTAAAAAACAAATTCAAAAAATTAGAAAGTTGGCCATTTTATGTTTCAGTAGAAATTGAATGAAAATGGAAAGAAGTTTAATGAAAATGGAAAAAAAGAAAAACAAATTTGAATAAATATGTGTTTCATCCAAATCTAATCCGACTGAACCGTATTAGGCCGAATATTGTTCAGCCAGATTGTATTCGACTGAATCCTATTTGGCCAAATCTATCCACATGGCAAGTGACATGGCAACAAAGTCACCATTTTCTCAAATTTCCAAAAAATTTCAACTTCTACTGAATATTTCTTCAATCAAAATTATTTTAAATAAATAAATAAAAATACCCTTTTGTAGAGCTCACAGTGTTGAATCCAAAAATATATATATATTTATATTTTGATTAATTTTAGTATATAAATATTTTAAAATATTGCAAGTAGGTTGTTTGTAATGCCTCGCCATGCAACCCTAGGGGAAGTTGCAATTTACTACACAAACGAACTATTTTTTTTTTTTAAAGAACAATTAACATGCAAGTTCACTAACCATTTCCAACCAATCCCCTAAGGTTACGAGACTGAGTTACTTAAACCCAAACAAGGAACACAAATTAAATCCATAACATTTAAATACTTAAAGAAATAAGAACGTATACATTCCATACATAATAATTTACATCAAAGAATATGAGATACCACTTGATTCCAATGATATAATTTACAACATGATTACAACACTCATTCCCCGAATGAGATAAAACCAATAAGTATAATTACATATTACAAATTCCACCTCAATAACAAATGAGGGGTAATAAAATACAAGATTAGTTGAATGAATAAAGCATGAAAGCAACAAGAACCCACGAGCTCTCCAACTAGAAATCTCGACCACATGAACAAGAAGACGACCCAAAGGATTAAGGTGCATGTTCCACCCAACCATGTGATACCCAAAGGCTCACACCCCGTGCTAGGAGATAGTAACCAGGAATTCCTAAACAAGACCATCTACCACTAGACACAGGCTAATACATGACTGAAATGAAAAGGATACAAGTGCAACATCACTTAACACAAAGGTTACAATGCTTCCAGAGAACAATGATCTTTTACGCAGTACAACAATACTGACTTCTAGTTGACATAGAGAGATTGTCACATGACATTTGCTATGAGTTACCCTAGCTCAACTGTCTAAGGCAACCAAACCCACATCTTGGGCTATCCAGGCTCAACTCTACTAGTCGCCGGACCCTCATACCAACTGCACTTCTCGTCTCATCTCAAACCTTAAAAGCGAATGAGTTATGAGAGAGACATTAATTATCTTAATTAGTTTGAGAGTTTTTCATTATTATTATTTTTTTTTTTATGTTATCACTTACTCAAACCCTATGTGAGTTACCCTGGTGCCCCTTTGTGTGCCGGACACCCACAAAGAGCCACTCTCCTATTGACAACCCACACGGTACATAACCTCAATACAAAGGGTAGACTAGATAAGACGACCTCTCCAATACAAGGAGGCAATAGACAAAAGAAACTCACTCCAAACACTGGAGGAAGCCAAGGTCAAAACCCTCTCCAAACACTGGAGGAAACCAAAATACAAAACCCACTCCTTCCAAAGGAGGCACAAACCACATAACCCTCTCCTAATCCCAAGGAGGCACAAACCATCCCCGTTCATGAAAATCGGGACACAACATAATACCTCTATACGCACTACCCAACGAAATACAAATGGTTGACATCATAATACGACAACTCCTATCCTCTAGGAACCCCGGAAGACTTACATAAACAAATCACCCCATTTTCCCAACAACGACAATGAAAGAAAACACATAGCGAAGAAACTTCTAGAAATTAAATAACCTACTTTAGGATTTCCTAAATCCAAACAACGCAAAGTTATATTGCATGTAACCATAAAAATAATTAACTTATTGCAAACACTCAAGAGTAAATAGATTACATGCATAACATTGGGGAATTTAAATCTAATCATTTAATTCCATGCCTTCTCGATTATACATAATCAAAATAAAATTTTAAATAAAGAAATTTGATTATAAAATCAACTTTTAATTAAAACATTTGATTATAATATTCACCTTTAAATATACATCATAAAATAATCTATATTTGAATCTAAGTATATTTTAAATATACATATAAAAGTAGATATATACTTAATGTATATATATACAAATATAAATATATTTGTTTAAATATATAGTTATTTAAACATTTATTAAATCAGCTAATTAAAAATTTCCATATTACAAATTATTAAAACAGAAAAAGAATAATAAATATTCATTAGATATATACATACAATATATACATATTATATATAAATATATATAATACATATACATTATATATATAATTAAATAATTATAAATATTATAGTATATATATACATATAATATATATATATTATATATATATATAATATAACATTACTATATATAATATATATATATATATATATATTATATTGAATATATAATATAATATATATAAAAATTAAAGCTATTTTTTTTTTAAAAATAAAATATATAAATAAAGGCAAAAGCCTTTTTGGCTGCAGCGCAGCCCCCAACAGGGGACATAACCCCTGTGGTGGCTGCTACGCAGCCCCTCCCCAACCATGGGGAGCACTGCACAACCAGCGCCTCCATGGATGGGGGTGGCTGTGGGTAGCACCCAACCTTATAAAAATTAAATTTTATTTTAAATTTAAACTTTATTTAATTTAAAACTAAAAACAAAACTACTCCCCTACTATAGGAAGAAAAAGACCAGAACAGAACATGACAAAATTTCTTTCATGTTTATTTTATTTTATAAAATTTCACAGAGCTTTTCTCAGAAATAAAATTAATTTCCAATCATAAATAGTATATGCATATATATATACTTCCTATATACATATATATATTTATATTTTTCCATTTTATACACAGATTGGGCAATTTTTCATGAGGAGAAAACTAAGAAGAAAGATTTTGAACACAATAGCATGGTATAAAATTCTGGGTTTTCCTCAAAATGAACAGGAAAGTTTAAACTCTTCATTTGATCCCTTACAAATTCTATTGCTAGTTTAAAAACAAATTCTCATGGGTTTGCATTCAATTAAACAATATTTTTAAAGATTTACCAACAACATAATGAACATTTGAAACTTATTTCCAAAAAGAAAAATAGAAATGAAGAAGGAACCTGGTTTTTTCTCCACAAATAGAAGGATTCAAATGGTGCTTTTAGATCTCTTTCCAGCCCACCAAGGATCCCCTTGCTTCTTCAAGATTCCAAGAACAAAAACAACCAAATCTTTGCTCCTCCTTTCTTCCCCATTTCAAGATTAAAAACCAAAATGAAATAGCAATTGCTCCAAATAGAGTTTCTCCAATTTGGTCAAACCCCTAAAATATCCCCACTCACTAAATTTATTGCAAAATTTGGAGGATATTTCCAATTTTTTAAATTTAAAATAAATTTCTAATTTCTAATTCAAATCTCATGCATTTTTCAAAATTCATTAAAACAAAAGAATACAAATTTTGCCAAAAATTTACTTTATCAATAATTTACAAAAGTGAAATTAAAAACACATTTTCATTTATTTATTTTAATTTAACTCTAACTATCCAAACAAGATTTCTACTTTTATTTTAATTAAATCTTAATATACAATAATGCCAAAACAACTATCCCATTTAATATATCACCATTAATCTAATTAATCAATAACTAAATCTAATTTTATTAATTAAATCAAATTAATCAATAAGATAAATAACAATTCCACATTGCAACTAGATACATTTAATCATCAATTTAACTATGCAAGCCATTTAATAACCTTTAAACTATAAAATTAAATAAATACACAAGGTGAAATGGACCAAATTAAAACAACTAAACCCGATGACAACCCGACGACACACTATGACTAGGGTGACGACTTGGCATGGAAAACCTAGCTACTATCTCCCAATCGATTTCCGTTGGTCAATGGACATGCTCAAACCTGTGAACTAGGTGGAGTCGATGTCATATACCTGTCAACCTACAAATAAAGAGTATATCGACATGCATATATATATAATATGATCAAACACACCGTGAAGAGGAAATCTCAGAATCGTAGGGCACTCGCAAGTGAGTGATACAATCCCATCCCCTTCACCAATACAATATCACTAACTTATGCATCTAACATCAATGATATGATCACAAGCATAAAACATCATTAAATCAATTATTTGCTAAGCCAATCCAAAACATGCCATAAAGATAACATCAGAATAAAATAACATTACATTAAAATATAACATTCACATCACTTAACAGATAGCGGTCAAAAGTAACCAAGTTCCAAAGTCACAGCGTAAACAGAACAAAGCATTACAAAGAAAACACTGCCGATCCAAACATCCAAAATGGAGGGGTGTTACATTGTTCAAAGTCAAAAAGAGGCTCAGTTGAAATTAAATAAAAAATAGTAAATCATCATAAAACAAATTGGAAAATATATGATGCCCTAGAGGAGAGAATCCTCTTCAAAAGGGTATATTTTGTTTTTTGAAAATGAAAAAAAAAACAATAGTTGACATCAACTAAAAACTATCAAATTCAGGTTAGTTTGACTATAAAATGTTATTACTAGAAAAATATACATCAAAATTTCTTTTTTTTTCCATGCACTAGATATTGAAGTCAACTATCTGGGAAAAAAAATCAGAAGAAAATGAAATATTTTTCTATTTGTTTCTTGACGTCAACTAAACCTCACGTTTTCTTGAAATTTTCAACATAACGAAATATGCTTTTAAATTGATAAAAATATATCAAAAATTTAAAAAATTACAGGATTAAACTTCAACAAAAGCTCTACATTTTATTAGTATACATCATTTTGAAATTCAAAACATAAATACCACTTTTATGTGGTTGAAGTTGAGAACTTTTTCTCATGTTGGCCGATTCCTTTATAAAGTGTGACATAGGTTTGTACTTTTACCCACTTCTATTTCTAATGTGTGGCTGCTAGCTATACACATCAAAATAAATGCAAAGAATAAAAATGTACACAGACTCATTAATGGGTTAGCATTAGTAGTAAGATTAGGGTTAGGGTTAGGGTTCCAATTATGATTAGAGTTAGAATTAGAAATTGGGTTGGGGTTATCGTCACAATTAGGGTTAGAATTAATATTTGGACACTTACCCTTAGTGAACTCTAACCTTAATCAAATCATAACCCCAATTGAACCATAAGCCTACTTGAGCCCTAGCCTCAATTCTAATACTAATCCTATCCTTAATAAAGTTAACTTAAGATTATATATGTAGAGTTAGAATTAGTGCTAGGGTTAGAGTTTGAATTAGATTTAGGGGTAGAGTTATAATTAGATGTAATTATAGCATAATTAAAATGGACTATATATTATAGTGTTATGGATTCAAGCCTTGAAGTAAGTATGAGAAGTTCATCTTCCGAAGTAAATATTTTTCTTACAAAAACAACAACCTTACTATCTATCATGATTCATAAGTAATCATTATTTAATTTTATTTATTATTCATAAGTGTAACTTTATAAAATAGAGGTGTTCATGTAAAATGTTTTCATAATAACAATTTGTGTAATTAATAAAAGGAAATAATGGAAATATTTTTTATTGTATAATTTTTTTGAGTGAAGTGACATCTTCTTATCATTTAATTTAATATAGCATTAATAATGTAATATATAAATATATATTTTTAAAAAGTTATATCTTAATTTGTATTTTATTGTATGAATTAAAATTATCCTTTTTATATTTATTTTTACATTTTTCCTTTTTATATGTCAATTTTATTTTATTATATCACATTATAGTTTAATTTCATTTAATTTAATTCCAACTAATTAATTTTAACTTTTTTATGATTAAATAGTTCTAAGGAAGTGGCATGGATTATACATATAAGATGAGAAAATATGACATATATTATTTCTATGCTTCAAATATCTAATAGAATTATTTAATGTGTCTCAAAGAATCCTTACTATTCAATTATACTTTCAAGTCTTCCTCTCCAATATATATTAATTAGTCGTATTATGTTAAACAATTTTTATTTTTTCTAAACTTCCCTTTAAAATCTAGTTACATCATTACATATGGAGACACCAAAATCTTAAAATATGTATTCTTAAATCACATGTAATAGAAATTTATAATAATAGAGATAAATTTCATATTATATACATGATCTCAAGCTACTCCATAGGATCCATAAATCCTCAATTTTGGTTCAAGAAATGTCTTGCATGAGGTTGGGATCATTTCTATCATCTTGACCCATCATTATACACATTTATTATCACATATTTATCCCTATATTATCTTTACACTCATACTCTTATACATTCACCTTATATTTCCATTTAAATACAATTTGAGAATACCTTTTTTAAATTATTTTATCTTATAAACCATATTAAAGAGATAACATTGCACATATAATAATAAATTTAAATACATTAAATATTTATAATTAAATAAACTGCTCTAGACTAATTCTATTAATTTATTAGAAAACATTAGTAATAAAAATAGTAAAGTAGAATAAAATTATGAAGAAAAATATTAATAGAAGCAATAATTTTCCTTTTCCTATTGCAAATTGTTTGAGTCATTTAAGTTGATTCTTCAACACCGTTTCTTGCTTTTTCCTTATTAATAGTGGAGTTCCTCCTTACACTTCTCCCTGAGCTAAGCTTAAGGGGTTATTGGGTTTTTTTACTATCCAAATTCTTTTTCATTGTGGAGACAATTTTTTTATTATCAAAGTTAAATGTTCCATCTTGAGGTACTTTAGTTGTTTAACTAAATTTTCTAACAAATAATCGGTACCACCTCTCTATATTTAATCACTCAATTTGTACATAAGCTTAAGTTAGCTTTAGCTTAACTTGTGGAGAGAATCTATCTTCACCTCAACTACGGATTGCATAGACAAACAACATATGAAGGCAGGTGAGAAGCAAGTTGAATTGGGTCTATACTATAATGTTTGAAAGATGGTTGAAAATTAGCCAACTGGTAGAAATACTTTATTGCTATGGTAAGAATTTTCATTTCACTAGACATTTCATTTCATTCTGATCCATCATTAAGAATATAGCAAAATTACAGAGATAGTACAACAAAATAGCAAGAAAATTGAGTTAGAAAGAATTAAAGAATTTTTTAAACGTTGTTGTTATGCTGCCAAGTCCAGTTCTCCATATATGACAAATTGGCAATACAGATAATTATGGTTTTCTCCAAACTATAGAACTCGGGAAATTTTTTATTTTCAAACTTAGCTCGGCCATGTTTGTTGCATATCTTTTTCCTATCAAAATAAGCTTCTCTAATGTTTATTTGTCCCTATTTATAATATCTAAAAAGAGTTAAGTAATCCTAAAATATGCAACAATTTATTTTCTAAAATCAATGGTAAACAAAATGCCTTAGAATACAATGCGTAGCTATTTTATGTGTAAACAGTCTTACTAATAGATATTATTTTTTTGGCTTTGTCTATTGCTTCTCTTTGGGAAATTTTTCATCAATCGCATCTTCAATAACTATGTGAGATAAATTGTGCTAGAACTAAATTGTGCTAAGATTAAACATCTGCAAACACATTCGTAATTATAGAAATAGCACAATAGATCAGAAATTCAAGGGAAAGGAAACAAAAGATTAGGCTGAACCCTGACTTAAACAGGACCCACCTAAATTAAAACTCACTTAAAACATATTCACACATGAATTATAAGTTATGTAAATCAGAATCCCTTCAAAGCTATGACACACAGTGAGTTCCCATGCAATCTACATATCTACATTGCACTGCAAAACACTTTTAAAAAACATACAATATATCAATAGTTATCAACTGACTTACCTCCTCCATCTTCAATTCACTTACCTCCTCCATCTTCTTTCATTGCCATTGAAAAGATTTGTATCAACATATCTAATTGGTCTTTGATATCCTCTATTTTGAAACCTCTCATCACTATGTACTCCATTGATAACTAGGCAATAGGTGTACATAGTGATGCAAGATGTTGAAATGGTGAATGAGGTCTTTCAGAAGGAAAAACTAGAGACAGACAAAAACTAACAATATGCTAAGAAAACTACAGCTTTATTTTTTTGATTTTGAACTAATTACAAATGCCTCTAATTTATGGAGGTCTTAGACTATTCAAGAAGAATATTAGCTAATAATAGATATAGAAATAAAACACATGCAAACAGTAAAATAGATATAGATATAGATGAAGATTTTAAAATAAAGGATTGAGGTCTTTTAGAAGGAAAAACTAGAGACAGACAAAAACTAACAATATGCTAAGAAAACTACAAATTTATTTTTTTGATTTTGAACTAATTACAAATGCCTCTAATTTATGGAGGTCTTAGACTATTTAAGAAGAATATTAGCTAATAATAGATATAGAAATAAAACACATGCAAACAGTAAAAAGCCCCGCTAATTTCTAATTTATAAGAAATTATCTACTTTATTCTAACAAATTAGCTGACAAAATGAGGTGTTTTAGAAACTTTATATAAACGTCCCCACAATTAGTTGTAGCATTCACTCAAAAATCTTAAACTTGAGTTATTCCAGCTCATCAATTGTGGTAATTTGCAGTGCTGAATAGCAATAATATACTTAGTTCTAGTCCTATTAATCACAACGTTTTAGCAATTAGCATTTAATCACAATTAGTTTGTAATCTCTTTAATATGTTTGCAAGAGAAATCACCACAATATCTTGAAAACTTAAATTCCATTCTAAAATTAAATTAAACTCTAATTTCTAAAATTAAATTAAATTCTAATTTCTAAAATTTATAAAAAATATATTATTTAGTTTTTAAATAATTAATTAAATTGTAGTGATTATCTGTACAAATGAATTAAATTAAATTTCATTTTTATTTTAAATTTAGATATGAAAATAATCTTTCATTTTTTTTTTCTTTTTGCATGTAAATCATTTCATTTTCTAAAATGATACTTAAAAATGCATTTTGAAAAATTATAAAATCATTTACATAGGAAAGTTTTGGATTTAAATCTCTTTAATTTAAATAAGAGTTGCATTTTCATCTTTGCTTCTATCCATTCTTTTTGATTTTTTGTACAAACATCTTAAGATTTAAGAGTGGATATGGATTTGCATGTCATTTGAAGGTAAATTTGAAGAGTTTTTCCTTACACATTGCTTTTTGGTCATGTCATTGTAATATGCCTCTCGACATAATTAACTAGTATACATATATTAAATATTAATATATATAAAATACACAGAGAGTTATCTTTTCTCGAGTTGCCTATTTTCATCAACTTATTCAAAACAACAGTAAACTGTTCATATGCTATCACCGTTTGAATCAATCAAATAATATATGAGCAAAATAAAACAAGTGGAAAGACTCAATAGCACATTAGAGGTTAAATGCAAAGATGCTTTGTTGTCTTATGAGTTTCCCGTGAAATTTGAATTGACTGATTTTAATTATAATCTAATTTTCAATACGGGTCTGTGCAAGATCATGGGGGTCCAAAAAGTGGCGATGTGAAAAAAGGTATTTTTAACACATCCAAAAATGTGAAATTCACGCCTTTGACTTTTTGTAGGCCCAAGTACAATTTCCATTTTGGTTTGGTAATACCAAACCAAAATGGATATCCAATTTGAAACGGATATTCGTTTTGTTTAAGCCAGTCTTTATAATTGTGTCGGGTCCGGCCCCGACCAATTATTTTATTTTATATATTATAATATTTTTATCATATACACAATAAATTAAAAAGCATTATACTAATGGTTATTAATTTAATATTATATCATAATATATTTAATATATTATAATATTATATTTTATTATAATATTAAATATATTAAATTTGTTATATAATATTAAATATAATATTATTATAAAATATTATATTATATTATAATATAATATAAATATATTATATTATAATATAATATAAATATATTATAATATAATATATATTATATTATAATATAATATATATTATATATTATATTTTCATATTATACATTTGAAAAAAATCGTTGACTATATATTAAAATAAAATAAAGCAAAAAAGGAATATCCATTTTTTGTGTTATAATTAAAAAAAATCTGAGAGATAATATAATATAATATAATATAATATAATAGCAATTAAATATGGTCGGGTCCTAGACCTGACCATTTTATTAAAAAATCTATAAATCAGGAAATGGATATCCCTTATAAACGAATATTTGTTTCTTGTGCTATAAACGAAAAACCAAAAAGCCCGAGAGCTATTTTTTATGTTCTTGTGCGTGGGGTTTGAACAATGCAACTCAGATATCAGTTTAGCAGAGGTCAAAATGCTAAAAAATTAATCAGATTTCTAAGGTATTTTTGGTTTTTTCAAGTTTTATTCAATTTATATTCATTTTGCATTTTTTTTTGAATTTTAGTAAAAAATAGGGTATATTTGATAGATTTTTATTACATTAAAACCATTGTTAATTTTGAAATTTTTTATTAATTAACAGGTTTAAAATGGATCAAAATGAAAATCCTAACCCTACACAAGATGAAAACCCTAACCCCGCACAAAAAGAAAACCCTGATCCTGCACAAAATGAAAACCCTGATCCTACAGAAAATGAAAACCCTCCAAATCCTCCTTCACCACAACCATTGTTTCCAAATCAAAATGTGCTAACAATACACGAGTCTATTCATAGAAATTTAGATAAATTAAGAAAAGTATGTTAAATCTATGAGACATTCGATGAACTATCAGACATGAAAAACACTTTGGAAACAATCATTTTAAATGTTGAAACTTAGCAACTCAACATAATAGATTTGCACAGTGGCGAGAGGAACAAAGATAATTTTATGCTAATGGGTTATCATATGATGAGGTGAAGGCTCTTGATATTGAGAAAGCCCAATTAGCCCAGTTATTCATCGATCAGAGAACTGGATAGCCTGTTAATGTGCGGAAACCAAAATTTTCAATTAAATGGTGCACCCATAAAGGCATATTAGATAATTTTTGGAGACGTTGGTGGATGGTTTTTGATAAACAACCCAACAACAATCTTGATGTACCTCAATATTTTCTTTGAAAATTATATGTTGAGTTTGTGCTAGGGAAACATGTCAATTACTTTGACATGTGAGATTTCTAGGGTGTTGGTAGAGGGATGCCACAGGATAGACCTAGGGCATGCCGAGTCACCCTAGTTCATCCTCCTCCACCTATTGTTGCTCTAACTCCACTACCTTACCCTGAGATTGTTGTAGATGTAGGGACTTTGAGCATTTATGAATTACATTCGTTGAGTGATCATTTGGTCATGCAGAGCCATCATGTTGCACAGTCGTTTGATGGTGCATCCCATCATGGTGGTGTTGCACCTAATACATCCCAGCATGATGGTGGTGCACTTGCTGCAGCAGCTCCCACTAGTATATTGCCATCAACTCCCACTGGTATACAACCATCAGCTCCCACTGGTACACTGTCCTCTTTGGGACATATTTGTGTGCCTCATCGTTGCATGACATGCAACAATTTATTTTTTGGTCCTCTCTGATGATCCACTGAGGCTCCCATAGACACATCCAACTTTGAGGTTCATGATATGCTGGATGTAGGAGTTGATAGAGCACAAAGTGGAGCATTTGCAGGAGAGCCATCAATTGCTAGGGATGATATGGGAGGACTGATAAGACTTAAAGTAATTTCATAGTGTGTTTTATGTAAATTCTTTCATATTTTATGAGAGATATTTGTACTAATATATGTTTATGTGTTGGAATCTTTAATAGTTGTTGATAGAGGAGTAGATGTCAGAAGTGTGACAGGCTATGCATACTTCCATTTCATTTTCCTTAGAGAATTAGTACATGGTAAATTATTTAAATTGTTATTTTAGATGTTAATCTTTGAAATCTATTATGTTTAAATACATGTACTACATATATTGATAGTCTAATGTAATATTGTCTTTTTATGCAACAACTTGGTTCTTATACAACCTTGTTGACTGGGTTTGACCCATTGGATGAAGTTGCACAATAGGTATATTTTTTTTTTATTCTCGACATTATAATTATATGTGCATGTGCATTTACATTCTTGTCATTTTTTATATAGGAAACCATCTTAGTTGATCCATCCACTATGAGCCCATCTAGTGTCATAGTATCACAACAGGTATGTTTTTATTTTATATTGCAGATCATTTATGTTTAGATAGGAGTAGATATGTGATTAGTAGATATGATTATTTTTCAACAATTATATGTTAATTTGTATCATTTTTATTTTATCTACTATATTCCTCTGTTCGACTTAACATTGTGACGAGTGAGAGACCATTACTTTATACGAGGACTCCTGATCATCCTAAGGGACAATCATATGTAGAACATCTTGCAGAAAAGAGAACAAGATTTGAGGTAAACAAGAATTGCATTATTGATATAATATAGTACATGTATACTGATTTTGATGTTAAATTTATAATTTATAAATGATGGTCTATAAGTTTATATTTACTAGTCTATCTTGTCAACCATTCACATAATCTAATTTGTGGTTTGAAATATTATTGTGTAGGAAACTTCAGAGCAACTGAATTCTTCGAGGAGGCTCGATTTTGATGGTCCAACACAGGATTAGGATATGATATAGATTGAAATGTACTTAGGGTTTGATAGATCTTGAGATGGCATATATGCCACAATTTGTAAAACTTTTTCTAAGTAGGCATATGCCAAATTTGTATATGCAAAAACACAATTATTCTATAGTTTGATATATAAGAATTGATATTCGATCTAATTTGTTCCTCGTGTGCATGTCTTTCTACTTTGAATTTTCAAAATGGAATGTATAATTATCTTAGAATGGTTTAAAGTTATGATTGCTAATGTATGTTATAGATTAACAAAATAACATTTTAATAAAACTTATGAATTACAATTGGTAATCCATCTATTTATTTGAGGAGTTTTTTCAAACAATTCATTGCCTTTTCTATTGTACCACATTTTTCATACATGTCTACCAATACATTTTTATCAAACACTCATTTTGAGAATACTCATGATTTCAAGCTCTGTTGAATGAATTTACATTTGACCTTATTTTGTTTTTTAAACTCGTGTAATGAAGTGTGAAACTGATTTTTGTTTCAAAAAAAGTTAAAATTAATGAAAAGTGGATACAACTTAATGAAATGCATTTCATGTTATAGTGTTCATTCAAAAGTAATATAATCATCTTGATAAAAATCAATGTCACTTAATGTTCATTGAAGCTTAATAACATGTAAAAAGTATAAAATCATCTTAAGTAAGAATCAATATCTTCACAAAAACAACTCAAAACCACAAAACAAAAGGTTGTGAGAGACACCCATTACCCTTCTCTTTAACATATCTCAAAACCTAATGTGCTTGCTTTGGAACAACTCCACTGAAATTGAACTATTACGCTAAACAAGGCTCTAATTAGCCCAAATTTACAAAACAAATCCTCTTTAAAACTGTTGTCCCTCCAAGATTCCTTTGGAAAGTATCTCACCAGGCTATAAACATCCAAATTCTACAACTATCATCCTTGTAAATGTCATCTAAGTCACTCAATTATGAAACCCTCATTTTGCCTAGATTATAAGGGGGTTTATTAAAATTATGCATTTCCACACTTATCTCACTCAAACAACACCTCAAACACGTTTATAGAAGTCTGTATATGCTTAATACACCTTTAGAAATTGCTGCCCCAACAGATTTCAATCATTAACACCCTTAAACCTCCCAATTTCACTCAAAAACCACACTTTTTGCATCTAGGGCATCATGCCCAAACCTTAATTGACCTCCCATGCTCTCCCAAAACCTTCTAACATATAATTCCTACCTAATTGGGCCATTCCAACAAGCCACAGTAGATATAATATATGGAATGTCTGTTGAAAAATGAGGTGTTTTCTTAGCTTAATACTCTGTAAAACTTTAATATTGCTGATCTAAGTAAGCTCTTTCTTTGTTACATATATTCTTTGTGGGTGATTATCTTGATTAATTCATTTTACTATTGTAGAATGAGAGAAGTTGATAGAAGAACTAGACAGGATATTAGAAAGATCACATCAGATGTACCATGGAGAAACCCTTTCTAGATAAAACTCCACCAAGAATTATTCTATTATTCAATCTCTGAATTACAATAGCTCCAATTCTTGCTTGAGAATGCTTCTTCTATCTTCACAAATCTTCTTCACAACCTGCAATAACAAATATCAAAACTCTCTTCAACTTGAATGAGATATAGAGACAATATGCAACCTTGTAATCTCCAAATGGTGATAATTACAATGCACAAGCTCAAGCCCTTGAAAAGGTACGCCATATTCCTTCAAGTTGAGTTATTCAGTGAAGACTAAAGCTTACAACATGTGATTCATGCATTTGGGCATCCCAAACTGAAGCTACAACTTCTCCTTCACTTCGGTGATAATTCCGAAGCTCTTCCTCAAAGTTGGAGCCCTTAAGTAATCCTACTTAATTAAGCCTTCAAAAATATCTTATCATGCATGAGAGGTAAATCCAATAAAGAATCTTGGGAACCCAAGTTGGCTCCAAGTGATATATAGTTAACTAAAACATTTACTCAACACCATTCATGCAAGAATGGTCATCCCTTGTTAACTGGAGGTAGTCCCTGTTATCTGTCATACAACTCAATGTTATTAGCAATGCATTCCAAGTTAAATGAAGCTAACTACATGCAACTCAAAATAACCAACATGCATGCAACATGCACTTTCATGCAACTGAAGATAACTGAACCATAACTGAACTAAACTGAACTTCATGCAAGCAAACATCAAACCCTAACTCCTAGGATCTTTACATGCATTCAGAAGTGTTAATTGTTACTCTGTATAGTTAACTAAACACAAGGTGAGTTTCACCTTACCATGTGTGCACCCACATGCTCCTATTATTTAGGAATAACTACAAATGTCAATTTCATGATTTATTTCATCCAAATAGTTAATCTCATCCTAATCTTAGTGTTGTTGAACACATTCCAAGAATCTAGGAGATACATGAAATAATTAATGTTTAGGATTTGCAATTAAATGGCATCCTATTTCCAACATTCTCCCACTTGAAATTATACATTGCAATTATTCTAAACAAGGAATAATAAAACAAGTACAAGACTCAAGGCCAAGGGCCTTCTTGCACCAACTAATCAAACCATGCTAACTTCAAATGCAACTTGCATAATCATGAAGCTTCCAAGAAAATGATTAAAACCAAGAGAAATTATCTGTATGGTTTCATAAGATAGTCTGTAACATTAATTAAAGTGTTAACTTTCTCAATTAATACCTTCCCATTATCAACCAAACCAATACCTTTCCCAAGTCTCTATATCCAAACCGCCTCTTTAGAGGCATGTTAAACCACCGAGTGTGTTGAATTCACATTCAACCAAGGTGAAGGCTCCTCGGTCTTTTCTATTGAAATTTTTTTCTTATAAGTAACCATTCCAACAAATGTCTCTTACCATAAGAGAACTCTAGCCTCACCTATTTCTCCAAGTATCCATGAGGACCTATAATCAACCAATCCATGCCAAGCTCCAAATGCAACACAACACTTTCATGAAGTAATCAAGCAAATGATTAATGTACCCAATACTTAAGAGAAATACACAAGATCATTTTCAAAGCTTCAATCATGAATGAGGAACATAAACATGACATCCATGATCTAACCAAACCATCTCCTCTTAGGAGATCTCATGCACCATAACATACTTATACATCCTAATCACAAGAGAACCATGTAATATGCCAAACTCTAAACTAGTATCAAGAGCATAACCTGACATCATAACAAATACACTATAAACCAAGAACAAACCATATCCCCAATCACATGAAGATAACCTTACCAATGATGCATCCAAGTCACTGCCAACAACTCCCACTGAACCATGGTACCGAGTCACACATGGCATCGTGACTACCATCTTCTTCATGAAGATCACTAAATCCTACCAAAGCTCCCATTGAACTGTGATACTGAGCTATACATGGCAACAAGATAAACATCAAACCATCACTGTCAAAATCATATGGAATTTCAGATATTTCCTCATGATCATAATTATCATAACATGTATTATGCCACAACTCTAAACCGCTAATAAAGAGTATACCATGACATAATAACAAAACCATCCTACAACCAAGGATCCACATCATTTCCAAATGCTCCCACTAAACCGTGATACTGAGCAATCCCATGGCATCATGATGCACATAATCAAAATCCCATTTCTGTCATAAGCTCACACCAAACCTGTGAATCCAAGCTCTTAATGACCTATGTAACAAACTTATTTTTTTCAAAATCAGCAATAGAAAAAATAATAAAAGCTCCCACTAAGCCCAAAAAACCTCCAATCTTTTAAGCGAAAGGCATCCCAATACTCTACCCAACCTCAGCTCTGATACCAAATGTTGAAAAATGAGGTGTTTTCTTACCTTAATACTTTGTAAAACTTTAATATTGCTGATCTAAGTAAGCTCTTTCTTTGTTACATATATTCTTTGTGGGTGATTATCTTGATTAATTCATTTTACTGTTGTAGAATGAAGAGAGAAGTTGATAGAAGAACTAGATAGGATATTAGAAAGATCACACAAGATGTACCGTGGAGAAACCCTTTTGGGAAAAAACTCCACCAAGAATTATTCTATTATTCAATCTCTGAATTACAATAGCTCCAATTCTTGCTTGAGAATGCTTCTTCTATCTTCACCAATCTTCTTCACAACCTGCAATAACAAATATCAAAACTCTCTTCAACTTGAATGAGATATAGAGACAATATGCAACCTTGTAATCTCCAAATGGTGATAATTACAATGCACAAGCTCAAGCACTTGAAAAGGTACACCATATTCATTCAAGTTGATTTATTCAGTGAAGACTAAAGCTTACAACATGTGATTCATGCATTTGGGCATCCCAAAATGAAGCTACAACTTCTCCTTCACTCCGGTGATAATTCCAAAGGTCTTCCTCAAAGTTGGCGCCCTTAAGTAATCCTACTTAACTGAGCCTTCAGAAATATCTTATCATGCATGAGAGGTAAATCCAATAAAGCATCTTGGGCACCCAAGTTGGCTCCAAGTGATTTATAGCTAACTAAAACATTTACTCAACACCATTCATGCAAGAATGGTCATCCCTTGTTAACTGGAGGTAGTCCCTGTTTTTTATTATACAACTCAATGTTATTAGCAATGCATTCCAAGTTAAATGAAGCTAAATACATGCAACTCAAAATAACCAACATGCATGCAACATGCACTTGCATGCAACTGAAGATAACTGAACCATAACTGAACTAAACTGAACTGAACTGAACTGAACTGAACTTAATGCAAGCAAACATCAAACCCTAACTCCTAGGATCTTTACATGCATTCAGAAGTGTTAACTATTACTCTGTATAGTTAACTGAACACAAGGTGAGTTTCACCTTACCATGTGTGCACCCACATGCTCCTATTATTTAGGAATAACTACAAATGTCAATTTCATGATTTATTTCATCCAAATAATTAATCTCATCCTAATCTTAGTGTTGTTGAACACATTCCAAGAATCTAGGAGATACATGAAATAATGAATGTTTAGGATTTTCAATTAAATGGCATCCTATTTCCAACAATTTCCAATTATTTCATTTTCAATTCTTCAAAACCCTTAAACTGGTCACACAAACCCATTAATAGTAATTTTCCTCCAAGATATTTTAAACTCAATGAAAGTCTAAAAGATTGGATGCAAATTGAAGTTACAACAATCCTCCACTAGATCCCACCACTTTTAGAGAAATAAATTCCTGTACAGGCAAGTGCAATTCTTTGAATCTGTAGATTATAAAGCAAAACACATAAATTTCTGAGAAAATAGTGATTTTAGTATTCAAAATTCAAATTCTCAATGGCTAATTCCCCTTCAAACGTTCACAAGGCCTTTTAAAGGCATTAAAAATATGACCAAAAAACTTCCAACTATTTTACAACAAACTACAACAAGATGACTCTTGAACTTCCATCATTTGACAATAAGTTGCAATTTTGACAAGCAGTGTAAAGTTGCAAAGTGGTGCAACTTTCGTTCTGCAAATTGTATGACCAAACAGACTGTTCCAACATGTCTGGATGGGTACGTTTATGCTAAGGATGGTCCTATTTTGCATCCAAACACGCCGAATCACTCTTAGCTACATTGGATCGACGATTTCCCTTAAGAGTCAAAAGTGCAAAAAGACAACAATCTTTGACGGGCTATTACCCAAAAACTGTGATGCTTATAGACTCTCCTTCAGAGGCTATAGGATCATGTTGGGACCTTCTTCAATAACCTCTCTCAGTTTTTGCTATCTTAAAGGCATTTTCCTATGGTGATGAGTTTTCAATTGAGGAAGAAATTGTCAGATGCAAGCAGTGTAAAGTTGCAAAGTGGTGCAATTTTCATTCTGCAACTTGTAGGACCAAATAGACTATTCTAACACATCTAGATGGGTATATTTACACTAGGGATGGTCCTCTTTTGTACCCAGATATGCCAAATCACTCTGAGCTACGTTGGACCGACGATTTTCCTTAAGAGTCTAAAGTGCTAAAAGGCAGCAATATTTGAAGGGTTATTTCTTAGAAATCGTGATGCTTACAGACTCTCCATCTGAGGCTACAGGATCATGTTGGGACCCTCTACAATGACCTCTCTTGGTTTTTTCTATCTCAGAGGCATTTTTCCCCAATGACGAGTTTTCAGTTGAGGAAAAAGTTGTCAGATGCAAGCAGTGTAAAGTTGCAAAGTGGTGCAACTTTTGTTGTGCAACTCATAGGACCAAATGGACTATTCCAACACATTCAAATGGGTACATTTACGCTAGGTATGGTTCTCTTTTGCACCCAAATATGTCAAAACACTCCGAGCTACATTGGACTGGTGATTTCCCTTAAGAGTCCAAAGCGCTAAAAGGTAGCAATCTTTGAAGGACTATTTCTTAGAAACTGCAATGCTTACAAACTCTTCGTCTAAGGCTATGGGATTGTGTTGGGACCCTATACAATTACCTCTCTCAATTTTTTCTATCTCGAAGACATTTTTCTATGGTGACGAGTTTTCAGTTGAGGAAAAAGTTGTCAAATGTAAGCAATATAAAGTTGCAAAGTGGTGCAAATTTTGTTTTGCAACTCGTACAACCAAAAAAACTGTTCCAAAACGTCTGGATGCGTATTTTTACACTAGGGATGGTCCTCTTTTGCACCCAAATACGTAAAATCACTTTGAGCTACATTGGACCGACGATTTCCCTTAAGAGTCCAAAGTGCTAAAAGTAAACAATCTTTGAAGGGCTATTTCTTAGAAACCATGATGCCTACAGACTCTCCGTCTGAGACTATGGGATCGTGTTAGGACCCACTACAATAACATCTCTCGATTTTTTCTATCTCGAAGGCATTTTCCAGCGGTGACGAGTTTTTAGTTGAGGAAAAAGTTGTCAAATGCAAGTAGTGTAAAGTTGCAAAGTGGTACAACTTTCATTCTGCAACTAGTAGGACCAAACAGACTATTCCAACACATCCATATGGGTAATTTTATGCTAGGGATGGTCCTCTTTTGCACCTAAATATGCTGAATCACTTCAAGCTACATTAGACTGACGATTTCCTTTAAGAGTCCAAAGTGCTACAAGACAACAATATTTGAAGGGCTATTTCTTAGAAACTGTGACGCTTACAAACTCTCCGTCTAAGGCTATGGGATCATGTTGGGACCCTCTACAATAATATCTCTCAATTTTTGCTATCTCGAAGGTGTTTTCCTACAGTGACGAGTTTTTAGTTGAGGAAATAGTTATCAAACACAAGCAGTGTAAAGTTACAAAGTGGTATAACTTTCGTTCTGAAACTAGTAGGACCAAACAAACTATTCCAACACATCCAGATGTGCACGTTTACGCTAGGGATGGTTCTCTTTGGTACCCAAATACATCGAATCACTCTGAGCTACATTGGACCAACGATTTCTCTTAAGAGTCCAAAGTGCTAAAAAGTAACAATCTTTAAAGGGATATTTCTTGGAAACCAAGATGCTTACAGACTCTCCATCTGAGGCTATGGGATCATGTTGGGACCATTTACAATAACCTCTCTCAGTTTTTTCTATCTCAAAGGTTTTTTCCCGTGGTGATGAGTTTTTAGTTGAGGGAAAAGTTTCCAAATGCAAGCAGTGTAAAGTTGTAAAGTGGTGCAACTTTCATTCTGCAACTCGTACGACCAAACAAACTATTCCAACACATCTGGATCGGTACGTTTATGCTAGGGATGGTCCTCTTTTGCATCCAAATATGCAGAATCACTCCAAGCTACATTGGACTGACGATTTCCCTTAAGAGTCCAAAGTGCTAAAAGGCAGCAATCTTTGAAGGGCTATTTATCAGAAACTGTGATGCTTACAAACTCTCCATCTGAGGCTATGGGATCATGTTGGGACCCTCTACAATAACCTATCTTTTTTTTTTATATCTCTAAGGCGTTTTCCTGTGGTGTTGAGTTTTCAGTTGATGGAAAAAGGGTCAGATGGATGCGATGTAAAGGTGCAAAAGGGTTTAGGGTTTGTTTTGTTCCTTGTGAGTAAGTGAAAAAGTGATTCATTTACTCAAATACACTTAAGTCGTGAACTACACACATGAATACAAAGTATACGCATGAAAACATGTAGGTCATAAAGTATACATTAGAATACTCAAATACACTTAATTCATGAACTACACACATGAATACAAAGTATACGCATTAAAACATCTAGGTCATAAAGTATACATTGGAATACTCATAAGTGACAAAGTATACACATAAGTTGTAAAGTATACACTTGAATACACATAAAGTGTACACAATATGCATGATATTATCATTCAATAATTTCTATCAAATATAAGATTTACAAAATGCCACATAGGCATACAACAAATGACCCTAATACATAGTCATTTCCCAATAGGGGAAGAAAATAGAGCATGCATTTCCTTCGCGATCAACACAGTCTTCCACAAGAGCAACATGTTGACGTTCTGGAGTGACAAGCACTTGTACAAACCATTAAGGTAGCAGTCAAACTACATACAATAGAAAAGATGCTTAGAATAACAAATCTATATTATTCTAAACAACCTAATTGATGATGAAATGGTAATGCAAACTATAAAAGATGCTTACAATAACAAATCTATATTATTGTAATCTATCGGATACCTCTCCCAAAGGATCAGAGTTGGCTATTGTTGCAGCAGGTCCATGATCTATCATACTAGGAACATCGCAATATACTTCAAATGAGAAATATATATTGTCACAATAGAAAAGATGCTTAGACTACTAGATCTATATTATTCTAAACAACTTGAATGATGATGAATTGGTATGCAAACTATAAAGGATGCCTAGAATAACCAATCTATATTATTCTAATATGTGGCATACCTCTGCCAAAGGATCAGAGCTGGCTATTTTTGCATTAGCTCCATGATCAATCATGCCATGAACATTGCAATATACTTCAAATGAGAAATCTATATGGTCACAATAGAAAAGATTCTTAGACTAAAAAATCTATATTATTCTAAACAACCTGAATGATGATGAATTGGTAATGCAAACTATAAAAGATGCTTAGAATAACCAATCTATATTATTCTAAACAACCTGAATAATGAACCTTAGCAGATAAACAATATCAAAATATGATGAACAATATCATACCTGTCCCATACAACAAATGATCTGCTACTCAAGTGTGCTTGCAGGGTCATCTCTTACCTTCAGAGTTTCTAGTAATGCTTCATGATCAACACTACTAATTGTCCATAGTTTTTTAATTTTTGGTCTAGCATGATGTCTCAATAACTTAACATTTGTTGCTATAACAAGGTGTGAATACATTAGAATGGTTTTGTGTTTCTCATAGTTTTCAAATGCAGGAACACCATTCTTTCTAATCATATATGTTTACAGCCAAGTTATGAAAACAACAACTAAAACTGTGTGATCATAACTTTGTTATCAACATCTAAATATACTTAGAATAACAAATCTATACTATTGTAAACAACCTAAACGATGATAAAATGGTAATGCAACCAAGTTTGAGAAACAAAAATTGAACCTGTGGGATACATGAAGCCATCATCATCTGTCATCAGTTTTGTTAGCTTTTTCTTTCCATATACACATCGTGCCAACCAATAGTCTGATCCCTCTTAATTCCCCCACAATGGTACAACTGCATAGACATGTATTGGCTGTACAAGATCTGAAAAATGATCATAGTCAAATGAAATTTCATTACATCTTGTAATGAGGATTGTGCTATAGATAAAGGGGTTAGGTACCTTGGAATCTATGTATCTACCTACTCACTTGAATCGCACTGATCCCAATCACACTGAATACAATTCTAACAAAAAAATCCATCCCTCGTGTCCATATGGTCCATGCACTTGCATTTGAGCTTCAAACTGAATGCATCTTTAAAGAATCTCTAATTGTTTGACATTCTATTCTATCTCCCACTGTGCCCTCCTCAACCAACCAAAAGAACCTACAAACTTTTGAATCAAGTGTCCCTCCTCGTGATAGTGCATAAGTACACCAATCCACAATAGAACATGCATCATTGAATGTTGCACCACCTTTGATCTTCATTTGTTCCTTAACCAAAGCTCTCTTCACACATGCACCTGCGCCATCATGCTCGCCTTTTCCATGCCCAGCTTTGAAAAAACTCCAAATATGTGGTACACCCCTCTATATGCATCCTACTCAACCAATAAAACATGCGAGCATTCTTGAATTTCCCTGTGTAGTTATTTGACCAAATCAAATGTTGACCCATTGCAATTCCTTTTTCTTGCAAGAACTCAAAATTTTTTTCAAAACAATGTTGTACAAACTTGGATGAATGAGATCTATCATCACTCATGTAAAAATGGTACTCCTTGATTATCTTCCTATCCTCTTTTGTACTATTAGGGGCATGCCTATATGTTATGTGGACAAAAATAGCAATTTGAATAGAATTATAATATTGTGATTGAACTTCATTTTGTGGTTGCAATGTGTAATTTGCAAGACTCAAAAGCCCTTTGTAAGATTTGCAAATGTGGATGTTCTTGAAAAAATTGTTTGTACAAAATTATTTGGCTACATTCCAAAAAAATGTTTAGGATGTGGTGTATGATGTCGATTATCAATTCGTAACTTTAAAACATCATTTACATTCGGTGATACTCTAGAGTGAGAATTCCAATATTGTTCAATTTGCATCTTTATATTATCAGTTAGCTTTTTATCAACACATTGAAGCCTCCCACTAAAATCCCACATATCATTTTGAAGAGCACTGCCGATTCTTCCTCTTCTTGACAGTGCTGTATTCAATGTTTTATGATTTAAGTTAAAATCAATACAAGTTTGTCTCATTAAACAAGCATTTTTCAAATGATGGCTTACTAGTGAGGTTGTGATCACTCTTCGAGCAGCCCTTTTATCTTTTTCCTTACTAGTCTTTCCAATATAGGTTAGAGCATTAAAAAGATTTTTTACAATAAGACTATTTTTTTTCAATTTTTTGTCAAACGAATCTTCAATTTTTTTAATAATGGTCTCATTTTGTAAATCTTAAGTAATTGCCCGGTCACGTTAAAAAGTTTACCAGGCGCACTGCAGTTTATAGGGGGTCGTGCTACCCGATTCCTGCAGTCTAAAAAAAAAAATCTTAAGTAATTGCACAAAAAGTTGGCATTGTTCAGTTAATGTCTTATTGGAAAAGAATTCATTGAACATTTTCATAGCCCACAAACCAACCCTTCGTTGTGACCTTTTACCTTGAAGATTATCAATTATGTTCTCATCTATTTCAACCAACCATTTAGGGGTTCTTTTGTAATTGGGTGTTACATAAGGTTCATTTTCAACATTTTCAATAAAAATTTCATTTTGAACAACATTTTCATTGTCAAAAACAATTTCATTTTCAACCACATTTTAATTTTCAACATTTTCAATAACATTTTCAACAACATTTTCATTTTCAATGTTGTTCACATTTTCATTTTCAATTTCAATGTTTTCATTTTCAATTTGAATATGATGTTAAATATTTTCAATTCCTATTTCATCTTCACTTGAATTAACATTTAATGGTTCAGAAGAAGCTTAAATTTGAATATTTTGCATACCTTGTCTTCTTTTCCTATGACTTTCTCTATCTTTTGCTCTATATGCTTCAATTTGATTTGTTGTAAGTTTCCTTTTACCTTTTCTCTTAGGCCGACTGCTGCTCTCCATTGCACAAACAAAAAAAACACACAAATGATTGGAATTCTAAAAAAAGTGTTAGAGAATCTTTGAAAAGCTGAATTTCATCTGATGTAGATAGAAAACATGAGAATTTCATGACAAAACGAATGTAGGGACCTTTGAAATACTCAAAATGGTCCCTT
>VDFB02058242.1:505890970-505931018 GCA_007258455.2 Sequoia sempervirens
AAGCTTCAAGAGATAACCCTAAGGTCTCTAATGTCAGGTCTTGACAATGCATAATCAACTCAGTGATAAATGTGAAAAATTTGGTATTTCACAATGGGACCTTACTACAAGAAAAATACTGAATCTCAATTTATCAGATCTCACAATATGATGATACTTCAATCCTAAAATTAGCTCGATTAATAAAATAAATAACAAAAGTTAAGAGTTTCAAGGAAATTTCTAAACTTTGCACTAAACAGAAGATTAACAATGTAAATGACCAATACTTGAAATGGACCAATCCCTCAAAACTAATCTCAACTCAACCCAGATAAATCCACAATCTTATAGAAACAGTGCAATGCAATCTTCTAAGGTGTTAGGATTTTTAGATCACAAACATCCATTCAAACAACCCTATTGCGATTGAATGAATAAACCCTCACAATTGAACTAAGCACAATGAATATAAAAGTCCAGGCTAAATTTGCAAATCAAATAACAATCATTTGGTTGCAAAAATTATGGACTAGGGATTACTGCAACACTTCAAATATCAAACCATGAACATCATTGAATCAAATATATTTCTAAAAAATCTATTTTCCTCAAAGCAATTCTAAAGATAGAATAACAAGAACCATACAAGATAAAGGAACACAAGTATGGCACCAAATCACAATGTCATTACTTGTATGAAATTATCAATTCTAGCAACAATTCCAACTTTATGTTACAATATCTGCTTGAGATCAACTACTTGCTAACTATTTCTCTACTAAATTCGCTCCAACTATTTCTCTATTTGTCTATATCTAAAATTTCTTAACCCTTACAAGTGAGGCAAAATGCCACATTTATAGAACCCCCTAGAATATGTTGGCCAAGATAAGATTTTTCAATAATACTAAGGCACAACTAGTCAGCCAAGAGAAATTCAAAATAAAAATAAAATAATGCATTAAATGCATGAACTTCATCCACGTCGCCTTGGGATCTCCAATGCAACTTGGACCAATGCATGGAAAAATAATAGGGAAGCACAAATCTTGATGTAGCTAATCATTAACTGTCTTCCCCTTTGTCCTCATTTCGATCCAACATCTCATGAACCTTCAAAAGCACCCTATCCAAGTCAGGCATGGGTGGTAAAGGGAAAACCCTAAGTCATCTCTTAATTGATGAAATCTCTTTCCTTGATTGTTTCGCCGACTTATCCCAATCCACCCTATATGTGAGGTATTTGTCAATAACAGCAAGATAGGTAGCCGCATCATCCAACTGGTGCTCAAAAATAGATTCATCATTACATGGGGCATAAACATCATTCCACCACCTCCCCAATTGTTCCAAACTCAAGTATTTGGGAACAATCTTCCTTCTCCCTGTCATAATCTCAAAAAAAGCATTGGAGCCATTATACACACCGGCTAGGGTATCGTCAATCTGCCTCCTTTGTTTGTAAATCTTCTTCAAAACTTTATGCCTAATCTGTAGTGCCTCAAACCATTCCCAAGGCTCAGCAACCCTAGAAGAAGGAAGGATTTTATCAGTTACTAGCTTATCCCTAGTGTATTCCATAATAGTCTTGGTTTTCTGTAATAGGAGATTTGTATCTTCCTTGTCCTAATCCAACACCTGTTTCAACCAATCATTCACCATCACAGCATCTTTCCCCATTGATAGAATTTCCTTAATGGCCTCATTACCTTTGGTTTGCACCCCTTTCAACCAATTTGCAATGGTAAGAGTGGAAACCCTCAACTTTTCAAGCTTAGTGATGGTTTCTTAAAGTAAAGGATTTATAGCAGAAGAGGAAGGATTAACGGATTGCAAAGGCTTCATCAAATCTTCCAAGCATTTCCTAAGATTCTCATTTTACTTCTTTAACTCATGCTTGGTCTTTATTTCCTTCCTCAGTCTACCCAAGATGGTCATGCTAGAACCCTCATAGGCCTCAATATCATGCTCAACGGATTTAGGCCCTAGGTTGAAAGTATGAAAATTGTAATCCTTTCCAGCCACATCATCTTTGTTCTTATCTGGAGCAGGGGTGGCAATGTGAACAACCTTGTTGTGAGCCTCATCTCTTTCAATCCTGGATATCACCCTAGCCTTCTTTTTACCCTTATCTTTCCCAATTTTCACTAGCAGCACATCCCAATTCGGTGGACTATCTTCCACAACCACCTATTTTCTCCATATTTCCTTGTCTAACCAACCACGGATAGTGGATTCCAATTGTACCTCACCCTACTTTTCCTTTTTCTCATCCTTAGGTGCCTCTACACCTAAATTATGTTTTTCAGGAGTTTCATCTGCCTTGCTCTCTTTTCCTTCAGCATGTTCCTCTTCTTGTACAGGCGATGAAACCTTCATTGTTTCTTCTTCTACTAGAGGTGACTAAACCTCTTCATTCCTCACAGGGGACTCCACATACGTGACCAAGGGAGACTTCACTACCTTATCAATTTCTACCTCTGCACTGTAAAGATCACCCTCATGAAATTCCTCCCCTTCAATATCCAGATGATCCTCAACTCCCTTGGACTCACTAGGTTTGGTTTGAGCTTCATGAGCAGAAGGCACATCATCTTGCTGCTCCTCAGGAGAGACAACTAGAGGGAAATCTATTCTAGGAACACTATCCTTGGGAGAAAGATTCCTAGACCTCCTTTTATACACCTTTGATTTCTCCTCTAAACTTTCCACATTTTCCACTCGTGGGGTAGATTCTTCCTCTCCTACCTTAGAGCTCGCTTTCCCTAACAACTTTATAATTCTTCTCCTTTTAGGCACAGGCATATCAACCTTTGGATTCTGCCCCTCAGCCTCCTTCTCAGACTTCTTGGTTCTTGTCCTCTTCTTAGCCTTTGGATTTCTTTGCTTCTCGGTCTCTTGGACACCTTTGATTTGATTTTTAATGGAGAGTCCAACTTTCCTTTTCCCTTAGGGTCCTACTCGGTCAATTCCTTAGAGGTGGAGTGAGGATCTAAATCTCCATTTAACTCATAGGTACATTTCACTCCCTCATTGTCTAACTCCCACAGCTTGTGCCTTAGCCACATCCTGGTGAATTTGACAACTCGATCCATCAACTGTTTTAATTCTATCTTTTCGTCTTCCAACCAGTCAATATCACGAATTGGTCTGCCTTTTACGGCCTCATAAGCATGATCATGTATCAAGTTTCCATCATCTTCAAGCTGATCTGGCACTACCTTCACATTGTACAATCTAACCAACTCAACTGGAAGGCGAGAAAACTTCTTCTTTCTAACCTCGAATTCATCACTGCAATTGGTCCAATAGTCCTCCAAATTGATCTTATGGCCATATTCTCTATTGGCCTTCTTTTGAGCTTCTCCTGTAATATCAAACCTAGACCTCTTAGAATGGAAAGATAGACCAAGACTACTCGTTTCTTCCTCTGAAGCTTGGGCAAAACCAATGGAAGGACAAGCCTCTCTAGTGCCAATCCTTAAGGGGAAGTCTCCACCGAAACTAGTCTTATGATTATCCCTCTTGACAATGGCATCAACGTAACAGATCTTCCTAGTTACTTCCAGAAGTATGATATGATCAATAGGGTATCTTGGAAGTCTGTATGGGACTCTCTGGCATCCATCAATCCGAATGTAGGAGGTTGGAAAATGAATAAACCATGCTCCATATTTCTTGATGAGTTGCTTTGCTTGATCTGAAATTCTCACATGTTCTACCCCCTGAAGTAATCTAGTGATATGCATGTGAATGCATCATTCACCCTCATATAGTCTGAGGTTCCTAGATGCAATTGAGGGTAAACCTCATAAATAATATATTGTCCAAAGGTTCCCCTTTTACTCAATCCTTTGTAGGGGTGAAATCTCGCAAGTGCATAAACCAAATAGGAGGTCATTGTGAAGGTCTTGGCTTGCAACACATTTGACAACTGCTCATGAATTACTTCGCTAATGACCCCTGTCCAATGGTAATTAATCTTTTCTTGCTCCATCCTTACAATCACATGGCACATCCAATTCTCAAACATGCCAACATTCCTCAATCCAACCACCCTGCTAAGAAGATTGATGGCATCATAGTATTACTTGAACTTTAATTTGAATAGCTACTTGGGGAGCTTGGAATAGTGAGACTTGGGATTTTCCACCCAGGGGTTAATAAGTTGTTGTGATTTCACAGTTTGTTCATCATAGAACTCTTGAGCTGCCTTTATGGTGAATCCCACCATATGAGACCTGTCTGGCATATCAAAGGTTTGGGAAATGGAAACAAGGTTGAGATTCGCAACAACTCTCCCTTGAGGACCAATTATTCTCTATGTATCTTGATCATAGTGTCTGGCACACTCAAGGACCAACTCATAACACTACATTGTGGAAGGGAAACTAGCCATATGTCACAAGCCTGATTCCATCATCCTTCTGGCTACCAAAGGGGAATCCTATGTTTTCCATCCTTCCTTTAAATTCTTCGTAATCCCATAATCCAACATTGGTATCATTCACTTCGGACCAGATAGATGTAATTTTACTCTCAAGGATCTTACTCTTAATATCCATTTTGATCCTTTTTACATCAATCATCGAAGACCCCTCCCCTACCTTGCTAGATTCAGCCTGCACTCAACATGGAAATCAAAGTAAAAACCATAGGAAATCAATGTTAATTTATCAAAACACCGTTAGAATAAACCATATATAACCAAGGTGTTACTAAAACTCATATAAAATGATCTTGATAAACTTCGGGTTTCAGGACCACCCATGAAATCTGAGCTAGAGAGGAATTTCGAGAAATTTCGGGCAAGACGGATTCCAGAGAAATAGAGATGAAAACACCTACTTAACCATTAAACCTGATGATTATCAATCAATAAACTATATGTGAGATCATAAAATAGCATGAACTAATCATAAAATGCATTGAAAATCTCTAGCACATCACACTCCATATTTCCATATATTTCACCACAGTTAAGGAAAATCCGCCAAAGACAGATTTCCACAAAGGCATAGACAGCTAGCAAAATCCAAAAAAAATTGGGAACCAAGGACCTCAGGAAAATTTGGAGTCGATGGAAACCCGCGGATAGTGAAAAAACCCCAAAAGCATGCAGATTCTGGGAACTCAAAGGAAATCAGGAAGACATAGGAGATTAAGAAAATCCAAGGCCAACAGAAATCCGTGAAATAGATGAAACTCTTAAAGTGATAGCGGATTCCGAAAAAGCGTAGGATGCCGAGAAAATCTGCCAAAGACGAATTGTTCTAAGGGAACAGAAAATACCAGAGTAAGGACAAAACTTGAACTACGACACCAAAATGTGATTTCGCTCACAACATTAGATTATTCATGAATCTCACAGATTTAAGCCTAGGGAAAGTTTAATATGGGATTTCTATGGATTCTCTTAGCACCGTAAGCTGATTCGAGAGCATACAAAAGATAAATGGTGATGCCCTAAGTTTCAACCCCCATACATCTACCATTTACGCACAGGAAAGCTTAAAACTTAAACATTTCGACTACAAATTCATGACTAGGTGATGACTAACAACCCTCAAGCAAGACACGTCAAAATGCAAATAGGCAAAGGACCTTAAAACTTGCTCAGGAGGTGATGAACAAAGCAATGATGCATAACCCTAATCATGAAAAATGCTCAAATAATGTAGAAAATTCGAACCCCAAGTTCTTATAACATCAATGTGTTCTCCAAAATTACTAGTTTAAAGTAAGGCAATCGAAAACATACCATTGTGAAGCAGAAATCAATCTCAAAATAAAAAAATGCGAAGCAAATGATGTCCACAAAGAACAGCGACAGGAAAGCACCAAAGAAATCATCGAAAAATCCACAATTCACAAACCCAATGCCTCAAATTCAACTAAGCACTCGCAAGAATGCACTCCTCAGCTCAAATGTTGACAAGCAATAAGCATAATGACATAAAAGACCTCAAAAATCAATTAAATACCTCATTCAAAGCTCGTACAAAGACATTAATGCCGCCGACAAGACATTCAGAAAAAACCCAGGAACCCAACGATAAGATAGAATCCAGAAAAATCCAGTCCATGCAGAATTCCACGAAGACCAAAAATCTTTGAATGACACTGCACAGGTAGAGTCCGAGTATGATCTGGGAAAATCCGGTCGGGGTGGAAAATCCCAAACGAGGGTGAAAACCTAAACTTAGGTCAAAACGAAATATCTTCAATAAATAACTTAGGGGGATCACTTAGGTAATCAAAATAAACATTTTAGCACATGCCAAAGCAAGATAAACCTCAAAATGAAAGGGCCAAGACACCAAAACCAAAGCAAAAGAGGGTCCCTTCCTTCAGTGGGGTGTGTGTGCGAAAACTACACAACAATTACTAACTTTAAAGAATAAGATGAAATTTTCAGTTAAGTTCCAAAATTATCAAATACAAGAATTGAAAAAATGTAGAATAAAGTAATTAAATTCTAGGAAAATATTATATCCAACCTACATATCAAGATCTATTGAAAAAATAAGTCTTTCGGTCTCATGGAGAGTACACAACAGTTTTATGTGCATTTCAATAACTACACTTTTATGTTACAAATAAAATAAATAAATGAATTGATCTTAAGTTATTGCGAACTCTGATTATCCCACCACTAGTAGGGGTTGAGATTACTCTTCCTAAGAAATCACTACTCCATAAAATTTTATTTTATTTTAAATTCTATTATTTTTAGTTTTGAAATGCAACAAGATGCGTATAAAATTATTTAACATACTTATAACAATTATATACTTTTTAACTTCCTTCCACAAAGTAAGCTCATTAAATTATGAGTGATTGTACCCCAAAAAATATGTAAAAAATTTATTTGTGCATAAGGAGAATGCAACTTGACTAGTGAGAAACAACCATGGGCCCTTCTTTGCTAAATTATATACATGTTATTTTAAATTATTTTTATTAATTAGTAAATATTTATTGTTGTAAATAAGGCAACATTATTTTTCACTCTTATTAAGTGGGTAGTGTCGACTAGGAAAATTGGGGGAAAAGCACGAATCATCAATAGCAACCACAAATTTGTTAGTTTTAGGATTAGAAATGTAAGCAATAAAAATGCAACATAGTGAACAATGAACACAACAAGATACCCTGGGAAAACTCTCCTTCTCAAGGGAGAAAAACCCAGCAACAATTATATCTCTTATATTATAAATATAAGAGCAGAAATCTGCTTACAACTAGGCCCAAACACAAGGCTGATCTAAAGAAATAAAACACAACACCTCTCCTAGATGCAAATGAACAAATAGTATATAATGTCTCCTTTATTTTTGATCTCCTTGAAGCAATAATATGATCTGTTGGAGGTATGCAAACTCTTCTAGAAGTGTGAAATTGTCTTGAATTAAATTGAATCAGAAAATGAATGATGGTTGCCTTGTATATATATAAGACAAGATGTATCTTCATGCAAAGTTGACCTTTTTGCCAAATGAGATGACTTTTTATTCTTAGTTGACCTCATTAAAATAAATAATATATATATTGCAGGTCACACTTGCCTCATTTAAGATTATAATTTATTTATCATTTAATTTCTCTTTGAAATTGAGGGAGAAAGAGAACACCCACTGCTACAACATCAACACTCCCTCTTAGCTAGGGAGATATCTTTCTCGATATCCATGTCATGGATTCTCTCAACATGACACCCACAATGGCTACACCCATTTGTGGAAAAGAGTTCATCACGAAGTCACTCAATGTGATATCATCATGGAGTCACTCAACATGATGTCCACCATGGCTACTCCCATGTGTGGAAAGGAACATGTGCACAAGTTCCCATCACGGAGTCACTCAACGTGATGACATCATGAATTATCTCAACATGGCATCCACCATGGCTACTTCCATGTGTGGATAAATACAAGTACAAAGGATTCATCACAGAGTCTCTCAACGTGATGTTGTCATGGAGCCTCTCAACATGACATCCACCATGGCTACTCCCAAAGGGTGGAAAGAACCACATCTCCATCTCAGAGATGGGCAAGGGCTTGCACCTCATATTTCTCTATCTCAGAGAAATATACACTACAAGGGCTTTCACCTCATATTTCTCGGTCATAGAGAAATATACACTAATAAGGGATTTCACCTCATACTTCTTTGTTATAGATAAATATTTACTAACAAGGGCTTTCACCTCATACTTCTTTGTCACAGAGAAATATACATTACAACAAATATTCATGATGATGTGACTCCCTCTGAAGTTGATATCAACCTCTTGAACTCCTTGTCCAAGGTTGCCTTTGATGGTATGTTAGACTCCCTTTGAATGTTATTTCCTCCTCTTCGAAAAAATTGATTTTCTTTAGAAGAAGAAACCTTTTGAATTGACTTTAGAATTTGGCTCCTTCTGAGATGTTTGTATGTCAATTTCTACAGAAGAAACAAGTTGAGCGGACTTGAATTTTCAATCTCGAGCAAAGTGACCATACATGTCACACCTGTAACATTGAATGTGAGAGAAATCCTTCTTCTTTTTTGGTTCAAGGGAAAAATTTGGTTCTCTTTCTATTTCTCTTTCTTCCTTTGCCTCTTTCTCTAGAAGTGTGTGTAGCAAGAACTTGATTTTCTACATCATGATGGTTCCACCCAATTCCTCTTGCTACCAACCTTGACTCTTCTTGAATACAATCAACTCAAAGATGATCAATATTGGGTATCTTAGATCCCCCACTAATGCTTTGAATAAAGGGTTCAAGTTTGAGGAAGACCATTAAGTGCCATCATAACAATCTCTATCCACAATTATATCCCCAATAGTGCTCAACTAATTTCTCAAATCAACAGGCGCCTTGGATAAGTACCATGATGAAAACCTGGAAAATAGACATCATGTGTAGTTTGATCTTCTATGTCACTTACACTTGGGGGCACAATGTCTTATCTATCCAACCTATCATTTTTATGTCATATTATTTCCATCCTACCTACCATCTTTAGCCATCATACCTACCTATCATATTGGGTCCACTTATCCACTCTTCTCCTTTTGATCTTGATGAAGATATAGGGGCAAAATGTTGAAACATGTTTTTTGGGTATCTCTTGACATACCTCATCCTATCTAAACCAATCATATCATTATCCTATTGTCATCATCTTTGTCACGAAAAATCCTAAGTCTTGTACTTAGAATGGGGCATGTCATTCCTATGCGACATAGTCTTTGGAGATCACATCCTTGCTCTCTTATGCATACATCCATTTCATCCATTAATCCCATTTATCTCCTTGCACCTAGACTTGGTTTTCCCCTTGTCATTAGTATCTAGCACAAAGGTTACCCAAATTTTCATCCATTGACACCTTAAATATTCTCAAAAAAGCCAAAAAAAATCAAAACATGTCAAAAAATCCAAAAAAATCATAAAATGTCAAAAAGCCAAAAAAAATCATAAAATTTCAAAATCCAAAAAAATCATAAAACGGAAAAAAGACCAAAAACATCACAAAATGTCAAAAAGCCAAAAAAATCATAAAATTTCAAAATCCAAAAAACACAAAAACATCCAAATCAATGTCAAAGTCAGTCACATGGAGTCAAAGTCAGTGATGTCAGTCAGTCCATGTCATTGTCGAACTACGTTGTCTCTGCGCATTTGCTACGTAGGCAAGGCCATCAGTTGATGAGTCCCTGAGACATTAGGTCAGTCCTTTTAGGTTGGTCCAAATAAAATCATGACATTTTTTACAATCGTCATAGCGGTCAAATAAGTCAAACATAGTCAAACTCAGATACAAGACAGTCATTTGAAACGTCAATGTCAAAATTGGTCAAAATCAGACAACACAGTCCAATCAATCATACAGTCAACATCAGTCAACTTGCCAAAACACATTACTCAAAACAATGTCAATCTTGTCACTCTTTGGTCCTCTTCAAGATGTGTCCTTCTTGGAGTTAGACCTCGTCAAAATGTCCTTTGCCTTTTCAGGATGTGTCCTTCCTGACAATAGGCCCCGTCAAACTATCAACACCGTCAAATTGGCAAAACCCTTAAACTGTCAAAACTGTCAAACCAACAAGAATTCAATCTTTGGCAAACAAACATTGGCAAACAAAATTACATGGCTGTTAATCTTTCTTATCTTTTGGCTATCTTGGCTATTTTGTCTTATTTTTTTACTATCTTTTTGGTCATGTTACTAGCTACCTCGAGGATGTCCCATGAAGGATTTAGAGGTGCGATGATGTCTCCTGGCCTATTTTATTTTCTCTGACTGCTGTCTGTGGGTTGTCTTGACAAAAAGACTGGGGCAACTTCGCCCTTAGTATGAGTTAGGACATTCCTTGTCTGTGACTGTCTATTTTTCAAGTGGATGACCTTGCACACCTTGGTCTACGTCATACCATTGTGTTTGTTGTCCATTTGTGTCATTTTTACCGCCCAATGATGATTAAGAGCAATAAATATTAGTCCTATGGCAATGTTTTGAAGGATTTGGTCTAGGAACTAACATGCATCTTCTTTAGTCTTGTCATCTTCTCTCTCCCATCTCATATAGGCATTGCATCCATATCATCATCCATATCTTTTGCACTAACATTTCTTTGTCTCTTCATATTCTAGTCTTCTCATCCATTTCGAGACCACACCCATGTTCTTGGAACCTGTCTGTCCTCTCGAGGGGGCATACCACAACCCTCCTCATCATTCTTCCTCATCTTATTTTGCACTGGGGCATATTTTTGACTTCTTTTCTTTGTCACAATGCGACATGCTACATTATGACAAAGAGGGGCAAAATGTAGACACATAAAATTGTCCTAGGCTTGCAACTCTTGATTATTCAACATTGCCCCTTTCATTCTTAATAATTAAATAACTTTTAATTATTTAATTATTTTCTAAAGTCATAATTCTTCTATTAATTAAATAATTTTAATTATTTAATTAATTCATTTTTATCTTTATTCTCTCTTGATTAATTAAATAAATTTTTTTAATTTAATTATGTCACTAATTTAGTTCCCTTCTTTTAAAATTAAATAGATTCTAATTTATTTAATTTTTGTCCACTTTCCACTATAATTAATTAATTAATTATTTATTTTAATTATTTAATTATTCATTAGTCTTTTCTCTCATTAATTAAATAAATTTTATTTATTTAATTTAGTCTACTCTCTTGAATGTTGAATTAAATCATCATTTAATTCAAAATAATTCTTTTTGTCACGTTCCTCTATAATTAAATAATATCTTTATTATTTAATTATTCACTGGTCACCTGGAGTAAATAAATTTTATTATTTAATTTCTCCAGCAACCTCTTTGTCCGTCCCAGTCTTATCTCCCAAATTTATTCTTATCTTTTGACATCTCATTTAATTTCGACCCTTGATTGAATTATCTTATAATTCAATCTCGGCCCTTCATCCTTATCATTGCCCTAATTTTGACCTAACCCTAATGCACCCAGCAACATTCAATCTTAAGCATTGATCTTAGGGTTCTTGTCATCTTTTCATCCTGGCCACACATTCAAAATTGCAGTTTTCATAAAAGGGCAATTTTGTTCTCATTTGCCCCTCTGACTCTCTCTTGACTTCTTGCACTCTTAGTCTCTCATGTTTAGATTTCAATTTATGCTACTAGTCTTACAGTCATAGTCACTTACAGTCATAGGCATTTTAGTCCATTGTAGGGACATTTTATTTTTCTGCAAATCCTTCAACACTTGCATAGGGTTTAGTCTTTAGTCATAGTTGCTCACACAAATCTGAGGGCATTTTTATTTACTGCAAGCTAGGAGGTGTAACAAAGGTCAATCATGGAAGGTGGAGACTTAGGGTAAAATTATCCCTTTTGTCTTCACTCTACTTCCTTTGTGCTTTGTTATTTCATAGGAATTTTATTGTTATTGTGCTAACCCCTTTAACAAATTTGATTTTCCCTTGATTACACATACAATCCTTTTAAAGTATCAAACATTTCTTTAGCTGTCTTCAACTTAGAGATGATCGGTACTAGGTGATCCATCATAGAGTCTATAATGATCTTTCTAGCGTTCGTTCCATTTTTCTTCCATTGGATTTTCTCAGTATCATTAGAAGGCTCGGGCATATTACTTTCCACAAAATCAAGATCATTCTCCTCTAATGCAATAAGTGCCCTAGGTTTCCAAGAGTTGAAGTTCGTGGCTCCATCAAGTATATCTTCTACCTTCACATTGGTCACCATCTTCTTTTTCCACAAAAAATTCACTTTCAAAGATCTGCCCTAAGGTCTGAAACAATTGACTTAATTGCTTAAAAAATCTAATCGGATCTTTTCTTAGACCCACTATGATACCATGTTAGTTTTAGGATAAAAAATGTAAGCAATAAAAATGCAACAATGTGAACAATGAACACAAGATACCCTGGGAAAACCCTCCTTCTCAAGGGAGAAAAACCCAACAATAATTAATCTCTTATATTATAAATAGAAGAGCAAAAATCTGCTTACAACTAGGCCCAAGCACAAGGCCGATTTAAAGAAGTAAAACACAACACCTCTTCTAGATGCAAATGAACAAATAGTATAATTTCTCCTTTATTTTTTATCTCCTTGAAGCAATAATATGATCTGTTGCAGGTATGCGAACTCTTCTAGAAGTACAAACTTTTCTTGAATTAAATCGAATCAAAAAATGAATGATGGTTGCCTTGTATATATATAGGACAAGATGTATCTTCATGTAAAGTCAACCTCTTTCCCAAATGAGGTGACTTTTTATTCTTAGTTGGCCTCATTAAAATGAATAATATATATATTGCAAGTCACACTTGCCTCATTTAAGATTAGAATTTATTTATCATTTAATTTCTCTTTGAAATCGAGGGAGAAAGAGAACTCCCGTTGCTACAACATCAACAAAATTTACCTAAATTCAATCCATAGAAACCCTAATCTAAAAATGACACACAAGATGACAAAATAAATCAAATAATAAACCAATAATACCTCAATCCCTATGCCAAAGTTCATTCTTCTCTATTGCTCTTCTCAACTTTGCTTGTTTGCTCTCAGATATGTAGTGTGCATAATTCACAATAAACTCAATGTGGATGTAAGATAACAAAATATCAAGATGATGTGAGTGATAGAAAAATTGATGCAATATCGAAGCAAGAAAATAACTCACTCAATCTCATTAGACAAAAACTCAAAACATCCTTGTTTGATTACTCATCTCAAATTCACTTTTCCCTTCACAAAACCTTGATTCTAAAGCACTCAAATAGAAAAAAAAATGTACCAAATCATTTATTGATTCCAAAAAAATCTTAGCATCATCACAATGTTCAACCCAAGCCCTTTCATCAACTTATATATTTCAAAAGTGTGAATTTTTCAAAGTTGACTATCTAAATCAACAACTAGGTCTCTTTAGACCACACAAACAACCAACTATAAAAACCCAAGCCCATTTATCATTTATAACATTACAAACAAATTTAAATAGGTCTAAACAATCATATTAGACCATTCTCCAAACTTAATTCAAGATTTTTTATCAAATACCAATTTGTAACCCTCTTGATTGCTCTTCCAAGCATTGTAACAGTGCTAGGGCATCACCTAATGAACCAAAATATTCAACACTTACACCTTCAACCTCAATAATCTTGAAGAAAACAATATATTTGACTTCCAAACCAATTTTTAGAGGATTTCAATCAATAGAAATGGATTTATGAATTTTTGAGAGCTTGCTGCCCTGTTAAAATATGAACTTGACAATTCCTACCAAAATGAGCATAACTTTCTCAATTTATTCAATGAAATGACCTCAAAATAATTCCAAAATAAAGATAACTCATTTCTATATCCAACCATATAATATTAGCTCATTTGGATTCCATACTTGCACGTACAATTTGCTGCAACATGACTGTTACAAAGAAATTTAGAAAGTTGCAGTCAATAAAACCACCATAACTTCCACAAATCAACACCAATCTACATGAGACAAAGTTTATTTGGAAGGATATTGAGATTAATAACACATGAAAACAATTAAAAGTGTACTCATGCTCATAAAATTTCTATACAACACCAAAAACCAGAGAATTTCTGAGATAAAATGCAGAAAATAGTGTATTTTATTCATTCAAATCAAATGTTCAATCACCCATAGCTTCAAAATTATTTTAAAGGCCTTTACAAAGGAATTTAACTATATTTTGACCTTCTAACTACTCTCCAACTAACTACCAATGCCTAAACAAAAAAATGACCTTTCAACTTCTTAAAGTTGCTTTATGCAACTTTTACAATTTTTTGCAATTTTACGTTGACAACTTTTGCATATTTACAAAGTTGGACACAATACACATCCAATAACCTCTAAATGAATCATACATGTGAAAAATGGTCCAAATGACCTTAATACATTGAAAAATCAACATGATTGAATCAACCTTCAAAATTTATTCAATGGAATCATGATGTTGTAAAGGTGCTCCTACACCAAAAATGCTGAAGATTGTGGTTAAAATTGAAATGAGGAGAATAGCTTGATTTTATAGAAATCCAAATTATATGGACAATGTGGATTAAGTGAAGATTTAGTATGATCAATGGTGGAGATTGATTGAGGGAACAATAATTAATTATTGTGGCATAGATAAATGAATTAAATCATGGATATGGATAGATAAATTAAATACTTATAACAATTATTTAATTTAGGAGGTGGTGAATGAATAATTAAGTAATTAAAAATAATTATTTAATTATAGAAGAAAAGATGGAGATAAATAACTAAATAACTAGAAACAATTATTTAATGATAGATGAGAAGAGGGAAATGAATAATTGAATAATTAAAAACAATTATTTAATTATAAATGAAAAGGTGAGGATAAATAATTAAATAAATAACAATTTATTTAATTATAAATGAAAAGAGATAAGTGAATAATTAATTAAATAATAATTTATTTAATTATAGATGAAAAGAGTAATTAGTGAAATGTATTTAATTGATCTGAGAAGAATAAATATAAAGTGAATTAATTAAATAATCTAAAATTATTTAATTAATAAAAGAAACTGGTATTAAGGAATAATTAAATTATTTTAAATTATTTAATTATGTAGGAAAGGCGTAAATTAGTGTAAAAATGTTATTAGCAGGGACATTTTTTATTGTTTACAAGTAGTTTATCAAATAGCTCGCATAAATCTAGTTTTATGACTAGGAAGACACCATGCTAAATTAAAATCTTTGCATCACTTATAAGTAGTTTGTAACCCCCAACAAAAATCTATAAAAGAAATATTTTGAACATTCAATGTTATTGTGGCAACATTAAGGTGCAAGCTTAGGTGCTTTGAGATTTTTTCCATGTAATATTATTATTAAATCATTTATTATTTTGATTAAATTAAGATCACAAAAAGGTTTTCAAGAGAGTAATAATAGTAGGTTTTGATCCTTACATTGAGGTAGTTGCTATTGCTACATGATTGATGCTCATGGGATTTATGAAGTAATATATTTGTTAAGAGAGAGCCAATATCTAGCAAAGCTATAAGGTTTGACATAATTTGAATTGGAGGGTTATGATATTTTGTTATATATACAAGAAAAAATTCGTAAACTCATTCTATTGTACAAACACACCACCACCTTAATCATTGTATTATGATTTATCATAAATTGTAAAATATAAATCTAGGATCCATCTCTCAACCAATGCCCTTTAGCTTACACTCTATGATGGTTACCAGAGGTTGGCCAATAGAACAACCTCTTAACCACCATTGAGGGCCTATGGTTTGTAATCTATGATAACTACCAATGGTATTTTGTAGCCATTGAAAAAAATTTAGGCTCAAGGTATTATATTGCCTTGAGTTCTCTAAGTGCAAGGATTTAATGGTTCTATTTAGACATGTGACATATTTTCAACCTAGAGGAGAACTGGGCAAGCACACCAAGCTAGAATAGAAGAACTTGTTAATAGTATGGTTATTTACCAAGTTTCTAAGATAAAAAAAAATGCTTTGAAATTTGAGGACAATCCATCAAGTCCAAGGATATGTACATGAGCATTTAAGCTAATTTACCTAGTGCATGTAGGATTAGTCCTCCAAAGTGTTTTTTCTAAAATGCAAATAGAGTTTTTGGGGCCTATTTTGAGAGATTGAAGATGGAATAATAGAAATTTATTTTCTTTGATGCAACTACTATTATGTACAACAAGTACATGGACACAAGTCTCATATAAATTCTATCAACAAGCTAATGAGTAGGGTCCAAGACCTAATGATTAATATTTTTATAGGTTTCAAATTATAGAAGATTAAAAAGTAAAAAATGTTTTAATTGAAAATATTGAGTTGATAACTTCTCTATTAGAGCTCATTTAAAGTTAAGATAAGACTGAAGAAAATAAGGATGACAAACACTACCTATGTTAAATGACATCAAGAAGAAATAACGTTTTGCACTTTTCTGCAATGAAAATCAACTAATACCTTTTAGGGGCCCATTAAAAAACATATTATATGAGATTGTTTGTGTGCCTTACAATGGTAAACAACACTAATAGAAGAAATTTAGATGTTTGAAGACCATAATAGACAAATGTCAAATTGTGTAACTGTTTTGCATATAGAAGACATAAATCAAATTTCAAGAAAGAGAATTATTCTTTATAATTACGAGAAACCTAATATTTTAAGGATAGAATTGTCAAACACAATCATGTCTAGAATTTCTTCTAAAAGGATGTTGAATAACTGATACAAAAGTAGAGATGATAGTTCTATTTGTCTATGGAAAAATGATCTCTCAAATGTAGCATCCCTATTTTTGTTTAAGTAACATAGACGTGGCTTCAGAAAAGAATGTATAATATCAAAAGCATATTGGTTCTTAATTGTACCATTGAATTTTAACCAAGTGACCAACCATCCAAGAGGATGTACCCATTTGAAAAACCAAGTTGTTTATCACAATCTTATAAAATTTTAGTTGTTTTGTGTTACACCAATGATGCAAAGCAGGGATGCAAACCTCAAAACAATCAAAATTTGATCAAACTCAAACAATTCTTCAGCCCTTTAAACCCTAACTTAACAACTTTTCACAATTTTGTCCTATTCCCCTTGTAGCATGGAAAATAGTGTTTTTTGACCATAATTCTCCAAATAAATTATAAACCCACAAAACATTCACCATTTCAAATACCCATTAAAATCTACTTTAACATATCCAATTTTTTCATACCTTTGTTTTGGAACACACCCTCCAAAAAGTGACTGCTACGTTGGAAAAGGCTACAATTAGCCATGTTTTACAAAACATCACCCCACCAAACTCTCTTCCAATCTTAAATCTCCATTGCAGGACCTCTAAAAAGTTACAAATAGCCAACAACAACAAATTTTAATAATTGGAACTCACACAAATCCACCAAACCACTAAACCCTTGACTTTGGCCATTTCCATGCTTGAATAAGGAGGGTTTATTGAAACTAGTTGTTCCAAGGCCTACATCACCTTAACAACTCATCAAACTCATCAAACACATCATACTAATTTTGCACATGCTTTCTAAATCATCTTCCACTCTCTACCAACACCTTTCTATCAATCTTCCACTCTTAACCACCATTTTTGGTTCAAAAACAAGTCTGAAAACACCTAGGGCACCACTTCAAACTCTTCAATCTGCCTTCCTTGCTCTTGGAAACTACACAAATAGAAAAAAAATACATCTAAGGGATCCATTGCACCAAGTTAATGATTTTTCACCAGGTGGAATGGCCTAGATTCCCATTTTACTTCTTCAAACCCTCAAAATAGGGCGCTACAAACCATTCACAAAAAATTGCTCACCAAATCTATCAAACTTGATGGAAACCAACCAAATCAAAGCCAAAGCATTCTTAGTTCACTCCACAATCAAATTCAATTCATTATAGATCAATACCAATCTGTACATAATCGTACGGTCACTAGGAGTAGCAATTTACTAGTAGATACACATAATTTTCAATAGAAACAGGGGATTCTTATTGTTTAAACTTCACATACAATTCTCCAACCTTTGCCTTGAGGTTTACAAGTCTATTTAGACATCAACCATCCCGACTCAATGACTACAACCAACTTTTGAACTACTTGACCCTTCAACTTCCTCTTTCTTGCATTTTTGTAATTTTACATTATGACAACTTTTCAAGATTTTGCAACATTTAACAACTTGTACTAGAACTGACTCAATAGGACTTATTACATTAAACATGGTCTATTATGACCTTATTTGATGACATCCAAACTCAAAACATCTAAAACCAACTTAAGACCTTATTTACAAGACTTGACATGGTGCTCCTGCTCCAACCAATCCCTTGTCTTGTGACATTTGGTTTTTAAAGTACAAGAGCCATTATAATGACATGAAACTATGAAGAAATATGTTGTACAACATATAAGGTTTGTAAAGAAGAATGTGATAAGTTTATTGATCTCTATTATCCACTCAATGATGCTTCCTAACAAGATCCAATTAAAAGAGATGATGGGTCACCCAAGGTCCTTGTATTTCAAATGCGAAAATTCAGGTGGACTTGACAGTTGCTGATATCCATCCAATACCAACTTAATAATCCTGTCAGGAAAAATGTCAGAAAAAGATTATTAAAAAAAAAAAACCTCAAGAACAAGGGAAACTGAATAAAAATATAAAATAAAAAAATTATTTTTCATAGTTCAAAATATCTTTAGGTGAAGAAACAAATAGAAATCTTACACCAGGTATTACTATAATATCATATATGATAACAGCTATAAATAAAACCACACAGCCATGCCATTTATTTTAGAGATAACAACAGAATAGTTTTCGAATGAAATAAAACACAACAAAAATGATCCAGCCGCCCTCAAGATTCTGCACAAATCGAGTTGTGCTGTCAACGATGCCGATGAGAAACAATGAGCAGAATTTGCAGGAAAAATATTATGAAACCCTACCAAATCAGATTTTTTTTTAAAATGAGACGAAAGAAAACCACTCTCCCCACGGTTGCTGCTTCAATCCATTCACAGTAAGCGAAAAAGAGATCTAAAAATATGGGGATTTTAGAGCTACTAGATTGTTAAGGTCGTTAAGGTCGAGAAAAGATTTTTGCAACCTTTTAAACCATAAATATTGGCTACGAGTTAAAATTTGTTTTCAGGCGTGGGGCGAGGAATGTTTCAACTGCCTGAAAGTTGTTTTTCCCGGCATGAAACAGCTTTCCGGGTGCAAGCTGCTGCAAAATACAGCCTATCGGTTAAATATCCCACACGGGCCGTGTTCGTGTATAAAAGTAGAGGGAATAGTATTAGAAGGGGCGAGGAAGTAGGAATTTTATTAAAAAGGGTCGGTTGGCTAATTATGCCACATTCGTCCAGAGAGGCGGATGCTGTATGGATATCAAGACATATGGCCGACACAATTTCTGCAATGTCAAAGGGTTGGCCCGCTCGGCCGACCCTCCACCACTAAACTTCAAATTAAAATGTATCAAATAAACAGACTAACCAGGGGAGATGCATCACCTAGTAGTCTTTTAATTAGGGGAGATGCATCACTTAGTAGTCTTCTCAAAAATCCTATATGGAAATTGGAAATTTCAATTCATTGCCAGTAGTTGTGCACCTTACTTTTGTATACTTTTGCATGTGCACTCTAACTTTGTGCTTGTTGTGTTTCACAAAATCCTACAATAGTTTACTTGGCAAGTCCCTTACTTATAACTAAGGTTTTAGGGTCATATCATCAAATATAATGCCACATCAACATGTTTTTTGTCAAGGTGTCCAAAACGGCCCAAAAAAAAGTGAGATCAATACTAGTGCATTACAACATGTTTTAGTGAGCGCCGATGTGGAATCACACGATTGGTTGCTTTTTGGATCAAAGGAATACATTTTGTTTAATTATGGGTAGTCATCATCAACACTAACAACTTTAAAGTCGCAACCATTGGTCCAATATTGATAAAAATATTAGGCATTATATAAACAATTACTATCACAACTATTTGGCATTTAGGGGTACAAGAGGAGATGGAACATTGTAGTGGGATGGAGCTCATAGGAAGATTAGACAACTTTTAGATCACATATAAAAACCTCAATGGTTTTCTATCCTTATGCTCAACTCTCTTCATGGTTGTTTGTAATTTTGAAGCTAATAGAAATATGATCTGAGAGAGGGCCATGATGTTAGGATTTAGCTTCTTTGTTTATGACACTATGGTACTTGAACTTTAATTCATTCATACAAAATTTTACGATTTCTCCATTATAGGTAAGGCTTTTAAATCTCCCTCTTCATTTTTGGATGCATTTTATATGAAAAATCTAAGTGATTATTTTGGTAAGTTTATTGCATAATTTCTAGATACACATAAGCACACATTAATGGATTTTATGAGGATTCGTATACAAATAGATTTGAGAAAAGGTCTTCCAAAAGATATTGGGTTGAAAGTTGGGAAGGAAATTTGGAAGCAACCATTAGCTTATGAAAAAACAAAATTCATTGTTGGAATTTCTTTCTAGGTAGTGCGTAATGTTGATGAATGCAAGAAATATAAAAGGCCTTCTAGGAAATCATTGTAGTAGAAAGATGCTTATGTCCAACATTAGTTAGTAGGATGTATATTGGTTTTTGCTCCAAATAGTCTAGTAGAAGGGGGAAATATTTTGGTGTGTCTAGGAGTCATAATTTAAGAGAAAAACTAGTTGTGGCATCATACATCATTAAGTTGATAATATTGAAGATAAGGAAAGGAATCAAGAAGATCATATAGAAGAAGAGTTCCTGGAAAAGTACTAGGGTCAATATTTCAATCATTGTTAGAGAGGAGATATTGAAACTCTGTGGAACTTTTGTATGCAAATTTAAATGAATGTGTAGAGCTATAAGATAATTTGGACAAATGGTATTCTATTGCATCCCCTAAAATCATTGAATGGTAGATAGTAGAAACATGGAAATCCAAATCCAAACAAAATATGTCCTCTAAAAATGACTATGAAATCACATTCTAAACAAAAAAGTAATGTGTGATGTCTTTCTTAAGTCTTGTTTGGTTTATTTTTAGTATGTAGCCACATAAAATTGACCTTGAATCACAATAATAAATAATATTTAATGATTAATTTATTTCATCCATAATTCCCTCTATAGACACTCAAAATTGTCTACAGCCTACGACTGCATTTTTTGACTAATTCTCTGTCTAACCCTAATTTTTTCTTCTTCTTCACATCTAGATAATTAAATAATTTTAATTATTTAATTATGCTAATTTCTTCCTTTTCATCGTTTCTCCAATTAAATATCATTTAATTATTTAATCCCTTATTTAATCTCATTTGTGATTAAATAAATATAATATTATTTATTTAATCACTTTAACTTAAATTGTCTTCTATAATTAATTAAATTGTTTAATTTAATTAATTATTCATGACTTCAAAAATAAATTTTTATTTATTTATTTTTTGAAAAATTGCCCTATATTATTCTCCACTTAACTAATCCTTTCTTCCACTCAACTCATACAAAATTCCACATTTTTCTCTGCTTAACTCTTCCATCTCCATAAATCTCTCTCGTTAACTCTTCCATTTCCTCGAATCTCTCTCGTTAACTCTTCCATTTCCTCGAATCTCTCTTGTTAACTCTTCCATTTCCTTGAACCTCTCTCGTTAACTCTTCCATCTCCATAATTTTCTCTTGTTAACTTCCACTAATTTCTATTTAGAAAATGAGCAACTTTTCCATGAAATTTGTCTCATTTGATCTCAACCATTCATTTTATTTTTTATCTCATTTGTTCATCTCGCTAGCTTCATCTATAAATTCAATCTTCAAACTCTATTCTTTAACCACATTCTTCGAATCTTTACTGAAACTATCATCATGATCAAAACACATTTTTTTACTTGAGAATTTGAGAGCAACATCACAAAATTATCAAAGGCAAAGAAGAGAAGAGCAATAGAGGTCAAACAATGATGGTATAGAAGGTATAACTAAATTTTCTTATTTTATTTAATCTTTTTATGCTAATTTATGCTCTATTGTTTGATTGGGGATTTTAAAGATTATTTCTAATAGTTTGTGGTTTAAGCTTCCTAACCTAATTTCATGATCAAAAAATTGGTGAACCCAACATGAAAATACTAACCTTCTTGATTAACTTTTTTGTTTGCAAGTTTTTGGTGTTTTCTAACTTGTGGGTTGTGGATAACTTTAAGAGAATTTGAAAATAAACCTTTTAGGAGCTTTTTTAGGGAAAAAAATACCACGGTTGTGTCAAGAAGCACCAAGCCACAAATTTTCATATGTTATACCCCCTATTTTGGTGCAGGATAACGTTTTATGCTTGAACAACATGATTTTTTACATTTGTCGGATCATGTGACACTTTTGCAAAGACAAAGCAATGCTTTTGTTTGCAAAGTGACACTTTTGTTTGTATCTTGACATCTTTGTTTGCATCTTGACACTTTTTTTTGTATCTTGAAGCCTTTGTTTGCACCTTGACACCTTTGTTTGTCGATCAATGCTTTTGATTGAGATAAATCGATGCTTTTATTCTAGAATGACACCTTTGACTGGTAAAAAGTGGAAAGATAATTTTTTGTTTTTTTGTTGTAAATGCTTTCTATTTTTGGTCAAGTAGTTATCTATTTTTTGGTTCTTTGTTACTAATCTCTATTTATGGTTGTGTGGAAAATTATGGGAAGATATTTTGTGTTTAAACTACTAATCCTTTTTGTTGTAGGTCGATCACCAAAGTATTCTTGTTTTCAAAATACTAACTTGATTGCAAGATATTGTTGAAGGTTTCTTGTAGACTACTAACTGGTTTGTTGTAAGTTCATTTTTCAAAGAATCAAATCTAAAACGTTGTGTTTGTGATTTTTAGATTAGATAAAATGTAGTTTAGCAGGTTAAAAAAAAATTCTTCCATGTTTTGTGCACTTGCACACTTTGAATTTACCCAATCTAGTGTGTGTGTATCCTCTCCCCTTGAACACTTGTGTGATCTTGGGTGATGAGAAACATACATTAGTCTCTTTTTTATTTTTAGGAGGCCTTCTTGGGGATTTCATCACCCCAAGATTCAACCTCAAGCATGTTTCTTGACAGGATATATAAAAGGGGGAGAAAAAAATTTGTACCCCAAGGAATGGCCAACGTTGTTTGAAGCTAAGCCGCAAGACCCTCGATCCACCGAGACTAGCTGGTGAAGAGAGTTGGAGTGGGCCTCCATGTTCTCAGGATATTATATATGGGCTCTCTGTTCATGACAGTCCCCCACTAGACACCTTGTTTTTTAAGAAGCTTAAGATCCATTGGTTGTTAGTCTATAGTGGTGCAACATACAATATCATGTGTGAAGTTACTCACCATGTATTGTCCCTTGTTGAGGTGACCGAAATTACTTGATTTGGGCCTTTTCCTTTTCAAGGTGAGGGGTGTTAAGGTGTCACATGACCTTAGCATACCCTAGTGACCCTTTCATTGGATGGTATTACACCCTAAGCAGGTGGGCCCACTATAGATTGATACTCCTTTACTACTAGTTATGTTGTGCTTATCTTTCGACTATTTTTTATTTATGATAAACCAATGTAGCCACTGGCCTTGGTGGCCTCAAGACCATACCCTTTTCAGTCTAGAGTCAACAACCATTCTATCTTACAATCGTCTTCTGAGTGTTTGTTGCTCAAAACTTAAAAAACCATCACAAAAACCTTCCCAAAACACTAAAATTGTAAAAAAATTAGTACAACATTAGTAAACCTGGTTATTTTAGAAACTTTTACAGAGACTTATGCCTTTTAGAACTTCCTTCATTAGAAAAACATTGTATTTTTCATTACCTTAGGTTAAAAAGTGCATCTCTTAAGTCAAATTTTGGTTATGTCTTCCCTCCTTAGGTTAATCTTTGGTTGAATCTTCTTCCTTAGATTAATCTTTGGTTATCTTTCCATCCTTAGGTTATTGCTTTTCCTCCTTGGGTTAATCTTTGGTTGATTCTTCTTCCTTAGGTTAATCTTTGGTTGTCTTTCCATAGGTTTAAAATATTCGGTTGATTCTTCTTCCTTAGGTTAATCTTTGGTTGTCTTTCCTTCCTTAGGTTAAATTTTGATTTTCCTCCTTATGTTAATCTTTGGTTGATTCTTCTTCCTTAGCTTAATCTTTGGTTGTCATTGCATCCCTCTAGGTTAAATTTTGGTTTACCTCCTTAGGTTAATCTTTGGTTTATTCTTCTTCCTTAGTTTAATCTTTGGTTGTCCTTGCATCCTTAGGTTAACTTTTGGTTTTCCTCCTTAGGTTAATCTTTGGTCGATTCTTCTCCCTTAGGTTAATCTTTGGTTGTCCTTGCATAACTTATGTTAAATTTTGATTTTCCTCCTTAGGTTAATCTTTGGTTGATTCTTAGATTCCTTAGGTTAATCTTTGGTTGTCCATGCATCTTAAGGTTAAATTTTGGTTTTCCTCCTTGGGTTAATCTTTGGTTGATTCTTCTTCTTGAGGATAATCTTTGGTTGTCCTTGCATCCTTAGGTTAAATTTTGATTTTCCTCCTTGGGATAATCTTTGGTTGATTCGTCTTCCTTAGGTTAATCTTTGGTTGTCCTTGCATCCTTAGGTTGAATTTTGGTTTTCCTCCTTAGGATAAACCTTGGTTAAGTTTTTATCCTTAGGTTAATCTTTCGTTGATCTTTTTGTCCCTAGGTTAACTTTTGTTAGTCTTTCATCTATAGGTCAAAACTTCATTCAGTCATTCATCCAACCACTCACAAATTCCACATTTATCAACCCATCATCATTAGACCCTAGTTACCCCTTGAGGTGTCTTGAATCTTATCCACTTTCATCATTTTATCTATAGTTTCCCTAAACTCGTAAGTCTAGTTTAGGTTTGAATAATATCCCACCATCATCCTTTGATATTTTAGGCTTTTCTTGAGGTCACTTTAAAGGTTTATTATCATTCATAACCCATCATCATTCATTAATCATCCACTACCAGTTTTACCTTAGTTGGACTTTGATTTGACCTTAGTTATCTTTTGGGTGTTTTGATCTCTTGTCTTTTGTCTAATCATCAACAGTTGGCTTTAAACTCATAAGTCTAGTTTAGGGTTAACTCTTGTCTACTATCTTTCTCACTCTTGTGTTTCAGAGATCTAGGCATTCATTTTTCCTATTAGGGTCTATCGTTATCTTTCAAGGTAAATATTATGATTATTTAATTAGATGTGATATTGATGTAGACTAATTAAATAATATTTATTTAATTAATTGATGAAAAACTAGATTAATTAAAGAATGCAATTATTAATTAATTTAATTAGCTACATATTATGCTGAGAGACATTTAACTATGTTATAATGGGGTTGAAAACCACATGTATTAAAATCAATAAAAAAATAGTTGTCAAGATCCTTTAAAATTGTAGGAAAAGATGAGGACCAAGATTTTTTATCAATAAAAAGTGTTCATCGATTCCACATCATTCCATTTTAAAATAGGATGATATTGGAACCAAACTTAAAAAATAGCCATCCCATTTACATAGGATTGAAAGTTATTGAATTTCTTCTGTTATTGAAGCACTTGGTCTACTCTTCCATAGTTTTGCATGCACATCTATTACATGTTCATAGAGCCATACATGGTTTTACATGATAGCAGTCTTTACACACTTGAACAAGTGCTCAAGGATTTAAATGACACTTTTGCCTTTGTATTTTCTTTGTTAGTTAGGGCTTAAAATTGAGTAAGAGTTTTAGTAATCGCCATTGAAGTCTCATAAAAGGGATTAATTGTGTCCTTTGCAGGATAAAGAGGGTTGAATTTGGTGAAGGCTCCTAGGACGAAACCAACCTCACTAAGGTTACTTTATAACATGCGCCAGGGTATAATTGTGCATACATTTTATGTGGTTTTAGGGTTTCTAATTTAGGTTTCTTGTTTGTGCATTATGACATAGGAAAATTAAACAAACAAACAAAAAATATGTTGTGTTGCAAAATTAAGTTATGTTTTAGTGAAAATGCTACAAATCTTTTTCTTTTCTATTTTTTAATATTTATTAGGGACTTTGTTGTTATCCTTTTATTTTTGTTTAAGGTTAAAAATATTTATATTTTGCTATTGAGCATGAAATTTGAATAAATAGTAGATGAATTTTCTACATTCGACTATTGTTAATGTAGTCAAGTTGCAGTTTCGAACTTCAAAATGTTGACTATTGCTAATACTTCAGATGGGTTTCCAATCTTGGCCTTTGTAATCATTTCCCTAAAAGTGTTTTCAAATCATTAAAATTCAATAAAATTTTGTTGATTAATCTACCCACATAACTTCACGTAGTCAATAATTGAATAAATTTTGCATAAACCAAGTGAAGATTTAAAATGGAGCGACCTCTCTAAATATAAAACAAAATTGTGGAGATTGTGAAAATTTGGGCTAATGCAACTTGAGAAAATCTAAATATGTTTTTATGTGGTTTTAGGGTTTCTAATTTAGGTTTATTGTTTATGTATGGCAACACAGATAAATTAAACAAACAAAAAAAATAAACCAAGGAACATGTAGTTGGGTTGCAAAATCAAGTTCCTTTTTAGTGAAAAATGATACAAGCCTTTTTCTTTGTAAATTATTAATATTTATTAGGGGATTTGTTGTTAGCATTTTGTTTTTATTTAAGAAGGTTAAAAATATTTATGTTTTTTTACAAATTGAAATTTGAATAAAGAGGATATGAATTTTCTACGCTTGACTACTATTAATGTAGATGTTGCAATCCAAAACTTTGAAATGTTGATGTTGTTGTTGCTCTAGATGGGGGTACCAGTCAACCTCTATAATCATTTCCCTAAAAGTGTTTTCAAATAATTAAAATTTGTTAAATCTTCTTGATTAACCTACTAAAAAAACTACAAGTAATCAATAACTGAATACATTTTGTAAACATAGTGCTTAAACTGTGAAGAGTGAAAGTCGAGCATTTTAATCTGAACAGTGAAAATATAACAACATCCAACAACTAAAGATTAAAAATCGAACAACCTCTGTAAATATATAGAAAAAATATGTAGATTGTGATTATTTGGACCAATGCAAAGAGAAAATATAAATATATTTTTCTTTGTTAAATTTCTTAATTTTTTTTGGATGTTGCTCCTATTCTTCACACCTCCATGCCAAAGCAAGGTAGAATTTTTTCTCTATACAAAATCATTTCCATTTAGGACTCTTTTAATGGTATGTTGTTAAGTAGATTACATATATTTTAGATCCATTCATTTCATGTTGTGATCTAGATTATATGCTTCTCTTATTACTTTTTTACATTAGTGGAGCCAATATTTTATTTAAAAAATGATGAATTTGTTTAAATTAATGCAAATATGATAACCTTAAAATAATTATTAATCTTAATTCATATTCAATTGACTCTATTGCAATTTAAATGTAAAATAAGGATCATGATTTAAAATGTTTTAACTCAAATAACATAAATGATAAATTGATGTGGGTAAAATTTGAATATTAATTTTTGAATTTTGAGGGTCTGAATTATAGGTGTGAGATTGATCTAATATTTTGGTATAAAATTAATGTTCAAATATGGTGAAAAAATAGGCATAATGAATATGGAAGTATATGTTTATGTGCAAACATCGATAAAATAATGTGAAATAAATAAAAAAGTATGCAATTAAAAATAGATGAAGAAAAAGAATGAAGCCAAATTTAGATAGGAGAAATAATCAATTATATTATATCTTTAATCCTATTAAATATTTATTTTAAATGTTTGATTTAATTATTATATATTAAGGTTAGGGTATTAATTAATAATTTTAGGGATATAATTGAAATAATTAATTATGAACTTGATTTTATAATTATTAATCATGTATAAGAATTATATCCCAAATTCTTATTAAAATTATTATAATTCTAAAATAATTAGAATTAAGTTTATAGTTAGGGATACAATAAAGGTTGTAATTATGGTTAAGGATACCTGGTTGGTGCTACAATTGGGGCTAGGGTACAAATAGGCTTATGATTCAATTAGGGTTATGGTTTAATTAGGGTTATGGTTTAATTAGGGTTATAGTTTAAATAAGGTTAGGGTTCAATTAGGGTTAGTGTTAAAGTTAGGGTTAATGTACATTAAGATTACAATTAGGGTATAATTAAGGTTTGGGTTTAATAAAGGTTAGGGTTCATTTAGGGTTATAATTTAATTAGGGTTCATTTAGGGTTATAATTTAAATAGGGTTAGGGTTACAGACTACACCCTAAACTGAATGTGAGCATTTGGTGATCAATTCAACAATCAACGAATAGACAAACATATAAAAACCCACATCTAAGAGGGTTCCATGACATTTGAAAGTGAAATAGTAAATGTATACACACAAAAAATGTAAAGTAGGAATCATATACTAACGATAATGAGAAAGGACCCTTAAAATGAACAATAATTAAAATCTAATCCTAGTTGAAACCTAACACTAATAGAACTCTAATGCTAACTCTAAACCCTGTATAAATCATAACCCTAATTCAACCTTGACTAGGTAACCCTAATAATAACTCTAATTGAACCCTTATTGAATCCCACCTCTAATTGAACTATTATCCCAACCCTTACCCTTACCCAAGCTTTATCGTAGAACCCTAATCCTAATACTATCCCAAATTGAACCCTAAATCTAACCCTAATCCTTTCAAAACCCTAACCCTACCCCTAACCCTAAACCTAACACTAGAATTATTTATAACACCAACATTGACACTGATTGCAACTTTAACCCTCTCACTAACACCAACCCAAAGCCTAAATATAACACTAGCATTATTTCTAACATCAACACTAACACTGATTGCAACTCTGACCCTATCATTAACACCAATCCAAACCCTAAACCTAACACTAGCATTATTTCTAACACCAACACTAATTCTAAGTCTAATTGTAACCCTAACCTAAGTGAACACTAACCCTAATTGAACTTTAACTCTAACCCTAATTAAACCTTAACCCTAAACGTAACCCTAAGTGAACACTAACCCTAATTGAATCATATAAAAAAAAATTATCAATTTTTTATTTTTAAAATTATTAATAAAATTATAAATTATTTTTTTGTAACATATTTAATAAATTAATCTATTTCTCTTACATGTACCATCTACCAATGCTACTAGCATATATATCTTAGAAATAATCTATTTAAATTATATGTATATATTGAAGCATTTATTTAATTTGTGTATATTTAAGTGGAATAGTGGAAAAATTAAATAGATGCCTTGATAATGATATCTCTTGACATAATTTTTGTATATATATTATTCAAATGAAATAGTGGAGAAATTAAATAAATGCATCGATAATGATATATCTCCACGTAATTTATATATATTATTTTAAAAATATATATGTTGATGCCAAAAATTGGCAAGGTAACAACCCTTTGTGGGAAACTCAGTTTATGGGGGACTTATTGCGCTAAACTGAGTGACCTCCAAATTTTTAAAGAAGCTAGCTTCTTCTGCAATTGGGGTTTTGGAATGGGAAATAGAAGCAGATATAAAAATAAAGAATCTAACTAAGGCGATGCGCCAGAATTTAGATAAAAGGCACAATAAACCTATCTTTTGGATATGATCTAAGGGCCCGCTTAGCAAGTTACCATGTCCTAGAATAACAAAAATTAAATATTATAGCATGAACAACTCATTCAATGACATAAAATAATTTTCACACCCATTTACTGAAAGAAGAGTCAAAAGACATGATCTAAACTTGCAAACTTACATTCAAATTATAGAAGTACGAAAAATAAACCATTCAAAAAATAATGGCATAGTATAAAGTTTATCAATAGCATAAGAAACAGAGAGGTCGAACAATGGCACAGTCTGTGAGTTCTTGCAATAATCTAAACAATAAAAAGGCCTAGTCTCTCCAAAAATCTTGTAATTCTAAAACTAGTGAAACTTTAAAAACATGTAGCATGTAATCTTCAGACTCAGAACCTGGAACCCCTCTTTAAAAGCAGAGAGCAGTATATATAGCAAGCCTTCCATCGCTGGCGAGCAACAATTGAAAAGATTCAGAAACCTGAGCAATGATGTCAAGGCAATGATTTCCCTCAGTAATAGAAAATATTTAAGCCATAGCATTTGGTTGCCCTCCATTCAGGTGCATCCCCTACGAATGATGGCAGTGGTCCCAACAAAGTCCTGTACAAACAAGTGTCACCTCCTTGGATAGGCAGTTAAAAGATGTGGCAGCATATCGCAGCCCTTTGTTCACTTCGTTCCTTGCGCCGAAGGGACGTGTGGCAACATTTTGCTGCCTACTGCCGATTTACCCTTCCTTCGTTGAAAGCTTGCGCTGAGATGAAACGTAGCAATATTTTTTGTTAGACGCCGTTTGTGGGGTCCGTTGAATCTTTATGTGAATGGGAGCTATGTGGCATGCGGGCGGGGACCAATGAGGAAGTGAAAGGAAGCAATCAAAATAACCCACAGTGAAGACACGTGGGATCATAGCGGGGGCCGATAGAAGAGCAAGGAGAAAATTCCTTTGGAGAGCGATGAGTGAACATGTGGCAGAGGCCATGGTGACTATCAAAAAGGGGCTGATGATATTCATTTGAAGGCATGGGCCAATACTTGGCCAAAAACCAAACCCAAAGGGAGCATGGTGAATTTCGTATTCACAACTTCTGGTGACTATTAGGGGCATTTCGCTTAGAGGAACGAGGAACTCAAAATTTTCTCTAGTTCACAGACCAGAGTGCCATCCATTGGCGATGAAATTAGAGCTTAGAAAGGGCTGCCTATAGGGGTGGTCAGTCATCATTGGATGGTCTCACTCTATTGCACAAGTTTTCCTGCACTCTACCTAGATTGAGTGTTTCTTTATGAGACAGTACCTCAGGTAAACCGGTCCCCGCTTCGCAATGGAAAAGTAGTTGTGTAAGCGGATGAATAACATATTCAATGTCTACTACGGTAGGAGGATGGTTGAAACTCTGGAAAGTAGATGGGTCTTGCTCCTTTTCTTCAATTCTTTCTGCAATCTACTCGGCTCTGACAATCGACCCATCTTCAAGAAACAGGGATGGCAGACCCATCTCACTCAGCTAGGATAAATTTTCCCGCATGTCATCCATTGTTTTGTTCATAGTAGTTGCGGAAACTTTAGTTCGCTGGGAGGCCGAGTGGCAATGGATGAACTTGTTTGTCATTTGGGCAGCAATATCTTGATCCTCGATCTCTACTTTGGCCAAGTCTTCATCAGAGACCGTATATAGCTTGCTAAGAAAACTCTTTTCTTTAGGAACCTTCTCTGTGATGAACCGTGGGAATTGCTCGATTGTTTCGTGAACCTCCTAGCTCAATTTTGTTACCTTCGAGATGAACCGGAGTATTGGTTGAAGTGTTAGGCAGAAGGCTTTAACCTTTTCCCAATAAGAAATATATAGTTGTTGAGCTAATGGGATGAGGCTCGGCTGTGTAGTGGAGGCTTGGAGAGAGCTCTTTAGAGAGGCAATCTCTGTATCCTTTGAATTAATAACCTTTTTTAATTCTTCATTTCTCTTTTTTGCGGATGCTAGTTGCTCCCTGAAGCTACTTATCTCTTTATACCAGTTCTCCTCGGCTCGAGCGTGGCTCGCCAATTCTATTTCAGGAGGGACTTTGTCTCTTGGAGCTCCTTTTCAAACTAGACCTTTTGGCCTTCAAAGTCCATATGATTCTTTTCTAATTCCTGCTCATATAGAGCGCGTTGAGTTGCTAACTTTTTATCCTTTTGTTGCAGATTTTGCTCTGCCAAGGTCAATTGGCTCTGATATTTCTAGTTCCTCGCTCGTAGCTTGTTGAGTAGTGTGGGGTCAATGTATTGGGACTTATTGAGTTCCTCTTGGATTTTTCTCCACTCCAACTCTTTTGCTCACACTTTCTCAAACAAGCGAGCAACTTTTTCTTCTAGTGATTTCTCCTTTGTTTCCAGAAAACTGACCCTTTCCCTCACAAACTTTAGCTGCTCCTCTTTTTTCTTAAATTGACAACCAGACTTTAGGAAGTCGGTCATCACCACCCACTGCATTTCCTCCATGAGTTCTACCTTATCCTATGGTCGGGCTGCAACCAGATCAAGCCCCATGGCATACATGTGGTAATCACCCAATAGCATCTCGCCTTGTGGTTTGACAACATTCGGGTACATGGTGGCGAAATTCAATGTTTGTTGTGCTTCATTGTAAATTGTATACACCTTAGACTCCACCTCCCTTTTGTCATCCTTCACTTTTTGCTTTTGGATCCTGAGGGCTCACATTTTCTTTGTTGCTTCTCCCTAGGATATGAATTGGACTGGCGACTGAACTAGCCCACTTGCAATAGGTGCACCAGGAGGCAGGGCAAAAGGAAATACAAGTGTGGAAGGCCCTTGCATTTTCTTTGGTGGGAGATTGATAGTTTTTGGGGAGAAAAAGGGAACCTGCCATAGTTCGGTTTGCAAACCAGCGGAAGGGCTCATCAGTTGCTGTGGTGATGGGGTAGTCATAATCGAGTCCTTTTTTGGGCATACTAGGTTAGACCTGAGGTAGCAAAGGCAATAGAGGTGCCAATGGCAGCCGACCTTTCAAAAAGAGAGGCAAGGAGAGATTGAGCAGTGGCAGTCGGTGTTAAGGTTTGCAAAGGCATTAAGATAGATGGCCCAGTTTGGGCGAATTGGGAGAAACCTCCTGCAAACATTATGGTAGGGATAGATAAAGTAGGGCTGACACTTGTTGTAAGGGGCACTATGGAAATGGAAGAGGATACCAAAGATTGGGAAGTAAGAAAAGAAGAAGCGAATATTACCTATTGACTGGATGATAGCGGTGGTTCGCTCATTGTTGGATCCTTACTTACTTTGAGCTTTTGGCTCGCTACAAGCACTTCGCTTGTGGTAGCTCCTTGTGATCCTTCTCCTAGATTAGCTTCCACACGCTGTCGTTTAGTGGGAAGAGTGTCTCCCACTTCTATAGTCTCTGGCTGTTGTTGTTGGGGCACTATTGTTGTTTTCGAGGCCCAGGTGAGTGTTTGCAAGGCTCGTGACATATTCAGTCGCACATTTGAAGTGACCTAGGCAGATTTCCCTATAGACTTCCTCCTTTGCTGGCCAAAGGATGTTGATGTCTCAGCTTCCTCTTTCGCCTGCTCTTTTCCTTCATCAGGGTCATCACCTCTGCTAGTGCTTGAGTCAGAAGCAGGGTGCTCAACATCCCAAAGCTTGTTAAACCGTTCATCCTCCTTTACACTTTCATAAGGTGCATTAAGCCATTTTGTTGCTTGGCGATACACCCAGAAGGATCTGATCCTTTCATTAGTCCATTCTTCTTCATCCCTCAGCTTATTGTATAGAGATTTTCCCATTTTGTAGTTCTCATCATAATCCGCCACAATGAAATAGAACCTATGCCATGGCATCTTGTTGTCTTCCATGGGGATATGAATTAGTTCAACCAAAAATTCATCTTCATCCTCTAGCGGGATGTGCCTTCACTCCCAGTAAGGCCGAGGGCTGTGAGTTACCTTGAGATGCTCATACGACAGATCATTGAAAGGGTTGTAATCCCACTTGTCATAGATCATTACCAACCCTAAATGAGCCATCTTATCCTATAATAGTGGGTGTTTCTGCTTCTTTTTCATGGCCACTATTTTGAAACTTTGTGGATAGGTGAAAAATCCCTTCCTCTTGACCTTTTTCCCACTGCAGAAGATAATATCAATAATGCACGCCTACTGGAACAATTCAAGGGCCAACACTCGATTAGTCACACATGCTGGGAGGTGAAATGGTTCGTTGGTGAAGCCTCACATTCAGATGGATGTAAAATATGCTTCGAAGAACCAATCACATAGGGGAGTGAAGTTATGCATATACTCTGATTGAGTCAAGGTGAGCCAATTAATACCCTCCTCCCCTTGCAAATCTTGCAAAATCAGAGTCAAGAAATAATTCAAAAATGTGTAATAATCAAAATTAGAAGAGAGGAGAGGGGTCTAGAAAAAAACTTTTTTTTTTCTTTTCTTTACATCAAAGATAGACAACTTCACCTACTTATCAAAGAAATCAGGGTTTTGATACAAAAACATATGAGCAAGATAGGAGAGAAATCTAAACTTTCGTTCAACTTGGTACTTGTTAATTTTCTCTATCATTTTCTTTGAGAGGAATTCTGCAAAATCATACCAGAAGTAAAATCATTGCTTGTGGAATTGGAAAGCTGGGCCCAATTGAAAAGTCTGCACCTCTTGGTCGGTGTCCAGACTGAAAACAAATTCCATCATTGAAAAGGCATCTCATAGGTCTTCCTTGAAAGTGTCATGCGGCACAGGAATTCTTGGTGGCTTCTCTTGTTATGCTTGAATCCTTTGGGTTTCTTCATTATAAAATTCCAAAGCCTTATCCCTAGTGCTCCATATATGATCCCACTGTTTAGGAGTGAATGTCTCCACTATCATCCCTCTTTGCATAGGATCTGGAATACACAACATATTTCAGATGGCAGCCGGGCTGATGTTGACTGATAGAGTCCGACCCTCAATAGTGCTAGTACTTGGGTTGAAATGCTTAATGGCCCCATCGACTAATTCTGGGTAGTAGTGCACAGATGGGACCATATATTAAGGAAGCCCGCTAAAACATACTTTTTCTGTAGTCGACATTTCCCTTTTGAACACCTTCATTCTTTTGCAGGTTGCCTCCCTCAATCCTTTAGGGTTCTTTGCAAGAAAGGGATCATGAACGTTATCCCAATATTCCTAAATTAAGCTCTAGTCTCTGTAGTTTTTGGGCTTGTCTAGCTCCTTTGTGTTTTCCCATCTTGGCTTGTTAGGAATACCCGATGTAGCATAAGAAATATTCTCAAAGACATTAACGGTTGGTGCTCCTTGCATAGCTTTAGCTAAGCTTTGCATCATCACTTGCCTAACTTCTTGGCTTGAACTTTCTGCCATTGTTAATTTGCAGGAAGATTTTTGCTTTAGCTTGAATTCTTTTGCAACTTTACTTCAGCTCTGGTTGTGCACTACGAATAGCTTTTGCTCTAGGCGGTGTATTTGAAAAGACCTTTTAAGTGCCTAAAATTTTTGCATGCAATATTTAGCTATTTTCTCTCAAGATGGTAGACAAGAGTTACCTTTTTTTGCATTTAATTTGGCATGTACTGCTAATCCTTTGGCTTGTGCGAGATGAATTACTTTCCATTTTGATTTGACAAGAACTCATAAATATAATTAGCAACCGTATTGTACATCATGATTTTCTTGGAACTTGAGTCGACGATTTGCTAGCAGCTTAAGCATTCGTATGCGTTCACAATTAATATCCCAAAAGGAATGATTAAGCCAAAGATGTGATCAACATTTGAAAAGATATGAGCTCTATCTCAAAATAATAAAAACACCTAGAGAATGACACCTTGGTCCTTGGACATGCATAACACCACTGATTGCTACCACCGGCTTAAGATAATTAATTAGCCCTTATTAGTTTTGCACACAACAAACCGTACTCAGCATACGCAACTGGGTGGGAAATTCAAGCAAGCCCGGGCACAACTTTCAAGTTGGGACTCGATTAAAATCATGTTTATGGCAAGTAGATTACCATGAATTTCCTCACTTTTTCTATAAATAGGCATCTAAGCAGTAGTGAAATCACACTTAGCAATTTGAGTAGAATTGGTATTAGGTAATTGGTTTAGCAGTTTAGCATTTGTAGTTGCGTAGCGTTATCATAGGCTAGACTTAGGTGCTTTGTAGGGATAGTTTTAAGGTATTCGCAGAGAGTCTAACAAGATGAACACCCCAATTAGGCTAGTGTCACATAAGTCTCAGACTGCCTTCTTAGGTGAGATTTCTACCAGGAGCTTAAAAAGGATGATGAAGAACAAGCACTCGCTATCAATCATAGCCATAAAATGGGTCTTGGGACGAGACTTCCTTGAGTATGAGGACAGATATGGAGTTAACACTGACGTGTGCTCACACTTTGTCACCTCCATGTTGGATATAGGAATTCCCAAGCCTTTGATTTTGCATTTGGTAAAGGAAATTTTCCCCAAGAAGTACCTGAATGACCTTGGGGAGGTCATTGCAAATGCTGCACATGGTGGGGGAATTCCGACTGTGAGCGACCTTCAGAGGTTTTTGCTCCATTAGATGATGATGTTGCTAATGATAATGCCCTTGTCAATGAGGATATTGTGGACACTATAGTTGATGCATCCATTGATGTTGCCCATGTCATGAACTGAAGAATTTTTTTTTTCCTTTTGCTTTCTAAAATTCTCATAGTGATTAGTCCATTTTTTGTATACATGCCTGAAAAAGGCTTTTCGTAAAATATATAAAAGAAGCATAATAGACTTATATACTTTTGGAAGCGTGGCCTTTGAGCCATTTTGAAAATGTAAATATCAAAGCATATATAATGAAAATATATCTTTATATAAACATCTTGTTGTCTTCTTTTGGATTCTGCAACTGGGTCATCTTTTCTTTTTCAACATGTATGTATGAATTCTACATGTGGGTGTTTAATTTTTTGCTCCCTTCAGCTATGACTTTATTTCCCTTACTCTTTGCAATAATGGGTCACTTGTTCTTTTCCGCCTTGAACCATAGAATAAATAAAAATACCAGCCAACAAAATAAAAGGGAAAGAAGGGAAAAGAATTATAAACATATTTACATGGGTATGGTAAGCAAGCTTAATTGAATAATTTTAGGTGAATTCCATTGACCAGAACTCCCAGCACTTCTTTTTCCATAGTTTCTAACTCATGTGCATTGTGCTCATTACATTGAATTATTCTGAACGGGCCCTCCCAAAGGCTATCAAACTTCCCGTGCTGACCTGGCTTCAGAACCCTTTCATTAAATTTTAGCACTAAGTCTCTGAACTTTAGACCTTGGTTGGACACTTTCTTGTCAAACCACCTTTTAACCACTTATTGGTGGTTAGTCATGGCTGTTAGGGACTTTTCCCTTTTTTCTTGTACTTCTAGCAACTCGACTAACTACACCTCCATTGCGTCATTTTGTTCCACTTCGAGAGATTTTAGCAATTGTAGCACTGAAATCTCCATAGAGATAGGCAATAACACCTCTTTTCCATAAACTAGCTCATATGGTGAAGTCTTGAGGACTTGCTTTGGAGTTATGTGGTCTACCCAGAGTGCTGCTTGAAGGTTTTTATGCCACTCCCTTTGGTATTCTGACCCAATTCTTTTGAGGAGTTAGACTAGATTCTTGTTTGTTGATTCAGCTAATTCATTGCCCTGCAGGTAGTAATCGGATGATGTTTTAGGGAATATGTCGTGTGTAAGTGTGAATTGACTTACCTTGGAGCCTAGGAAAGATTTAGCATTGTCGGAGATGATAGTTTTGGGCAAACCAAATCTTTTCACCAATTCCTCTAGGAAATCCACTATCTCTGCCTCTGTCGCATTCTTTAGTTGCATGGCTTTGATCCATCTTGTGAAGTAATATGTGGCCGTCAAGATCCATTTATGTCCTGCACGGAGGTTGGGTTGATCATTCCAATGAATTCCAAACCCCATTGCACGAATGGCTCATCAACCACTATCGGATTGAGAGGCATTGTGGAATTATTTCTTCCTGTGAAGAACTGACATTCCTTGCAAGTTTTCACCAAGGAGTAGGAATCATTGAATAGCGTCGGCCAAAAGTACCCCACGCACATGATTTTGATGGCGGTTGTCTTTGCGGAGAAATGCCCACCTGTGGAACTACTGTGGTAAGTGTCGAAAATCCTTTTTGCTTGCTCTATGGTAACACATCACAATAGAACACCGTTGAAATTTCTCTTGAACAGGATCCCTTCAATGAGCACGAATCCATTATTTTGTAGCCGGTAGAATCTCCTCTTCTGAGAAGGAAGGCCTGACAGATATTTTCCTGTATGCATAAATCTTAATCTATCCGCCATCCAACAACCTTCAGACTCTAACTCATTTGTTAGGAATAGTTCTGACTACTCTTCTTTGGTGACTATTTCTTCATCGTGCACAAGATATTCGCACAATCCTCTTCCTCGAACAGTTTTTGTAGGCTTAACCTCAATGTCGTACTCGAGGATCTTGGTGATTCAATTGGCTCTTTTCTCGGTGATTTCTCCTTCCATGATGTATTCCCACACACTAGAATGTGCAACATATACAATCACCTTATTGCAAGAGATTAGGTGTCAGAACTTCTTGAGTCCCTTAACTATTGCAAACGCCTGCCTCTCTACAAAGTTGTAGTTTTTTTCATATTCCTTCAGGGTCCGGGAGTGAAATGCTATAAGATTTTCTCCCTTGCCCTTGTTATCTTTCTGAGTTAAGACAGTAGCAATGCTTGACTTGTTACTAAATACATAAATATGAAGTCCTTTGATAAGTCTGGGTTGACCAGAATAGGAGTGGAAGAGATAGAATCCTTGACTTTCTCAAAGGATTCTTTGGCTTCTTTTGTCCATTTAAATGTTTGATCCTTTTTCAGCATTAGGGTAATTGGCCTAATTATTCCTACAAAATCATAAATAAATTTGCTAATGAAATTTACCTTCCCCAAGAAGGACTGAACTCCTTTCTTGTTGACTAGGAGAGGAAGCTCTTTGACTGCTTTCACCCGCTCCAGATCAATTGAAATTCCTTCTTTGGACACTATGTACCCCAATAGTTTTTCTTGCGGTACTCCAAAGAAACATTTTTTTGGGTTCAGGGATATCCTGAACTCTTGGAATTTCTTGAACACCATCTCAATATGATCAAAATGATCATCCTTGGACTTAGATAACACCGTCAAATCATCCAAATAGATTAGGATAATCTTGTTGATTGGTTCACTAAAAGTGATATCCATTGCCCGCTCGAAGGTAGGTCCTGCATTTGAGAGGCCAAATAGCATCTTAGCGTATGTGAACATTCCCCACTTGGTAGTGAACGTTGTCTTATGTTGATCCTCCTCTTTGACTCGGATCTTATTGTAACTAGAGAAGCCATCTAATAGGGAGAACATCTCCGATCTTGCCATCGTTTGCAAGATTGACTCCATTGAAGGTAGCGGGTAATGATCCTTCGGGAATGCTCTGTTTAGGTCTTGAAAGTATACACATAGACGGATATCTCCATTCTTCTTTCAGACCAGGACCAGATTGGATACCCATGTGCTATGCTTAATCAAGAAGATAATTCGTGATTGGATTAGCTTTATTAATTCTTACGCCATTAGCACTTCAATCTTGGGATTGACTGGACTTTGTTTTTGGCAGACCAGTTTTTCACCTTCCACCAACTCTATTATATGTTGAATGATATCAAGATCATATCCCCTAAGGTCATCATATGACCAGGCCACCACTCCGTATTTTTCACAGAAGTTGATAAGCCTTTCTTTATCGTGATGTGGGACATCCCTCCCAACTTTGAGCTTTCTTCCATCTCTGACCTAAAGGTCCACATAGTCATAATCGAAAAGGTTTTCAAGAGTGACCAATCCTTTTGGAAGCTTGTTGGATTTCAGCTGGATGATTTGTCTTTCATAAGCTTCAATAATCTTTGGTTGGAGCTTGTCAGCAAATTCTCTTGACTGCTGGATGAACAATGCAATGTGTTCATCACTATCAAACACTTGCTAGCTTTGGTCATTGTCTAGAATCATTGGTCAAACTATTACTCATACAGAGTGTTTGTTGTGAATGAGATCGAAGGTAGGATCAAACTAAGATCCGATTGATGCCATGTGATTCGCATCTGTATTCTATTCTTGGGGCACTGTCTAAATGTTGAAGGCATCAAAACCCTCAATTAGGTCCCAAAATTTGTGTCTATAGAATCGCATGCGGACATTCTT
>VDFB02058242.1:505931118-506040016 GCA_007258455.2 Sequoia sempervirens
TAACAAAATTGAGCTAGGAGGTTCACGAAACAATCGAGCAATTCCCACGGTTCATCACAGAGAAGGTTCCTAAAGAAAAGAGTTTTCTTAGCAAGCTATATACGGTCTCTGATGAAGACTTGGCCAAAGTAGAGATCGAGGATCAAGATATTGCTGCCCAAATGACAAACAAGTTCATCCATTGCCACTCGGCCTCCCAGCGAACTAAAGTTTCCGCAACTACTATGAACAAAACAATGGATGACATGCGGGAAAATTTATCCTAGCTGAGTGAGATGGGTCTGCCATCCCTGTTTCTTGAAGATGGGTCGATTGTCAGAGCCGAGTAGATTGCAGAAAGAATTGAAGAAAAGGAGCAAGACCCATCTACTTTCCAGAGTTTCAACCATCCTCCTACCGTAGTAGACATTGAATATGTTATTCATCCGCTTACACAACTACTTTTCCATTGCGAAGCGGGGACCGGTTTACCTGAGGTACTGTCTCATAAAGAAACACTCAATCTAGGTAGAGTGCAGGAAAACTTGTGCAATAGAGTGAGACCATCCAATGATGACTGACCACCCCTATAGGCAGCCCTTTCTAAGCTCTAATTTCATCGCCAATGGATGGCACTCTGGTCTGTGAACTAGAGAAAATTTTGAGTTCCTCGTTCCTCTAAGCGAAATGCCCCTAATAGTCACCAGAAGTTGTGAATACGAAATTCACCATGCTCCCTTTGGGTTTGGTTTTTGGCCAAGTATTGGCCCATGCCTTCAAATGAATATCATCAGCCCCTTTTTGATAGTCACCATGGCCTCTGCCACATGTTCACTCATCGCTCTCCAAAGGAATTTTCTCCTTGCTCTTCTATCGGCCCCCGCTATGATCCCACGTGTCTTCACTGTGGGTTATTTTGATTGCTTCCTTTCACTTCCTCATTGGTCCCCGCCCGCATGCCACATAGCTCCCATTCACATAAAGATTCAACGGACCCCACAAACGGCGTCTAACAAAAAATATTGCTACGTTTCATCTCAGCGCAAGCTTTCAACGAAGGAAGGGTAAATCGGCAGTAGGCAGCAAAATGTTGCCACACGTCCCTTCGGCGCAAGGAACGAAGTGAACAAAGGGCTGCGATATGCTGCCACATCTTTTAACTGCCTATCCAAGGAGGTGACACTTGTTTGTACAGGACTTTGTTGGGACCACTGCCATCATTCGTAGGGGATGCACCTGAATGGAGGGCAACCAAATGCTATGGCTTAAATATTTTCTATTACTGAGGGAAATCATTGCCTTGACATCATTGCTCAGGTTTCTGAATCTTTTCAATTGTTGCTCGCCAGCGATGGAAGGCTTGCTATATATACTGCTCTCTGCTTTTAAAGAGGGGTTCCAGGTTCTGAGTCTGAAGATTACATGCTACATGTTTTTAAAGTTTCACTAGTTTTAGAATTACAAGATTTTTGGAGAGACTAGGCCTTTTTATTGTTTAGATTATTGCAAGAACTCACAGATTGTGCCATTGTTCGACCTCTCTGTTTCTTATGCTATTGATAAACTTTATACTATGCCATTATTTTTTGAATGGTTTATTTTTCGTACTTCTATAATTTGAATGTAAGTTTGCAAGTTTAGATCATGTTTTTTGACTCTTCTTTCAGTAAATGGGTGTGAAAAGTATTTTATGTCATTGAATGAGTTGTTCATGCTATAATATTTAATTTTTGTTATTCTAGGACATGGTAACTTGCTAAGTGGGCCCTTAGATCATATCCAAAAGATAGGTTTATTGTGCCTTTTATCTAAATTCTGGCGCATCGCCTTAGTTAGATTCTTTATTTTTATATCTGCTTCTATTTCCCATTCCAAAACCCCAATTGCAGAAGAAGCTAGCTTCTTTAAAAATTTGGAGGTCACTCAGTTTAGCGCAATAAGTCCCCCATAAACTGAGTTTCCCACAAAGGGTTGTTACCTTGGCAATTTTTGGCATCAACATATATATTTTTAAAATAATATATATAAATTACGTGGAGATATATCATTATCGATGCATTTATTTAATTTCTCCACTATTTCAGTTGAATAATATATATACAAAAATTATGTCAAGAGATATCATTATCAAGGCATCTATTTAATTTTTCTACTTTCCACTTAAATATACACAAATTAAATAAATGCTTCAATATATACATATAATTTAAATAGATTATTTCTAAGATATATATGCTAGTAGCATTGGTAGATGGTACATGTAAGAGAAATAGATTAATTTATTAAATATGTTACAAAAAAATAATTTATAATTTTATTAATAATTTTAAAAATAAAAAATTGATAATTTTTTTTTATATGATTCAATTAGGGTTAGTGTTCACTTAGGGTTACGTTTAGGGTTAAGGTTTAATTAGGGTTAGAGTTAAAGTTCAATTAGGGTTAGTGTTCACTTAGGTTAGGGTTACAATTAGACTTAGAATTAGTGTTGGTGTTAGAAATAATGCTAGTGTTAGGTTTAGGGTTTGGATTGGTGTTAATGATAGGGTCAGAGTTGCAATCAGTGTTAGTGTTGATGTTAGAAATAATGCTAGTGTTATATTTAGGCTTTGGGTTGGTGTTAGTGAGAGGGTTAAAGTTGCAATCAGTGTCAATGTTGGTGTTATAAATAATTCTAGTGTTAGGTTTAGGGTTAGGGGTAGGGTTAGGGTTTTGAAAGGATTAGGGTTAGATTTAGGGTTCAATTTGGGATAGTATTAGGATTAGGGTTCTACGATAAAGCTTGGGTAAGGGTAAGGGTTGGGATAATAGTTCAATTAGAGGTGGGATTCAATAAGGGTTCAATTAGAGTTATTATTAGGGTTACCTAGTCAAGGTTGAATTAGGGTTATGATTTATACAGGGTTTAGAGTTAGCATTAGAGTTCTATTAGTGTTAGGTTTCAACTAGGATTAGATTTTAATTATTGTTCATTTTAAGGGTCCTTTCTCATTATCGTTAGTATATGATTCCTACTTTACATTTTTTGTGTGTATACATTTACTATTTCACTTTCAAATGTCATGGAACCCTCTTAGATGTGGGTTTTTATATGTTTGTCTATTCGTTGATTGTTGAATTGATCACCAAATGCTCACATTCAGTTTAGGGTGTAGTCTGTAACCCTAACCCTATTTAAATTATAACCCTAAATGAACCCTAATTAAATTATAACCCTAAATGAACCCTAACCTTTATTAAACCCAAACCTTAATTATACCCTAATTGTAATCTTAATGTACATTAACCCTAACTTTAACACTAACCCTAATTGAACCCTAACCTTATTTAAACTATAACCCTAATTAAACCATAACCCTAATTAAACCATAACCCTAATTGAATCATAAGCCTATTTGTACCCTAGCCCCAATTGTAGCACCAACCAGGTATCCTTAACCATAATTACAACCTTTATTGTATCCCTAACTATAAACTTAATTCTAATTATTTTAGAATTATAATAATTTTAATAAGAATTTGGGATATAATTCTTATACATGATTAATAATTATAAAATCAAGTTCATAATTAATTATTTCAATTATATCCCTAAAATTATTAATTAATACCCTAACCTTAATATATAATAATTAAATCAAACATTTAAAATAAATATTTAATAGGATTAAAGATATAATATAATTGATTATTTCTCCTATCTAAATTTGGCTTCATTCTTTTTCTTCATCTATTTTTAATTGCATACTTTTTTATTTATTTCACATTATTTTATCGATGTTTGCACATAAACATATACTTCCATATTCATTATGCCTATTTTTTCACTATATTTGAACATTAATTTTATACCAAAATATTAGATCAATCTCACACCTATAATTCAGACCCTCAAAATTCAAAAATTAATATTCAAATTTTACCCACATCAATTTATCATTTATGTTATTTGAGTTAAAACATTTTAAATCATGATCCTTATTTTACATTTAAATTGCAATAGAGTCAATTGAATATGAATTAAGATTAATAATTATTTTAAGGTTATCATATTTGCATTAATTTAAACAAATTCATCATTTTTTAAATAAAATATTGGCTCCACTAATGTAGAAAAGTAATAAGAGAAGCATATAATCTAGATCACAACATGAAATGAATGGATCTAAAATATATGTAATCTACTTAACAACATACCATTAAAAGAGTCCTAAATGGAAATGATTTTGTATAGAGAAAAAATTCTACCTTGCTTTGGCATGGAGGTGTGAAGAATAGGAGCAACATCCAAAAAAAATTAAGAAATTTAACAAAGAAAAATATATTTATATTTTCTCTTTGCATTGGTCCAAATAATCACAATCTTCATATTTTTTCTATATATTTACAGAGGTTGTTCGATTTTTAATCTTTAGTTGTTGGATGTTGTTATATTTTCACTGTTCAGATTAAAATGCTCGACTTTCACTCTTCACAGTTTAAGCACTATGTTTACAAAATGTATTCAGTTATTGATTACTTGTAGTTTTTTTAGTAGGTTAATCAAGAAGATTTAACAAATTTTAATTATTTGAAAACACTTTTAGGGAAATGATTATAGAGGTTGACTGGTACCCCCATCTAGAGCAACAACAACATCAACATTTCAAAGTTTTGGATTGCAACATCTACATTAATAGTAGTCAAGCGTAGAAAATTCATATCCTCTTTATTCAAATTTCAATTTGTAAAAAAACATAAATATTTTTAACCTTCTTAAATAAAAACAAAATGCTAACAACAAATCCCCTAATAAATATTAATAATTTACAAAGAAAAAGGCTTGTATCATTTTTCACTAAAAAGGAACTTGATTTTGCAACCCAACTACATGTTCCTTGGTTTATTTTTTTTGTTTGTTTAATTTATCTGTGTTGCCATACATAAACAATAAACCTAAATTAGAAACCCTAAAACCACATAAAAACATATTTAGATTTTCTCAAGTTGCATTAGCCCAAATTTTCACAATCTCCACAATTTTGTTTTATATTTAGAGAGGTTGCTCCATTTTAAATCTTCACTTGGTTTATGCAAAATTTATTCAATTATTGACTACGTGAAGTTATGTGGGTAGATTAATCAACAAAATTTTATTGAATTTTAATGATTTGAAAACACTTTTATGGAAATGATTACAAAGGCCAAGATTGGAAACCCATCTGAAGTATTAGCAATAGTCAACATTTTGAAGTTCGAAACTGCAACTTGACTACATTAACAATAGTCGAATGTAGAAAATTCATCTACTATTTATTCAAATTTCATGCTCAATAGCAAAATATAAATATTTTTAACCTTAAACAAAAATAAAAGGATAACAACAAAGTCCCTAATAAATATTAAAAAATAGAAAAGAAAAAGATTTGTAGCATTTTCACTAAAACATAACTTAATTTTGCAACACAACATATTTTTTGTTTGTTTGTTTAATTTTCCTATGTCATAATGCACAAACAAGAAACCTAAATTAGAAACCCTAAAACCACATAAAATGTATGCACAATTATACCCTGGCGCATGTTATAAAGTAACCTTAGTGAGGTTGGTTTCGTCCTAGGAGCCTTCACCAAATTCAACCCTCTTTATCCTGCAAAGGACACAATTAATCCCTTTTATGAGACTTCAATGGCGATTACTAAAACTCTTACTCAATTTTAAGCCCTAACTAACAAAGAAAATACAAAGGCAAAAGTGTCATTTAAATCCTTGAGCACTTGTTCAAGTGTGTAAAGACTGCTATCATGTAAAACCATGTATGGCTCTATGAACATGTAATAGATGTGCATGCAAAACTATGGAAGAGTAGACCAAGTGCTTCAATAACAGAAGAAATTCAATAACTTTCAATCCTATGTAAATGGGATGGCTATTTTTTAAGTTTGGTTCCAATATCATCCTATTTTAAAATGGAATGATGTGGAATCGATGAACACTTTTTATTGATAAAAAATCTTGGTCCTCATCTTTTCCTACAATTTTAAAGGATCTTGACAACTATTTTTTTATTGATTTTAATACATGTGGTTTTCAACCCCATTATAACATAGTTAAATGTCTCTCAGCATAATATGTAGCTAATTAAATTAATTAATAATTGCATTCTTTAATTAATCTAGTTTTTCATCAATTAATTAAATAAATATTATTTAATTAGTCTACATCAATATCACATCTAATTAAATAATCATAATATTTACCTTGAAAGATAACGATAGACCCTAATAGGAAAAATGAATGCCTAGATCTCTGAAACACAAGAGTGAGAAAGATAGTAGACAAGAGTTAACCCTAAACTAGACTTATGAGTTTAAAGCCAACTGTTGATGATTAGACAAAAGACAAGAGATCAAAACACCCAAAAGATAACTAAGGTCAAATCAAAGTCCAACTAAGGTAAAACTGGTAGTGGATGATTAATGAATGATGATGGGTTATGAATGATAATAGACCTTTAAAGTGACCTCAAGAAAAGCCTAAAATATCAAAGGATGATGGTGGGATATTATTCAAACCTAAACTAGACTTACGAGTTTAGGGAAACTATAGATAAAATGATGAAAGTGGATAAGATTCAAGACACCTCAAGGGGTAACTAGGGTCTAATGATGATGGGTTGATAAATGTGGAATTTGCGAGTGGTTGGATGAATGACTGAATGAAGTTTTGACCTATAGATGAAAGACTAACAAAAGTTAACCTAGGGACAAAAAGATCAACGAAAGATTAACCTAAGGATAAAAACTTAACCAAGGTTTATCCTAAGGAGGAAAACCAAAATTCAACCTAAGGAGGAAAACCAAAATTCAACCTAAGGATGCAAGGACAACCAAAGATTAACCTAAGGAAGACGAATCAACCAAAGATTATCCCAAGGAGGAAAATCAAAATTTAACCTAAGGATGCAAGGACAACCAAAGATTATCCTCAAGAAGAAGAATCAACCAAAGATTAACCCAAGGAGGAAAACCAAAATTTAACCTTAAGATGCATGGACAACCAAAGATTAACCTAAGGAATCTAAGAATCAACCAAAGATTAACCTAAGGAGGAAAATCAAAATTTAACATAAGTTATGCAAGGACAACCAAAGATTAACCTAAGGGAGAAGAATCGACCAAAGATTAACCTAAGGAGGAAAACCAAAAGTTAACCTAAGGATGCAAGGACAACCAAAGATTAAACTAAGGAAGAAGAATAAACCAAAGATTAACCTAAGGAGGTAAACCAAAATTTAACCTAGAGGGATGCAATGACAACCAAAGATTAAGCTAAGGAAGAAGAATAAACCAAAGATTAACATAAGGAGGAAAATCAAAATTTAACCTAAGGAAGGAAAGATAACCAAAGATTAACCTAAGGAAGAAGAATCAACCAAATATTTTAAACCTATGGAAAGACAACCAAAGATTAACCTAAGGAAGAAGAATCAACCAAAGATTAACCCAAGAAGGAAAAGCAATAACCTAAGGATGGAAAGATAACCAAAGATTAATCTAAGGAAGAAGATTCAACCAAAGATTAACCTAAGGAGGGAAGACATAACCAAAATTTGACTTAAGAGATGCACTTTTTAACCTAAGGTAATGAAAAATACAATGTTTTGCTAATGAAGGAAGTTCTAAAAGGCATAAGTCTCTGTAAAAGTTTCTAAAATAACCAGGTTTACTAATGTTGTACTAATTTTTTTACAATTTTAGTGTTTTGGGAAGGTTTTTGTGATGGTTTTTTAAGTTTTGAGCAACAAACACTCAGAAGACGATTGTAAGATAGAATGGTTGTTGACTCTAGACTGAAAAGGGTATGGTATTGAGGCCACCAAGGCCAGTGGCTACATTGGTTTATCATAAATAAAAAATAGTCGAAAGATAAGCACAACATAACTAGTAGTAAAGGAGTATCAATCTATAGTGGGCCCACCTGCTTAGGGTGTAATACCATCCAATGAAAGGGTCACTAGGGTATGCTAAGGTCATGTGACACCTTAACACCCCTCACCTTGAAAAGGAAAAGGCCCAAATCAAGTAATTTCGGTCACCTCAACAAGGGACAATACATGGTGAGTAACTTCACACATGATATTGTATGTTGCACCACTATAGACTAACGACCAATGGATCTTAAGCTTCTTAAAAAACAAGGTGTCTAGTGGGGGACTGTCATGAACAGAGAGCCCATATATAATATCCTGAGAACATGGAGGCCCACTCCAACTCTCTTCACCAACTAGTCTCGGTGGATCGAGGGTCTTGCGGCTTAGCTTCAAACAACATTGGCCATTCCTTGGGGTACAAATTTTTTTCTCCCCCTTTTATATATCCTGTCAAGAAACATGCTTGAGGTTGAATCTTGGGGTGATGAAATCCCCAAGAAGGCCTCCTAAAAATAAAAAAGAGACTAATGTATGTTTCTCATCACCCAAGATCACACAAGTGTTCAAGGGGAGAGGATACACACACACTAGATTGGGTAAATTCAAAGTGTGCAAGTGCACAAAACATGGAAGAATTTTTTTTTAACCTGCTAAACTACATTTTATCTAATCTAAAAATCACAAACACAACGTTTTAGATTTGATTCTTTGAAAAATGAACTTACAACAAACCAGTTAGTAGTCTACAAGAAACCTTCAACAATATCTTGCAATCAAGTTAGTATTTTGAAAACAAGAATACTTTAGTGATCGACCTACAACAAAAAGGATTAGTAGTTTAAAAACAAAATATCTTCCCATAATTTTCCACACAACCATAAATAGAGATTAGTAACAAAGAACCAAAAAATAGATAACTACTTGACCAAAAATAGAAAGCATTTACAACAAAAAAACAAAAAATTATCTTTCCAATTTTTACCAGTCAAAGGTGTCATTCTAGAATAAAAGCATCGATTTATCTCAATCAAAAGCATTGATCGACAAACAAAGGTGTCAAGGTGCAAACAAAGGCTTCAAGATACAAAAAAAAGTGTCAAGATGCAAACAAAGACGTCAAGATACAAACAAAAGTGTCACTTTGCAAACAAAAGCATTGCTTTGTCTTTGCAAAAGTGTCACATGATCTGACAAATGTAAAAAATCATGTTGTTCAAGCATAAAACGTTATCCTGCACCAAAATAGGGGGTATAACAAATGAAAATTTGTGGCTTGGTGCTTCTTGACACAACCGTGGTATTTTTTTCCCTAAAAAAGCTCCTAAAAGGTTTATTTTCAAATTCTCTTAAAGTTATCCACAACCCACAAGTTAGAAAACACCAAAAACTTGCAAACAAAAAAGTTAATCAAGAAGGTTAGTATTTTCATGTTGGGTTCACCAATTTTTTGATCATGAAATTAGGTTAGGAAGCTTAAACCACAAACTATTAGAAATAATCTTTAAAATCCCCAATCAAACAATAGAGCATAAATTAGCATAAAAAGATTAAATAAAATAAGAAAATTTAGTTATACCTTCTATACCATCATTGTTTGACCTCTATTGCTCTTCTCTTCTTTGCCTTTGATAATTTTGTGATGTTGCTCTCAAATTCTCAAGTAAAAAATGTGTTTTGATCATGATGATAGTTTCAGTAAAGATTCGAAGAATGTGGTTAAAGAATAGAGTTTGAAGATTGAATTTATAGATGAAGCTAGCGAGATGAACAAATGAGATAAAAAATAAAATGAATGGTTGAGATCGAATGAGACAAATTTCATGGAAAAGTTGCTCATTTTCTAAATAGAAATTAGTGGAAGTTAACAAGAGAAAATTATGGAGATGGAAGAGTTAACGAGAGAGGTTCAAGGAAATGGAAGAGTTAACAAGAGAGATTCGAGGAAATGGAAGAGTTAACGAGAGAGATTCGAGGAAATGGAAGAGTTAACGAGAGAGATTTATGGAGATGGAAGAGTTAAGCAGAGAAAAATGTGGAATTTTGTATGAGTTGAGTGGAAGAAAGGATTAGTTAAGTGGAGAATAATATAGGGCAATTTTTCAAAAAATAAATAAATAAAAATTTATTTTTGAAGTCATGAATAATTAATTAAATTAAACAATTTAATTAATTATAGAAGACAATTTAAGTTAAAGTGATTAAATAAATAATATTATATTTATTTAATCACAAATGAGATTAAATAAGGGATTAAATAATTAAATGATATTTAATTGGAGAAACGATGAAAAGGAAGAAATTAGCATAATTAAATAATTAAAATTATTTAATTATCTAGATGTGAAGAAGAAGAAAAAATTAGGGTTAGACAGAGAATTAGTCAAAAAATGCAGTCGTAGGCTGTAGACAATTTTGAGTGTCTATAGAGGGAATTATGGATGAAATAAATTAATCATTAAATATTATTTATTATTGTGATTCAAGGTCAATTTTATGTGGCTACATACTAAAAATAAACCAAACAAGACTTAAGAAAGACATCACACATTACTTTTTTGTTTAGAATGTGATTTCATAGTCATTTTTAGAGGACATATTTTGTTTGGATTTGGATTTCCATGTTTCTACTATCTACCATTCAATGATTTTAGGGGATGCAATAGAATACCATTTGTCCAAATTATCTTATAGCTCTACACATTCATTTAAATTTGCATACAAAAGTTCCACAGAGTTTCAATATCTCCTCTCTAACAATGATTGAAATATTGACCCTAGTACTTTTCCAGGAACTCTTCTTCTATATGATCTTGATTCCTTTCCTTATCTTCAATATTATCAACTTAATGATGTATGATGCCACAACTAGTTTTTCTCTTAAATTATGACTCCTAGACACACCAAAATATTTCCCCCTTCTACTAGACTATTTGGAGCAAAAACCAATATACATCCTACTAACTAATGTTGGACATAAGCATCTTTCTACTACAATGATTTCCTAGAAGGCCTTTTATATTTCTTGCATTCATCAACATTACGCACTACCTAGAAAGAAATTCCAACAATGAATTTTGTTTTTTCATAAGCTAATGGTTGCTTCCAAATTTCCTTCCCAACTTTCAACCCAATATCTTCTGGAAGACCTTTTCTCAAATCTATTTGTATACGAATCCTCATTTCCTTCCCAACTTTCAACCCAATATCTTCTGGAAGACCTTTTCTCAAATCTATTTGTATACGAATCCTCATAAAAGCCATTAATGTGTGCTTATGTGTATCTAGAAATTATGCAATAAACTTACCAAAATAATCACTTAGATTTTTCATATAAAATGCATCCAAAAATAAAGAGGGAGATTAAAAAGCCTTACCTATAATAGAGAAATCGTAAAATTTCCTATGAGTGAATTAAAGTTCAAGTACCATAGTGTCATAAACAAAGAAGCTAAATCCTAACATCATGGCACTCTCTCGGATCATATTTCTATTAGCTTCAAAATTACAAACAACCATGAAGACAACCATGAAGAGAGTTGAGCATAAGGATAGATAACCATTGAGATTTTTATATGTGATCTAAAAGTTTTGCCAATTTATATTTTTATACTTGAGAGAGAAGACCAAAGAGTATTCAATCTTCCTATGAGCCCCATCCCACTATAATGTTCCATCTCCTCTTGTACCCCGAAATGTCAAATAGTTCCAAAATGATTATTAGGAGCTATAAACTATTTTCCAAATTTTAGGTATTTTCCCCCACTTTATAAGGCCTATTGCTATAGCTAGATTGTTTATTTGATACATTTAATTTCAAGTTACGTGGTGGAGGGTCGGCCGAGCAGGCCAACCCTTTGATATTCCAGAAATTGTGTCGGCCATATGTCTTGATATCCATACAGCGCCCGCTTCTCTGGACGAATGTGTCATAATTAGCCAACCGACCCTTTCTAATTAAAAACCGACCCTTTCTAATTAAAAACTTACTTCCTCGCCCCTTCTAATACTGTTCCCTCTACTTCTCACCTACAACACGGCCCGTGTGGGATATTTATCCGATAGGCTGTATTTTGCAGCAGCTTGCACCCGGAAAGCTGTCTCATGCCGTGAAAAACAACTTTCAGGCAGTTGAAACATTCCCCGCCCTACGCCTGGAAACAAATTTTAACTCGCAGCCAATATTTCTGGTTTAAAAGGTTGCAAAAATCTTTTCTCGACCTTAACGACCTTAACAATCTAGTAACTCTAAAATCCCCATATTTTTAGATCTCTTTTTCGCTTACTGTGAATGGATTGAAGCAGCAACCGTAGGGAGAGTTGTTTTCTTTCGTCTCATTTTTTAAAAAAAATCTGATTTGGTAGGGTTTCATAATATTTTTCCTTCAAATTCTGCTCATTATTTCTCATCGGCATCGTTGACAGCACAACTCGATTTGTGCAGAATCTTGAGGGCGGCTGTATCATTTTTGTTTTTGTTGTGCTTTATTTCATTCGAAAACTATTCTGTTGTTATCTCTAAAATAAATGGCATGGCTCTGTAGTTTTATTTATAGCTGTTATCTTATATGATATTATAGTAATACCAGGTTTAAGATTTCTATTTGTTTCTTCACCTAAAGATATTTTGAACTATGAAATATATATATATATATATTTCATAGTTCAAAATATATATATATATATTTATTTATTTTCATTTAGTTTTCCTTGTTCTTGAGGTTTTTTTTTTTTGACATTTTTCTTGATATAATTATTAAGTTGGTATTGGATAGATATCAGCGACTGTCAAGCCCATCTGAATTTTTGCATTCGAAATACAAGGAGCTCGGGTGACCCAACATCTCTTTTAATCGGATCTCATTAGGAAGCAACATTGAGTGGATAATAGAGATCAATAAACTTATCACATTCTTCTTCACAAACCTTATATGTTGTACAACATATTTTTTCATAGTTTCATGTCATTATAATGGCTCTTGTAATTTAAAAACCAAATGTCACAAGACAAGGGATTGGTTGGTGTATGGGCACCATGTCAAGTCTTGTAAATAAGGTCTTAAGTTGGTTTTAGGTGTTTTGAGTTTGGATGTCATCAAATAAGGTCATAATAGACCATCTTTTAATGTAATAAGTCCTATTGAGTGGGTTCTAGTACAAGTTGTCAAATGTTGCAAAATCTTCAAAAGTTGTCATAATGTAAAATTGCAAAAATGCAAGAAAGAGGAAGTTGAAGGGTCAAGTAGTTCAAAAGTTGGTTGTAGTCGTTGAGTCAGGATGGTTGATGTTTAAATAGACTTGTAAACCTCGAGGCAGAGGTTGGAGAATTGTATGTGAAGTTTAAACAATAAGAATCCCATGTTTCCATTGAAAATTCTATGTATTTACTAGTAAATTGTTGCTCCCAGTGACTATACGGTCCTGTGCAGATTGGTATTGATGTATAATGAATTGAATTTGCTGGTGGAGTGAACTAAGAACGTTTTGGATTTGATGTGGTTGGTTTCCATCAAGTTTGATAGATTTGGTGAGCAATTTTCTGTGAACGGTCTGTAGCACCCTATTTTGAGGGTTTGAAGTAGTAAAATGGGAATCTAGGCCATTGCACTCAGTGAAAATCATTCTAACTTTGTGGAATGGCTCCCTTAGATGTAGGTTATCTATTTGTGTAGTTTCTAAGAGCAAGGAAGGAAAATTGAAGAGTTTGAAGTGATGCCCTAGGTGTTTTCAGTCTTGTTTTTAAACCAAAAATGGTGGTTAAGAGTGGAAGATTGATAGAAAGGTGTTGGTAGAGATTGGAAGATGATTTAGAAAGCATATGAAGACTTGGTATGATGTGTTTGATGAGTTGGTAAGGTGAGGTAGGCCTTGGAACAACTAGTTTCAATAAACCCTCCTTATTCAAGCATGAAAATGGCCAAAGTCAAGGGTTTAGTGGTTTGGTGGATTTGTGTGAGTTCCAATTGTTAAAAGTTGTTGTTGTTGCCTATTTGTAACCTATTAGAGATCCTACAATGGAGATTTAAGATTCAAAGAGAGTTTGGTGGGGTGATGCTTTGTAAAACAGGGCTAATTGTAGCCTTTTCCGGCTTAGCAGCCACTTTTGGAGAGTGTGTTCCAAAACAAAGGTATGAAAAAATTGGATATGTTAAAGTAGAGCTTAATGGATATTTGAAATGGTGAATTTTTTGTGGGTTTACAATTTCTTTGGAGAATTATGGTAAAAAAACATTGTTTGCCATGCTACAAGGGGAATATGACAGAATTGTAAAAAGTTGTTAAGTTAGGGTTTAAAGGGCTAAAGAATTGTTTGAGTTTGATCAAATTGTTATTGATTTGAGGTTTACCTCATTGCTCTACATCAAGTGGTATTAAATCATAGGTGTTAGATCTATTGAAGGTGAAAGGTTGTAGTTTGAAGAAGTGAAGAGTTGTAGATTAAAGGACAAGATGCCTCCAAAGAGCAATCCAACAGCCAACGAAGTTAGAGAATTAAAGAAACAATATGCAAAGGAGGTGAGGCTTTATAAGGAGTCTCATGAAGCTTCCTTTTCCAGAATTGCAACCTTGGAGAAGAGCCAAAGAAGAGGAATGGTCAGTGGTGACCAAAGTGACAAAGGGGATGAGGGTGAGAGTGACAACCCTCCAGGAGGAGTCCATGATGATAAGGAATTAGACCCTAAAGAGATGAGAATGGTTAGGATGCTAAAGGCTGTCAAGGGGGATAATACTCCAAAGGTGAAGGTAGAAGTTCCTATGTATGGTGGAAAGATGGATAGTGAAGAAGTATTGGGTTGGATAGATGCTCTTAATAATTTCTTTGAATTTGAGGAGGCAGGAGATAATAAGGTAAAATTTGCAAAAACCAAGTTGAAGGGTCTTGCCTTAACATGGTGGAATTATGTCCAAGAAGAAAGAGTAAAGAAGGGAAAAGAAAAGATAAGTTCATGGGACAAAATGGTAGCTAAGGTGAAGGCACAATTTTTTCCTACAGATTATGTAATTCAGACCTTTAGGAAGCTGCAAAATTTAAAGAAAAATGAGTTAGATGTCATGGCATATACTGAGGAGTTCCATATAAGTTGAATATTAGAGCAGGACATACTGAAGATGAGGTAGAAAAGGTTGCAAGGTATTTAAATGGGCTTAGACTCAACATTCAAGATGAAATTGGTCTCACAACACTTAGGACAATTGGGGAGTGTTTTTAGTTGGTTGTCAAGGTAGAGGAAAGGATAAAAAGAAGGCAAGAAAGACAAGGAAGATGCAAAGTTAGTACCAATAGAGGAAGAGGTTCAAGGAAATCCTATGAAGATCACGAAGATGCAAGTAAAGGTAAAGACCAAGTTGCTAATCAAAGAGGTGGTTTTAGAGGTTTTAGAGGAAGATTTGGTGGAGGTAGAGCTGCAAGCTCATTTTGAGGAAGATGTTACCATTGTAATCAGTTTGGTCATCAAGCATGGAAGTGTCCAAAGAAAAAAGGTTCTACTTCAAGTGGTGGTGATAAAAGAGTTCAATTGGTGCAAGAGGATGATTGTGAAAGTGCAAACTCTCCTAATTAGCTTGTTGCTCTAGAAGTTGGGGAACATTTGATGGTGAGAAGAACACTACTTAAAGCATCCATAGAGAAAGAATCAACACAAAGGAGAACACTATTTAGGACAACTTGCAAATGCAATGGAAAGGTATGTAAAGTTGTAGTAGACTCTGGAAGTACTGATAATATGGTGTCTAATGAAATGGTTGATAAACTAAAATTGGAAAAGATACCTCATGAAACACCTTATAAAGTATCTTGGTTGAATGTCAATCAATCTATTCTAGTGAATGAGAAAGCTTTGGTTGAGTTTAACATTGGTGGATATAAGGACAAGATTCTTTATGATGTGTTGCCTATGGATTGTTGCCATTTGTTGCTTGGAAGACCTTGGTAGTTTGATAGACATGCCATTTATGATGGTAGAGATAATACTTACTAGATTGAGAAAGATGGAAACACTTTCACATTAACTCCATTAGTAGAAGATGTTAAAGAGCATACCAAGGAAGCTAAGGTGATTATGTTAGGAAAGGAGTTTGTAAAGCTTGATGAAGAAAAATATGAGGAGATTGCAACCACTTCAAGGTTTGAAGATGCTAGGACAATAGGTTTGGAGAATGCTTCAATGTATGAGTGAAAAGAAGATGATTTGGTGTCAAAAGAAAATAAAGAGAAGGTCAAGGATGAATTGATTGTGGTATTTCAAGATGGGTTAGCAAAATATGTTGAGATAATGATAGGGGCAATGCTTTGTTCAGTAATTGTAAAAGAGACTAGTCAAAAGTCTAATTTTTTCACTACAGAGGGTTGTAAGTCTAATAAAATAGAGGTCTTAGGGGCAGAGAATCTAGTGGAAGAGATGAAAGCAAAAGATGGAATGAGTAAAGGTGAATGGAAAGAACATGTAGGTGATTTCAAGTGTGCAACAAGAGTAAAGCAGAGAGAAGTTCAAGAAAAATTTGGTAAAGGTATGTTTGTAGGTATCCAAGCAAGTTTTACATCAGTTTTAGATGAGGGAAATATAAGAGAGCATACAACAAGTTAGTTAGTGAAGATGAAGTAATTTCTAGGTGGCAAGGAGCTTATCAATGCAAAGAACAATGATGTAAATATTAAGTACCTGATCCAATGGAAGGGATTACTAGGTGGAGATGCAACTTAGATATTGTGGAATGATAAGAGGCAACATTCTTTTGATGTCATACAGTCCTCAAGGGACTTAAGTTATTTTCAATCCGGGTGTATGGTGCAGGGGCACTATGTCAAGTCTTGTAAATAAGGTCTTAAGTTGGTTTTAGGTGTTTGGAGTTTGGATGTCATCAAATAAGGTCATAATAGACCATCTTTTAATGTAATAAGTCCTATTGAGTCGATTCTCATACAAGTTGTCAAATGTTGCAAAATTTTGAAAAGTTGTCATAATGTAAAATTGCAAAAATGCAAGAAAGAGGTTGAAGGTTCAAGTAGTTCAAAATTTGGTTGTAGCCATTGAGTTAGGATGGTTAATGTTTAAATATACTTGTAAACCTCGAGGTAGGGGTTGGAGAATTGTATGTGAAGTTTAAACAATAAGAATCCCATGTTTCCATTGAAAATTTTGTGTATTCACTGGTAAATTGTTGCTCCCATTGACTGTACAGTTCCGTACAGATTGGTATTGATCTATAATGAATTGAATTTGATGGTGGAGTGAAATAATAATGTTTTGGATTTTATTTGGTTGGTTTCCATCAAGTTTGATAGATTTGGTGAACAATTTTCTATGAACAGTCTACAACACCCTATTTTGAGGGTTTGAAGTAGTAAAATGGGAATCTAGGCCATTGCACTTAGTGAAAATCATTCTAACTTGGTGGAATGGCTCCCTTAGATGTGGGTTTTATGTTTGTGTAGTTTCCAAGAGTAGGGAAAGTGGATTGAATATTTTTAAGTGATGTCGTACGTGTTTTCAGTCTTGTTTTTTAACTGAAACTAGTGGTTAAGAGTGGAAGATTGATAGAAAGGTGTTGGTAGAGAATAGAAGATGATTTAGAAATCATGTGAAAACTTGGTATGATGTGTTTGATGATTTGGTAAGGTGAGGTAGACCTTGGAACAACTAGTTTCAATAAACCCTCCTTATTCAAGCATAGAAATGGCCAAAGTCAAGGGTTTAGTGGTTTGGTGGATTTGTGTGAGTTCCAATTGTTAAAATTTGTTGTTGTTGGCTATTTGTAACTTGTTAGAGGTCCTGCAATGGATATTTAATCTTGGAAGAGAGTTTGGTGGGGTGATGCTTTGTAAAACAGGGTTAATTGTAGCCTTTTCCAGTGTTGTAGTCACTTTTTGGAGGGTGTGTTCCAAAACAAAGGTATGAAAAAATTGGATATGTTAAAGTAGAGCTTAATGGGTATTTGAAATGGTGAAATTTTCGTGAGTTTACAATTTTTTTGGAGAATTATGGTCAAAAAACACTGTTTGCCATGCTACAAGGGGAATAGGACAAAATTGTGAAAAGTTGTTAAGTTAGGGTTTAAAGGACTAAAGAATTGTTTGAGTTTGATCAAATTGTGATTGTTTTGAGGTTTTCCTCCCTACTCTGCATCATTGGTGTAACAAGAAATAACTAAAATTTTAAAAGATTGTGATAAACAACTTGGTTTTTCAAATGGGTACATCCTCTTGAATGGTTGGTCACCTGATTAAGATTCAATGGTACAATTAAGAACCAATTTGCTTGTGACATTATACACTTCTTTTTGAAGCCATGTCTATGTTACTTAAACAAAAATAGGGGTGCTACATTTGAGAGATTATCTTTCCATAGACAAATAGAACTAGCATCTCTACTTTTCTATCGGTTATTCAACATCCTTTTAGAAGAAATTATAGACATAATTGTGTTTGAAAAGTCTATCCTTAAACTATTAGGATTTCGTAATTACAAAGAACAATTCTCTTTCTTGAAATTTGAGTTAAGTCTTCTATATGCAAAAAAGTTACACAATTTGACATTTGTCTCGTTTGGTCTTCAATCATCTAGATTTATTCTATTAGTGTTGTTTACCATTGTAAGGCACACAAACAATCTCATATAATATGTTTTTTTATGGGCCCCTAAAAGGTTTTAGTTGATTTTCATTGCAAAAAGGTGCAAAAAATTATTTCTTCTTGATGTCATTTAACATAGGTAGTGTCTGTCATCCTTATCTTCTTCAGTCTTATCTTAACTAATGAGCTCTAATAGAGAAGTTATCAACTCAATATTTTCACTTAAAGCATTTTTTACTTTTTAATCTTCTATACTTTGACACCTGTGCAAATATTAATCATTAGCTTGCCCCCTAGTCATTAGCCTATTGATAGAATTTATATGAGACTTGTGTCCATGTATTTGTTGTACATAATATTAGTTGTATCAAAGAAAATACATTTCTATTATTCCATCTTCAATCTCTCAAAATAGGCCCCAAAAACTCTATTTGCATTTTAGAAAAAACACTTTGGAGGACTAATCCTACATGCACTAGGTAAATTAGCTTAAATGGTCATACATATCTTTGGACTTGATGGATTGTCCTCAAATTTCAAAGCATTTTTTTTTATCTTAGAAACTTGGTAAATAATCATACTATTAACAAGTGCTTCTATTCTAGTTTGGCATGCTTTCCCAGTTGTCCTCTAGGTTGAAAATATGTCACATGTTTAAATAGAACCATTAAATCCTTGCACTTAGAGAACTTGGGAAGGCAATATAATACCTTAAGCCTAACTTTTTTTTAAATGGCTACAAAATACAATTGGTAGTTATCATAGATTACAAACCATAGGGCCTTAGTGGTGGGTAAGAGGTTGTTTTATTGGCTGACCTTTGGTAACCACCATAGAATGTAAGCTAAAGGGCATTGGTTGAGAGATGGCTCCTAGATTTATATTTTACAATAATTTAGGATAAATCATAATACAATGATCAAGTTGGTGGTGTATTTGTACAATAGAATGAGTTTACCAATTTTTTCTTGTATAGATTGTTGGAGTACAGTTAACACTGAGAGGGGGGGGGGTGAATCTGATCTATATAAGGATCTAGGACTTATTGCTTACAGAATGCTTAAACGTAAAAGATCGATTATTACAACGTTTAATTTAAATGATTACAAATTAAATGCTCAAATGAAATAATGAACATAAAATAATTAAATAAATGCCAAGATAAACTGAGAAAGGAAAGAGAGAAGAAATAGAGAGACGAAACCAATTGATAACGGAGTTCGTCCCTAAGGACTACGTCTCCGGGTCCCTCTCCAATGGAGGACCGATCCGATTAGCTCCAAATTCAATTACAATGGCTTCAAGACTATCTCCTTCAAGCATTCAGCAGCATGACAGTACTCTGATATGCATAAACGTCTTCAATCTCTCAGGCATTCTCTCGCTATCTCCACCTGGACTTGGGAAAAACCCATCTCTACCCATCTATTTATACAAGAAATTTGCCTAATTAGGCTTAACCACCCAAATAATTGCATATCTTCCTCTATCATGTCGTATCACTCTTCTGGTATCTTCATTTGGGCTTATGGTTCAGGTTGTTAGGGGTAGTTTTTAAGGTTTGTGGCTTAAAAGCCATTTTGTTAAGATTCGGGCATAAAAACATAACAAAAATAACCGACCTCTACCTATAAACAAGGACAGTTCTATGGTTCAATGGTGTATAAGCCTTTTGGTGCCCACGAGGTCGGCGGTTCCAACCCCGCCGGCCTCGCTTTTTATCACTTAACCCGAATTTAAAAACAACAAAAACATCCGGAGGCTATATATAGTTTGAGCAACCGATGCGGGTGCAACGGTTAAACCCTCAGCCGTTAGCGCGGAGATCACGGGTTCCAAACCCGTCGGAATGTTTTGGTAAACCGAACAAACTTCTTACCCATCCAGCGAAGAAGTGCCAGGCCACATGGCATGCCCGAGGTGCCACGTGGCAAAATCTGATTCGACGAGCCTGCTGACTGGATGCCGATGTGGACACTGACGGAGCAGTGACTAGGACGCCGACTGTACTTGCTGACTCAGACGATGACGTGGACTGCCTGAAGACGTGTCAAAACACTATTTGCCAGAATCTGCCATGTCGGAGTACGGAGGCCACGTCGATTATACGGACAGGACACGTGTCAACGCATGATTGGTCCGTACAGATGAGTCATTTGCCACGTGTCGCGTTGAAATTCGTCCATTTAGCTTCCGTACTGTACGGACTGACACGTCAGCATGATGATGTCATCATATGTACCCTCTAAGTTGACTGGAGTTTGACTGCTTCTAACTCGAGCATACGACGTCGGATTTCGACGAAACGAACGCCGCCGGAATCGTCTCAACGAGCTCTTCGCGATGATGCTGCTTCCGTCAATTTCTGAGATGATTATTTTTTCCGCCTTCTAGACGCCCCTGAAGCCAGTTTGACTGGAAGTTTGACTGGCCGTAACTTGCACAAACGGAGTCCTTTTCGACCCGTTCAAGTTGCGTTGGAACCAGGACGTCGTTCTCTTTCTGATGAAGCTGAAATCTGGAGCATTGGGAACACTTCAATTTTCACTAAAAAATTGTCCCCCGGATCAGGCCTCCCCACTAGAGAGCTTTAGGACCTCCGAAAGCTTGATTACTTGGAAAGTAAGTGAGGGTAAAGTTCCCTCACTTTACCAATCTCCATCCATCTTGCTTTGCTTGGATGCATCCCCTTCAGGCCCACTCTGAGGTACTCAACATCTCCTCTTCGTGAAGTTCTGACATTCCTGTCGAGAATAACATCTTCTGGCAACTCTGACATGTACTCTGGAGAAAGGTCATCAACTGATGGAACTCGAATGTCTGAGACTTCATCTAGGATCATTGGAGGCTCATACAGTTTCAAATTCTCAACATTGACAACCGAGTAAATATGCATGTATGGAGGAAGATTGAGGCGGAAGGCATTAGTACCAATCTTCTCAAGGATCTCAAAAGGACCATATCTAATTGGCTTAAGCTTTTTACCTTCACCTTGCATCCTTTCCTTGCTGATATGTAACCAAACTCGTCTCCAACCTGAAAATGATGATCAGTGCGATGCTTGTCATGGCTTAACCTTATTTGCTTGGCTCTCGCTCCAACTGTGCTTCCAATCACTGATGAATTGCTTGGACTTTCTGGGATGAACTTCAAAGCCTTCTCTGCATCATGGCGCCCATCTTCAACATCATCTCTTCCCAAAAACAAAATCCATCTGTCTTGGGCACATAACCAAAGCATGTCTCAAAAGGAGACCTTTTAGTAGAAGAGTGTGCTGCATGGTTGTAGGCATGCTGCACATAATGAAGACTCTCATCCCACAACTTAGGATGCTTACTACAGTAACCTCTGAGTAGATGCACAACTATCCTGTTTACAACCTCTGTCTGCCCGTCAGTCTGCGGATGGAAGGCTGTACTCTTCTTCAGTTTGGTGTCCATGAGTCCCCACAAAGTTGACCAAAATTTCCCCAAGAATCGAGAATCTCGATCCGATACAATAGAAGTAGGTAACCCAAAATGAACCCATACAAATTGAAAGTACAATGAGCTGTCAGTTCAGCAGTGACTTGCTTTTTACATGGCATTAAGACACACATTTTGCTGAACCGATCAACTACTACATACAAGTAATCATGTCCCTTCCTAGACATAGGTAACCCCCCTACAAAGTCCATTGACACACTTTCCCATGGACGAGAAGGTACAGGTAGAGGTGTGTACAAACCCAATTTCCTATTACTAGGCTTACTAGTTGCACACATAACACAACCTCTAATATACTTAGTTACAGTTTCTTGCATATGAGGCCAATAACAATACTTCTGCAGCTGAGTCAATGTTTTGTTTACCCCAAAGTGTCCTGCAATCAATGAGGTATGTGCTTCTCTAATCACCTGTGCTTGTTCATCTTTTGGAACACATAATTTACCCAAGTGATATAACAGTTTATCCTGCACATAATAGTCTTTCTCTTCTACATGTTTACCATTCATTAAAGCAGCATAGATATCCTTAAAGTTCTCATCATTAGCATATTGTTCTTGAAAACTTTCGTGAACCATAGAACTATTCTGAAGGATTATCAAAGCATTCATCATAGGAGGTCTAGAGAGCATGTCTGCTACTTTGTTATGGGTACCTTTCTTATACTTAATAACCAAATGAAACTGTTGTAGAAAACCCATCCACCGAAAGTGCCTACTTTGTTGCAATTTAGTTTGTGAGTGCAAATATTGTAGTGGTTGGTGATCAGTGTGGATTACAGTTTCTTTCCCCATTATGTAATGTTTCCATTTTTTAACACTCTGAACTAAAGCATAAAGTTCTTTATCATATGTGGGATAGTTACTTACTGCTCCTGAAAAAGTTTCAGAGTGGTAGCAAACTGGTTTACCTCCTTGCATGAGTACTGCTCCCATGGCAAACCCACTCGCATCTGTCTCGATCTCAAATGGTTGATGTAGATCTGGTAAGGCCAAAACTGGTGCGGTGCTCAACTTTCCCTTCAAAGTGTCGAAAGCCTTCTGTTGCGGACCTCCCCACTGAAAAGTTGCCTTTGTACTGGTTAATGCATGTAATGGTGATGCTATAAAAGAGAAGTTTGCAATAAACTTTCTCCAGTACTGAACTGCACCTAGAAAACTTCTGACCTCTGTGACTGTACTTGGCTTAGGCCATTTTACAATAGCTTCGACCTTCGCAGGGTCTACTTTCAATTGACCACTCCCTACGACATAGCCTAAGTACACTAAGGATGTCTTAGCAAATTCGCATTTAGACATCTTTACATACAATTTTTCTTTTCTCAATACATCAAAGACTTTCTTTACATGACTTACATGATCTTCCCAAGTTCGACTGAATACAAGGATATCATCTAGATATACTATGACAAAATCATTAATAAAAGGATGAAAGACATCATTCATGACTCTCATAAAGGTAGCTGGTGCATTACAAAGCCCAAAAGGCATAACCAACCATTCAAATAGTCCCTGTTTTGTCTTAAATGCAGTCTTCCAGATATCATCTTCTGCAATTCTTATTTGATGATAACCACTTCTCAAATCTAACTTAGTAAAGTAAACTGCATGTTTTAACTGATCAAGTAAATCATCTATTCTGGGAAGAGGATACCTGTTCTTTACCGTTATCTTGTTCAAGGCACGATAGTCGATGCACATCCTCCAAGTTCCATCTTTCTTTGGAACCAAGACAATTGGAGAACCACAAGGAGAAGTACTAGGACGAATAACTCCCTTTTCCACCAACTCTTGAACTTGCTTTTTAATTTCCTCATTCTGCATAACTGATAAATGGTACATGCCGATATTAGGAAGTGGCACATCCTGCTGTAACTGGATTTCATGCTGTATCTCTCTCTTGGGTGGCAACCCCTTCGGTTCCTGAAACATGTCATCATAAGCGGAAATAATCTTGACCATTTCAGTTTTATGTTTTGGGTCACACCCCTTGAATGCCTCAGATTTATCATCTTCTTTGGCTTTTACAAGCATCAATACAAAGTTTTTACTTGAGTTGACCAACCTCTTCATTTGACTAGCATTAACTAAAGTAAGATTAGTCTTCACCTTATGTGCCCGTACAATGTATTCTACCCCATCTTTAAAAAGATGATACTTATTCTCCCCCTATAAAAGATTGCTTTTCTGTCATAAAGATAAGGACTCCCTAACACAAGCCCACAAATATCCAAAGGGACCACATCGACTTCTACCTCATCTACAAAGTTTGCAGTGATAGCAAATCTCAATTTACACTTGTTTAGTTACTTTTAATTGTGCATCATTGCAAACCCATCCGAGTGGATATGGTTTCGGATGAGGTGTTGTAGCCAAATTAAGTTTCTTTACAACTTCTTCAGATATTAAGTTGACTTGTGAACCCGTATCAAACAGAGTATCAATCTTAGTGTGTTTTGTTACAACACGAATGTGAAACAATTCATTTCTTTGCTTATCAACCTTAGGAGAAGATTCTTTACTTGTACTTGCACTGGCATTAGAAAAAATTGCATCAGATGAGAGAGATATACCTTTCCCTTTACCTTGGATTCCGGTAGCAACAATCTTTGTCTCATCTCCGGAGTCTGAACCAAGATCTTGTTGAATCACTGCAGTAGTCTTCTTGCCTTTATTACCTCCATATCTTTTCGGCCTCAACTCAGGATGAAGCTTCCAGCATCTCGAATCATCATGCCCCTCTTTCTTGCAATGGGAGCATATAGGTTTCTCACCCTCTTTCTTAGCTGTAGCTGTTTTCTTCCCTTTGCCTTTATCTTTGTCTTTGTCTTTCCCTTTAGACTTACCCTCAAACTTAGATGGTTTCTTGGAAAAGTTATCACTAAAAGTATTCTTACCCCTTGACTCTAAATGAGTAGCTTGAACAGACACCTCGTCTAGATTGTTGGGACTCAACATCAAAATAGTGTGCCTAAGGTAAGAATGTAAACCACCAATATACTTAAGTAATGTGTCTTGGGTATACAAGGGAACATTTAGAGCAATGGCCCGTTTCCTAAACTCATGAGTATACTCCTGGACAGACTGCCCCTTACCTTGCCTAAAGGTTTGCCAATTCATGGTTAACTGTTGCATGTAACCTAAAGGGTAGAATTGTTTCCTAAGGGCAGCAACAAACTCCATCCAAGACATGTTAACTTGACCATGGCGAGCAATTTCTTCACGAGTTTTACTCTCCCACCAGGTGAGAGCTGTACCTCCCAACCGGAGAGTTGCTAATTGAATCCTAGAAGCATCTTCTACTAGGCCTTGTATCCTACAGTATACTTCTACTTGTTGGACCCAATCGTCTAACTTCTCAGCATTTAACTCCCCACAGTATTTAGGTAACTCAAATTTTACATCAAGCTTAATTACAGGCTTAGATTTGCTCTTAAATGGATTTACATTAGAAGAAGGAGAAGGAGAAGGAGGAGAAGAAGGAGAAGAAGGAGGAGAAGAAGGGGGAGTAGAAGGAGGAGAAGGAATTTCTGGAGCTTTCCCCTCTGTGTCTTTCTGCTTCTTGTGCTTTGAAGAATCTCCCTTTTCACTCTTCTTCTTTTCAGCATAAAGTTCGTCCACTATTGCCTTCATGTCAAGAAATAGCTTCTGGAAATCCTTGACACTAAGCTCTGAACTTTGACCACCTTCTTTTTCTTCCATCTGTGACGGTTGATTAACTCTTCGTCTTCCAATTTTGGATTGTATTCTTCAAGTTCTCCTTCGCCTCGTTGCAACCTGGATCTCGTTAGCATTCAAATTGCAATACAAGCCACATACATAGCTCTGATACCAACTTGATCTATATAAGGATCTAGGACTTATTGCTTACAGAATGCTTAAACGTAAAAGATCAATTATTACAACGTTTAATTTAAATGATTACAAATTAAATGCTCAAATGAAATAATGAACATAAAATAATTAAATAAATGCCAAGATAAACTGAGAAAGAAAAGAGAGAAGAATAGAGAGACGAAACCAATTGATAACGGAGTTCGTCCCTAAGGACTACGTCTCCGGGTCCCTCTCCAATGGAGGACCGATCCGATTAGCTCCAAATTCAATTACAATGGCTTCAAGACTATCTCCTTCAAGCACAGCAGCATGACATTACTCTGATGTGCAGAAACGTCTTCAATCTCTCGAGCATTCTCTCGCTATCTCCACTGGACTTGGGAAAAACCCATCTCTACCCCTCTATTTATACAAGAAATTTGCCTAATTAGGCTTAACCACCCAAATAATTGCATATCTTCCTCTATCATGTCGTATCACTCTTCTGGTATCTTCATTTGGGCTTATGGTTCAGGTTGTTAGGGGTAGTTTTTAAGGTTTGTGGCTTAAAAGCCATTTTGTTAAGATTCGGGCATAAAAACATAACAAAAATAACCGACCTCTACACTATAAACAAGGACAGTTCTATGGTTCAATGGTGTATAAGCCTTTTGGTGCCCACGAGGTCGGCGGTTCCAACCCCGCCGGCCTCGCTTTTTATCACTTAACCCGAATTTAAAAACAACAAAAACATCCGGAGGCTATATATAGTTTGAGCAACCGATGCGGGTGCAACGGTTAAACCCTCAGCCGTTAGCGCGGAGATCACGGGTTCCAAACCCGTCGGAATGTTTTGGTAAACCGAACAAACTTCTTACCCATCCAGCGAAGAAGTGCCAGGCCACGTGGCATGCCCGGAGGTGCCACGTGGAAAAATCTGATTCGACGAGCCTGCTGACTGGATGCCGATGTGGACACTGACGGAGCAGTGACTAGGACGCCGACTGTACTTGCTGACTCAGACGATGACGTGGACTGCCTGAAGACGTGTCAAAACACTATTCGCCGGAATCTGCCATGTCGGAGTACGGAGGCCACGTCGATCATACGGACAGGACACGTGTCAACGCATGATTGGTCCGTACAGCTGAGTCATTTGCCACGTGTCACGTTGAAATTCATCCATTTAGCTTCCGTACTGTACGGACTGACACGTCAGCATGATGACGTCATCATATGTACCCTCTAAGTTGACTGGAGTTTGACTGCTTCTAACTCGAGCATACGACGTCGGATTTCGACGAAACGAACGTCGCCGGAATCGTCTCGACGAGCTCTTCGCGATGACGCTGCTTCCGTCAATTTTCGAGATGATTATTTTTTCCGCCTTCTAGACGCCCCTGAAGCCAGTTTGACTGGAAGTTTGACTGGCCGTAACTTGCACAAACGGAGTCCTTTTCGACCCGTTCAAGTTGCGTTGGAACCAGGACGTCGTTATCTTTCTGATGAAGCTGAAATATGGAGCATTGGGAACACTTCAATTTTCACTAAAAAATTGTCCCTCGGATCAGAATCAGTGTTAACAATCAAATCTACTCTTTTATTTCTTTTAACAATTTTTCAGATCATGGATGAACTTATGCAATATAAATCAAATGAACAAATAATAAACAAACACATACAAAATATTGATACATAGATTGTCTTGAGTGGAATTCCTCCTAGGGAATAAAACCACTCGAACTTGCCTCACTAGCTTAATGTCAAAACTCACTATTTACAATGCCTCACTGGCTGATTGATATGTCTCACTAACAGAAAGTGCTATCTCACTGATAGTTTTATAGTGCTATCTCACTGATAGTTTTATAATGCTATCTCACTAATAGTCTTTTAAAATGTACAAATATGAAAGAATTGTAAGCACAGAGTTTGTCTATGTTTCAATAATTACATACTCTATTCTGCAATGACCTCAGAATCAGAGTCACAAAATTCTAAATATCAAAACAATATATATATATATATTGCCTTTCTGAAAGATATATTCTATTCTCTCCAAAACCTCTCATCAACATGAATATGAGCACAATGAAGTATTTAATATGTTCTTTGTTTTCAAAAACAAAATGAGGAAAAACCTTTTGAAAAACTGAATCACCAATTGCCATGAAAAACCGGATCTGAAACTGCCTTTGTTGTTTTGATATAATGGTATATCATAATGCTTTGTGTCCTCACATAATGATATTTGAATGTATAACTCATGTTTCCAAATGATAATGAAAACTAAACAATGAATGGAACAACTAAATCTTGACACTAAACACAAACACTTGTTCTGTTTTACTTAACAAACAAAAATGCAGATTGAATCATGAAGAATGCCTTCTTTTTCTTTTCAAGAAATAAAAATTGAATATGGAGGATAGAACTTGTTATACCTATCAGAGAATAACCAATTTTCATCTCCATACTCAAGTCCAAACTGTCATGCAACCACAAGACCTTCCTTGGCCAAGATTTTTGATGCCCTAACTATTTCGGGTCATGCCCTAGGCCGAGCCTGAAGGTTTTTACAAAGCTTTTCAAAACATAAACTTTACAAAAATGCATAGACTTCAAAACAAACCTTTTCAATCTTTTATCACAACCTACTACCCATAACTTCTCTTAATCACAACTAGATGCAACTCATACACCCAATTAATAAAGACTTAATCTTTTGTAAAAACCAACCCGATATCAATAACGCAAGACAACAATATAAAGCATTTAAACTGTTAAGCTAATGGAAAGCAGTACCAATGGAGCCTCTAACTTTGCCACTCTATTCCCTTTAGCATTCACCATGGCTACACCACAAACCCTAACAAGCGTGTTGTTCCCTAGCTCAAAAGAATGAAACACATTATCTTTGCTTGAAATGAGCTCGACAAGACTTTCATTATGTCTTTTATGACAAATGATAGTTTGAACCCAATGGGATTTATTTCTGATTTTTATCACAATGTCTTTGAGCATATTAATACCTAGCTCTTTTCCTTTGTATTATCACAACCTTTGCATTAGGTATTAGAGAAATTTTCTCAATGAAATCAGTGTGCTATGTAATTATCCTCTTTCTCAGCATGCCACTGAAATAAAAAATGAACCATGACCAAATAATATATTTGTCTAACCTATCAAATGGTTGAGTAACCTCTAAATCATTACAAAACTGAACAAGCTTGAATGCTTCTTATATATCAACATACGATTCACAAAAATAGAGAGCATTGTGAATATGATGAAAGTATACCACTGAATAACTATCAACCGAAACACTTGCAACACCTGTATCAACGCTCATATAGCCATATTTGACATTAATGCCAAACACAAATGCCAATAGGATCAACATATATAACAAAATGGATTATAATCCTCCAATTCAAATTATGTCAAACTTTATAGCTTTGCTAGATATTGGCTCTCTCTTAACAAATATATTACTTCAAAAATCCCATGAGCATCAATCATGTAGCAATAGCAACTACCTCAATGTAAGGATCAAAACCTACTATTATTACTCTCTTGAAAACCTTTTTGTGATCTTACTTTAATCGAAATAATAAATGATTTAATATTAATATTACATGGAAAAACTTTCAAAGCACCTAGGCTTGCACCTTAATGTTGCCACAATAACACTGAATGTTCAAAATATTTCTTTTATAAATTTTTGTTGGGAGTTACAAACTACCTATAAATGATGCAAATATTTTAATTTAGCATGGTGTCTTCCTAGTCATAAAACTAGATTTACGCAAGCTATTTGATAAACTACTTGTAAACACTAAAAAATGTTTCAAGCCCGCGGATAACATTTTTACACTAATTTACGTCTTTCCTACATAATTAAATAATTTAAAATCATTTAATTATTCCTTATTGCCACTTTCTTCTATTAATTAAATAATTTTAGATTATTTAATTAATCCACTTTATATTTATTCTTCTCAGACCAATTAAATAAATTTTAATTTATTTAATTACATCACTAATTACTCTTTTCATCTATAATTAAATAAATTATTATTTTTTTAATTATTCACTTATCTCTTTTCATCTATAATTAAATAAATTGTTATTTATTTAATTATTTATCCTTACTTTTTCATTTATAATTAAATAATTGTTTTTAATTATTCAATTATTCATTTCCCTCTTCTCATCTATCATTAAATAATTGTTTCTAATTATTTAGTTATTTATCTCCATATTTTCTTCTATAATTAAATACTTATTTTTTAGTTACTTAACTATTCATTCACCACCTCCTAAATTAAATAATTGTTATAATTATTTAATTTATATATCCATATCCATGATTTAATTCATTTATCTATGCCAGAATAATTAATTATTGTTCCCTCAATCAATCTCTACTATTGACCATATTACATCATCACTTAATCCTCATTATCCATCTAATTTGGATTTCTATAAAATCAAGCTATCATCCTCATTCCAATTTTAACCACAATCTTCAGCATTTTGCTATCACTCACATCATCTTGAGATTTTGTTATCATACATCCACATTGAATTTATTGTGAATTATGCACACTACATATCTGAGAGCAAACAAACAAAGTTGAGAAGAGCAATAGAGAAGAATCAACTTTGGCATAGGGATTGAGGTATTATTGGTTTATTATTTTATTTATTTTGTCATCTTGTGCTTCATTGTTAGATTAGGTTTTTTATGGTTTGAATTTAGGTAGTTTTGTGGTTGCTAGCAATGATTCATGCTTTTCCCCTAATTTTCCTAGTCGACACTACCCACTTAATAAGAGTGAAAAATAATATCGCCTTATTTACAACAATAAATATTTACTAATTAATAAAAATAGTTTAAAATAATGTGTATATAATTTAGCAAAGAAAGGCCCATGGTTGTTTCTCACTAGTTAAGTTGCATTCTCCTTTGCTCAAATAAATTGTTTACATATTTTTTTTGGGTACAATTGCTCATAATTTAATGAGATTACTTTGTGGAAGGAATTTAAAAAGTATATAATTGTTATAAGCATGTTAAATAATTTTATATGCATCTTGCTACATTTCAAAACTGAAAATAATAGAATTTAAAATAAAATAAAATTTTATGGAGTAGTGATTTCTTAGGAAGAGTAATCTCAACCCCTACTAGTGGTGGGATAATCAGAGTTTGCAACAACTTAAGATCAATTTATTTATTTATTTTATTTGTAACATAAAAGTGTAGTTATTGACATGCACATAAAACTATTGTGTACTCTCCATGAGACCAAAAAACTTATTTTTTCAATAGATCTTGATATGTAGGTTGGATATAATATTTTCCTAGAATTTAATTACTTTATTCTGCATTTTTCCAAGTCTTGTGGTTGATAATTTTGGAACTTAATTCAAAATTTCATCTTATTCTTTAAAGTTAGTAACTATGGGCATGCACATTTAAGAAAGATAATATGTTCTTGTATAAGATTATTTTTTTAGAAAGAAAAAAGAGGAACCATAAAAGATTATTGATGAAATTTAGAAACTGATTAAAGTTGTTAATATTGTTTTGAAGCACTTGTAATTGATTGATTATATATTAAAGCTCTTATAGCTTCTACCACTTTCCAAAACTAAGATAATTCCAATAACATGCTTGAAGAAGATTTAGTAATAATACATCAATGAGCTCTAAGTTGTTGAGATGGTTATGTTTCTTCATGTACATTTAAGAAATTTTGACATGCATTTTAGTTCAATCAATATTTAGGATGTATTTATAGTTTTATGATAGTGTATTTGTATCTATTAAAGTAGAGGAACTTCCTAAAAAAAAACTAGGAGGATTCAATTATAAGGCATGCTTTTAATTGGAAATTATGGCTACCCAAGTGTGGATTGGGTTGGGTTCTTGGGTTTCTCAAATGGAAAAAGAAGACGAGATGAAGCATATTGAATAATTGATAGAGCTATTAATTATATTTTATCTTGTAAAATAATATTATATTTAAAATAATCATAATTATCTATAGTTTGAACTATTTTTCTCTCTTTTTCTAGAAACATCTCCAACCATAGGAAGTTTCACTATTTATAAAAATATGGGGCATTCACTTCAATTTATTTATCTTTCTTAGCTTTATATGACAACATCTTCAACCACAAATTTTGTTTCAATATTCTAAAAAATATGAGACATTTGCTTTAGTTTCTTTAGCTTAGGCAACATTAGTTTGTTGAAAGAATGAAGAAGGATCCCCTTAATGTGTTGTCATTGATGTCAACATTGGTTGTTGATATCTACACTAATTCGGTGAATAGAATAGAGATACATTGATCTGATATTTTGGTCCACATTTTCTCACATGATAAGATCTACTTATGTGGTGATAATATGTTGTTCTTGACCATTATGTGCATCTATGTTCAAGATTTAAGATATGCTGGATGTATAGTTTGAAAGATATAAGTGGCAATAGTTCGACATACAATTTTGGCTATGTACAGTGTAAATGGGTATGAGTAATTTGGTATGCATTCCTCCACTAATAGGAATTAGACTTTGTAATTTTGGGAGTTTGCTTATAGGTTTCAATACATTATATATCCCATATGGCACATGATTATGTGATCATACTGATCAATGGTGTTGATCAGTTAGCATATTTTGTGATTAGGTCTAATTCCTAGTTGACCTAATGCTTAGCGTGTGTTGTGGTGATTAAATATGTAATTCAGATGCTAATGAGATCTATTTTAGGTCCATGTTGACCTAAATCAAGTGTTGCACATTTGGCTTAAGTTTGAAGATGTTTTTCATACAAGTGTAGAGCTGACAAGGAAATTTTGATTTAATATAGGGCTACATCTAATTAGTCCAACCTAATTGATGTATGCAGATGAATTGGGTATATATGTAAGATATTTTTGAGGTTTTAGAAGAGATATGAGATGCAAGCATGTGAATTTGTATGTGTATGATCCAAAAAACAACAAATATATTATGAAAGTTGAGCCACTGTAAAGCACAACAATTTTTTGTATTTTGTATCTGATAAAGTGCATAGAGTAAGTATATTGAGCTTCAAAGGAATTAAATTCAGCACAAGGAAGGTGCATTTTGTATCAATTCACATCTTGGTTGTGTGACCAATTCTATCTTCTATCTATTCTTCTTTTTGTGCTTGTGAGCCCTATTGGGCAGTGTTTCTTGGCAGTGATCCTTTTGTAATATCTTATAACCGATCACAATATATTGTGAGCTAATCCTCACTATGGTTTTTCCCTTTTTGGGTTTTTCACATAAACATACTAGTGAACTCATGTGTTATGTGATCTTATGATTGTTTCATGCTTTCATTTATTATTACTATTGGATGTGTTTTGTTAATTGGATGGATTGTTATCAAATGGTTTAATGGAATACTGATTCACCCCCCCCTCAGTATTTCAGGTGTTCAACATAATTCACCCTTTGTCATTTAAATATTTTATCAAGGAAAAATAAATTATATATTCACTTTTCTATATACTTTTTTTAAATTTTATATATTGAAGACTATCAATTGACAATATAAATGTATATGCTCTCTCAAAAAAATTCATCAAGTGACAATTAGTTGGGACCCTATCCAATCACCAAAACGTCTAATTTCTATTGAAAGAGACTATTGACATTTATGGATGCATTAAATTTTGTGTAAGGAAAGAAAAGGTGCAAAAAAACTTTCCTAATGCTAATTCTAAGAAGAGAATGCAAACATATGGTTCAATTTTGAATTACAGTCGTTAGAGATGCACATTTAGCAGAAAAATAAAACAAATGAAATTTAACACAACCACAAAATGGACACTAGATTTAACGTGGGGAAACCCTTTCGGAAGAAAAACCCACCACACCAAGCAAACACATTTTGTATTACAGTGAACAAAGTCTACATACAAAGTTACAATTTGTTTGTCTCAGATGTCTATTCACACTCACAATACATGCAACACTAAAATTCCTGATCAATATCATTCTCTCTCAATAGACTCACAATTCAACTCCCAACACTATTACAATGCATTACACATTATAGCATTTTCCTTCCTGGGAGAAAAAATAAACAATCTACATCACCAGACCCATGCATGAAACATACCAATTAAGTTCCCATTCGTAACAACAGACAAACTGTCACTTGGCAGTTGCCATATTGAGCCATACTGAAGAGACTACCACAAATCTCTCACTGATCTACTCGAGTCACACTGATACATGCTCCTCACAATACACTAACAACCAAGTCCATCACCATGTTGATGAGAGAATTTAGCTTTTCCCAGCGATACACAAATGTCTCATCGATGTCCACTTTATCGTTCCAAGTCTTTCGGCTTATTGACTCGTCAAAGAGACATTGCCTAAAGTCACGACGAACACTTGAAGTCACATCGACAAGAATGTTCAAGAATTTTTTGAGCATGTCAAAGAGACATTTCACAATGTATCAGTGAAGCATCCAGGTCTCCCCAATATGAAGCCTCATCAGGATGTCTAGGAGACATTGTCCAATGTCTCGGCAATGGTGCAACCTCCTACCAACAAGATACTCCATTAATGTTTTAGAATGTCGAAGAGACATCTCAAAAAAATTCGCCAAAGTGAGCTACTCTTGCTGAAAATGTAAAAACGATGCCACAACAAGGGATAGGTGATCCCACAATACTAGTTTACAATTTTTGGCCAAACTGGACACTGAAATAATTTTTTCTAACTAAATCTTCACTTTTGGGCACTTATAGCGACTAAACCATGAGGAATTTGAAGATGATGCAAACTAGTGATTTGTGACATTTTGTTTGTAGATTCTAAATATATTTTTGTCAAAATTTTTGGAATCAAATTCCATTTCTTTTTCCATCTCCTTTGAAAACTAGTTTTTTTCAGTAAACAACATTTTTAAGGAGTGACACTCACTATATAATGCATAATTTTTTTTCCGCGAAGGATAAAATTATATTTTTTTTGAATTTAGATTTGTAACTATGATATCTAGTGCTTCTAACTAGTTTCATAGTGTTTTATTGAATATTTTTTCTTGAATCAAGTTTCAAAGTCAAACCAATTACAATTAAGACATAGGTGGACCGTATAACACATAAATTTTTTTGTATGTATTGAAATTCAATATTTTTTGTTGGATCAAGGACTTCAATATCTGGTGCACTCATATTTTTCAAATTTTTTTTTATAATTTGATATTTTCCACATGTGCAGAACAAAGAGCTTGATTTTCGGTGAAAAACCTATACTTAATCAAACTAAAAAAATAAATACATAATAAAACCAAAACATATTAAAATTATATTTGTTGGATAGCTCGTTCTGAGGACTACCATCATCCATTTGGGTCTGTGAAGTTTCCTCCATTTTCATCCTCAAATCGAGCTTTGAAGTGCAAAATTTTGAACTTTTTTGGTCCCTGAGGGGGAGAAGGGGGGGAAAAGGGGGGTTCAAGTGAACCCTCTTTCCACAAGCCTTCGCTTTTGGATTTTTGCAAAGAATGGTGGGCCCCATCATTAAATGGGTTTTCTCAAAGAGTGATTCTAATGAACCCCTTTCAGGTTTGCTCGAACCAAATTTTTGTTTGAACCCCCAAAAACCAACATTTTTTGCATGGGATCATTTTTTGCAACTTTTCCTTCCTCACTAGAATTATAAACCACTTTTGTGGGTTTACCTAGATATCGGTCTATCGAGGAGACAATGGGTGAAGTCTCGTCGACCATGCAATGTCTCATCGATGAAGAGCTAGGTGAAACCTTGAAGGATTATTAGGTTGTTGGGGAGATAGCTAAGAAAGTCTCGTCGATAGAGCATAGTCTAGTCGATCAAGGGAGAAAAGAAAACAATGCTACCAATAACCAGCCAGTAAGTTGAGACACATTTCCAACATTTTGAAGTATAAATTTCATATAGTTTTTATTGGTTAATCCATATTTCTTTTTATTTGTAATATTTAAATTTTATATTAAACCAGAAAGAAGATATTACATATCGGGTGCCTTTTGCACTAGTTTATCACATGTTCCATAGCCCTTCAACAAAAAATAACTATAATTAGCCTCACAAGTTATTAATCCCCATACCTAAAAATGTTACATATTTGCTAATCCATTTAAAGCTCTAGAAGGATATTACAAATAATTTCTTGGACTTATGCCCCAACTTCTAACTAACTTGGGCTTGCAAAGAGCTACAAAATAATCTTACCAGCCATCAAATATTTTTCTTTGACATCTTTAGAATCTAAAAAAGAAAGATAACAAATGAGGCCCATTTCCCATCCATGACATTTTGGAGGAAGTTCATGAAATCATAAATCCATGCCCAACCCTAGAATGGTTCCAACAATAATAGTTTCTTCAAGAAATTGAGCCCTCAATCCATATGAGTCACATTTCTAACCAATGTCAATCTTACAATATCTAAAAGAAACAAATTCCACACCACCACAACTCCCATAATGAGAAGCTTTGGAATGTCCTTCGACATTGGGATGCCCATCCTGATTAGGCAACCATGATCACTTCCTCCACTCCCCCAAGTAATTCATGTTTGTTCATCAATATCACCACAACTGGTGCCATGCCTTTGGATTCTTCCACAAGAAAAATAAAATCTATAAACCTCGATGAGATAATTGTGTTTACCCTATATCTTTCCTCATAGTACATAAATTGATGACCAATGATTAATTTAATTGCCTTGAACTCCAACCTTCCTTCCACTTTGAATATTGATCACTACCTTAAGTTTGAGTTTCTCCCCAAGAAAGACATCTACCTTCTATTATAGGTCAACTGAATGGGCATCTCCATCCTTGGTTTTACACTTTTTGAGCAACTATAAAGATTCTAATATAGACCTTTTCTTCGACCTTGGTTTCATCCTTAAATGAGTGAAATTAAATGCTATAATATGATATTAAATGAACACTTATGTGGAAAAATATCACTCATCCACTAATATTAGGCACCAATTAAGCCAAGCAAGATATCAGGACACTTGAGATTAATGTTATTTGTATTTATCTCCCCTAATATTCCACGATAGGACTATCATGGTTCCTTGAGAAAGGTAGTCTACTTCCCTGATCTTAGCAGTCATGTTATCTTCACCTGACCTTCCACATCCCCATCCATATTCCTCTTCTCTTGGTCTTACTTGTTGCCTTTCTTATTCCCTTCACCATATTTTAGAGACCTCTTTACATCACCAGTGCAGTTTATCCCTTACATGCCAACCTTCAAGGGAGTGAGATCTATTTCAGCCAAATTTTTGTGTGGGAGTGAAACTTCTACCTAATTTCATTCCCATTCTTCTAGGGCCTCCTCAACCTCTGAGTTCAAGGTAGCCAACTCTTTATTTTCATCTTCTTCTACATTTTCGCCTAACTTTCCCATGCCTATAGCCTTTGATAACCATGCCAATTCACACCTCACTTCCAAAATGGTATCTATTGCTTCTAGTTCATGTGTTGAAATCTCTTGCTTGCCAAATTTGTTCAAATCATCCCCTTCTATTACAGTGGGAGTTCTATGTTCTTCTATGCTTTCTCTTGCATCGCATGTATCCTCTAGTTGGGCTAGTTTTAATAATTTTTAATCCAATTATCACCTTCCTACCAAATCCATGTGGGGCAATTCCTTAGATGGACTACCACCAACATTTGACTTATTCCCATTATTTTCTTATTATGCCACTTTCCCTAACTCTTTGGAGTTGCTCCTATTTACTCTTGTGGGTGGCATAGCTCTAGATGTCCATTTCAATCCTCTACTTCCACCTACCTTCTTGGGTGATGATTTAAAGTTCATCCCATTAAGGAATTTTGAGTTTTATTTCCACAAATCCTTGCATAGATACCCTATTCTTCTTGATAAATGTTCTCATCCACACATATGAATGACCCTATTTGTTCCCTATCATTTCCAAAGCTCCCCTACTCTAGTATTCTAATGAAAAATTATGAAACTTAATCCATACAAATAAATTTTCCATCTCATGGGTTAATGGATCAAAATTGGGTTCCTAATCTTTAACATAGAAATCTACCCCATCTAACATTAGCAAACCCTCATTCAATATTGTTGTTTTCAAATATATTTTTTTCAAATATTTTGAGGAGCAATCTACCAAAAGAAAATTATTGGAGAGAAATTTGAGTCTTACCTCTTTTTCCCATCTCTCTCGCCACCACTCAACCATTTTCATTCTTGATGCTCCTCTGCCACACCATTTTGCAAAAAAAGCATAGGCCTTTAGTTGATTCATCATGGGTTGCTTAGTTTTCTTCAGGATCACCATGGAATTTATTTTAAGTGGTTTTTTCCTTTTGTTACACACCCATTCTTGAGATTTTATTCTAGACCTTTTGAGCTTGCTTTACCACCATCTACTCTATTCTTTTGATCTAGGGATTTTGTTATTAATTTGGCTCATGTTGTAGTTCACTCTTTTCCCTAGCCTAATGGTATTAGCCCCCATCATATATGGGGGCTCCAACCTACCCTGTCCCCATGATGACCTTTGACTGATCTAGTTTTTAGGGCTCCACTACTTCCCCTCGTTTTGTGCATTCTAAGACTTTAGGTAGTTCTGTTGGATTGGATTCTTTCATCTAAGACTAGTTTTAGGGCTTATCTCTATTTTTCCAAAACCATCCATACCAATGAATGCACATCTTTGTTCTCCATTCTTTATTTTGTTTGTGATTCATCATGAATTTGTTCCTCCATCCTTTGCTCCTTTCCCTGTTCCCTAATTTTACCCAACCTTCATCATCTAATGATCGATTAATATTTCTAGATTTGATTCCACACCCATCTGGCCATGCTATATAATTCTTACCATTAAGATCTTGGCTATCTCCCATTTGTTTGAAGCCACCTTTTCTCTATAGGTCCTTCTTGCACCATGGGTGATCCTGCCTTGATTGGAAATCTATGACCTTTCCCTTCCTTGTATCCGACATCGACATGTAAACGTCTACCACATCTACCCATAAATTGATTCTTCATTCTTCCATCCTTTTATCCTTTCCAAATTTCATTAGTGATGCATGTGTGAAAATTTACATTCATGAGAGAGATCTGATGTGTTGATAAAATGTGTCTCAACCTTGCAAATACATAAGGTACTATTCAGTCGACGACGATAGAGGGACATGAGAGGGATCCCCCCCATGAGGGGTTTGGGGGCAGCACCCATGGAGGAAAAATTTTATATACACTTTACTATTGTAAATTTGGACCGTTCATCATTATGTCTCATATCTGACGACCAATATTTTATTATCTCGACTTGCCCTAAAAGGTAACCCTATTTTATGAGGGCATTGTATTACGGTTGGGTATTGTGATGTATTCTAAGAATCTAATAGTGGTTGTGTTGCCTCTAGATCTCTAAGTGGTGATACTACTATGAGAAGCTTGCTCTGCAAGTATATTGTAATCTTTGTGATTGCTGAATAATTTATTGGGCATCTTTTAGAGTGTGGGGTTTTTCTCCCGAAAGGGTTTTCCCCACATAAATCATTGTGTTGTGATATGCATGGTATTTGTGTTTATTTTTGTTTAAGTTTTTGTAACTATTAAAGATCTATAAAATATTTTACATTATTCTCCTCTCAAGATTAGTGTAGGAAGTTGTTCCGCTACCTTAGATTCTTTACACGATGTGGTGAATGAGCTATGCTATGGTTTCTTGTGTCTTCGGTCATCGTTGGCCCCTCTTGCATCATTCCACACCTTAGGTATAGGATTTTTCATTTGATCTGTGTTGTACAACCACATTTACTACAATATTTTTGGTTTTAATTATGCCTACAACTAGCTCTAACCCAACATTTCTTGTTGTTTTTGGTGGTTCAATGGCTTTGCTCAATGGCTCCTCCTCTAAACAAGCATCCCTAAAAATTTGTTTTGAAAGTGTTCCATGAGGTAAGTCATTTGATTCTCTAGCTGATATGGTGTTACCCATCCCAAATTTTTATTTTGCATGTCAATGGTTAGAACAACATACTCTTGTTGGTTATTTTGTTGGGAAGAATCCACCTAAAAGTGTGCTTAAAGAATGGGTTCAAAAGGCCTGGGTCCCTCATGGAGTTTTCCTTGTTATGGTTCAAACTTTGACCAAAGGCTTTTTTATTTTTTGTTTTGTGGAGGTTAGTCATGTTCAAGAAATCTTGAAACATAGTCCTTGGTATCTCTAGTCCTCATTGTTAGTTTTACAGCCCTAGACCCGAGACTTCGCTATCTCAGATGACACCAAATTATGTTGGTAGTCTGGATTGAATTTCTTGGTCTGCCCTTTCCTTCTTTGCATTTTTTACAACATATTGCTTCCTCCTTGGGGAGATTTATTTTTGTCTAACTAGATAGGTTCTTTCAAGCTTTCCCTCAAAAGAGAGTCTATGTCAAATTGGACCTTTCACAGGATTTGAAAGAGTCCATCGATATTCAAATTGGTACTTTTTGACATACGCAGAAGGTTACTTATTTTAGCCTATCGAACACTTGTTATCAGTGTCAGTCCGCTAATGATAAGATTAAGGATTTCCCTCTTCCAGTCCTCCATACACAATCTCCACCACGAGAAGCTAACAAGCCCCATTAGGCAAAAGGTGTTGCCACCAAACCAAAGGAAAAATGGACAATGGTTACTAACCAAAAAACAAGTCCAACAGCTTCAAGGTGGTGGCCAAAACCCCTAAGCTAATAAAATAAGTTTCAAACCATTTAGTGAAGGTGAAGGAAACCCAACTGGCTTCTAATAACATTCTAGCTCAGCCACACCCCAACTTGCCTTAGTGATGATAGCTCAGTTGACTCTATCTCCTCCCATTTCAGGAATCCATAGGAGATCTCATAGTCCTTCATGAGCTCTTGAAGAAGGAGAATATGTTCAGGAAAAATGGAGACATTCATCTTCTCCCATTCAAATTGGGACAGTCTCACCAGAGCTTTTGTAGAATTGCTATTCCTCTTTGGAAGAGCAGAAATCTGACAAAATGGTTGAGTTTCTAACATGAATTTTCTTTCTTGTAATGTTCAAGGTCTCACAAACCTCTCTAGGAAGTATTCTGTTAAGGATACTCCTCAAAAATATGCTAGTATTGATGTGTTGTGACTTCAGGAAGTTAAAGTTGCTGATTTTTTTTCTCTCCTCTGCTTGCTGAACTATTTGGCCAACCAGTAAAATGTTTTGTTCTGATCATAGGCTGGACATGGTGGCGTGGTCACCCTTTTTTCCTCACAGTGGCATGCTTTTTTCATTGATCATGGGTCTGACCCCACACATCTGTTCGTATGGATTCTTTTGAACATTAATAATCATTCCTTTGGGATTATTAATGTTTATGCCTCAAATGTTGTTGTTGGATGATCTCTTCTCTAGTGATGGATTGTTGAATCATTGGAAGTTGCTACCTGGTTGATTTGGGTGGATTTCAATATGGTTGAGATGGTGTACAACAAGGATGGTACTCTACCATTTCGATGGGAAGCTAGTGAAAGAGATATTGGCTACCACCACTCTCATTCTCTCTAGCACACTTAGTGCAATTATTGAGCTGGGTCTGATAGGATATTTAAGCACCTTGATCATGCCATGATATCAGCTCAATATTTTTTTTCCTTTTCCATCTCTTGCCCACTTCTGGTTAGGCTATTAGTGGATGTGATGTTGTTAGACCACTTTCCCATATTTTTTGCATTGAATGACAAGGCAACCCTATGCCAATAAGACCTAGTTTTTTTTTAATACTTCTTTGTTGAGTCACCATCCCATGTTGGCCCACATTAGAGCTATTTAGAATCTTGAATTTAGACTATGTTGGAAGACAAAAATCTACTAAGGGGGGGTGAATCAGTAGATATTAAAATACCAGCCCTTAAAACCTTAATGTGCAGATTGAAAACCTATTATGCAAAACCATAAACATACACACACATAACGTCACATAACACCAAATATATGTGGAAAACCAAATATGGGAAAAACCATGGTAACAAAGGCTACTTGAGTGTACTACTCAAATCCAACGTTGCAATAAAATCATCTGTTTACATTATTTAAGGGAAAAAACCCTAAGGAGACACCAATCCCCTAGTTTCAGATGCACCAACTCAGTTATTTGATGACACCAACCAATCAGATTTACAACAAACAAAATTATAATTTGTTCTATTGAATACAAATGAATGTTGTAACACTTATTTTGAAACTACACAAAACTTTGTTGCACACTCTATAACTCACTCTATGTTGCTGATGCTACAATATCAATGACACATCCTCTCTTCTCTATACCTCTCTATCTTTCTACACTCTCTTTTTTCTCCTCTGCACTTAGAACATTGTTTGTTCTATCTTGCTGCTGAGTACCTCTGATCCGGAGGATTTTTTGTCAAATTTTCAAGTTCCTCATTTTTCTCCAGAAATATCATCATAAAAAAATATTGGGAATTCTGACTCGAATGCAACTTGAACGAAGTTAATCAGAGCTATGGTGCTCGAGATACACTCAGTCAAACCTTCAGTCAACTCAAAGACCCAAGTTAGAAAAAGGTCAAAAATAAAAGTTGTCAAAAGTGGTCAAGATTAGTGTCAATGCAAAGAGCTCATCGCAAGCTTTCCAATGACGTTCGTTTCATCAAAATTGGAGTTCGTTTGCCCAAGTTACGAGAAGTCAAAATCGGCCAATCATGTGTGGACATGTGGCAGTCCAATCAACGCTACATCATCAATCCAGTCAAGCGGACACATCACTCCAAAGTCTTTGACCGGTGAATGAAATTCTAATATGGCATCATCTCACCCCTCCACATGGCAAGCCATTATTGGCAAAAGGTGACATATTATTTTTATAAAAAATAATTAAAAAATAAAAATAATAAAATATATAAAACAAATAAAAATAATAAAAAAATACCACACTCTCTTAATAAACGTGGGCTCTCCTATATTAAAGGATCTCCACCTATCTTAAAACCCATATTAAAGCCACCCTATTTTAAAGCCATGAATTTTGTTTTTAAAACCTATTTTCATGGAATCCTTATTTTAAGGGATTTTAAACCCTTTTCTAATTATTATTACCCCTATTCAAAAGGGATAATCTCCTATAAGATAGCAATGGGATTATTTTTAAGGGATAAAATTTAAAAGATCTTAAAAATATATAAATAATCTCGTAAGAGTTATCAAAACAAAATTATAGGGATTATTATTTTCCTTTTTAAGCCCAAAATTATAAGGGCCCTTCATTATTTATCTTGAAGAGATTTTATTATGTAATGGAGGGATTTCTTTTGGATTTACATGTAAATTTGGGGAGATTGTAAATCAAGTTGTTATACACCAAATTGGGTAAAATTGGTGTATAAAAAGGGGTAAATGGGTGAGAGTTTGTAAGTGTGTTTTAGCTAATTATTTTTGTAAGGAATTTTGGAGGTGATTTTTGTAAGTGGAGAGTTGGGATTTTTCTTCCTTGGAGAAATCTTATTGTAACTTCGTGCTTTTTGAGAAGCTTGTTCTCATGCACTTTGGAAGTGCATTTTCAGATTTCTTTGTAATCCAAGGGGAGGCTATGCCGAAGATTGTAACCGAGTTTTTGGAGGAATAATTGGATCGATCTCACTCCATTGGAGTGGACCTAGAGACGTAGTCACGATTGTGGAGAACTCTGTTATCAAATTGTTTGCCCTTTCTCTCTTCTTCTCTCTCACATTCTAGTTATCACCTTGATTTTTAAAGCATAATTTCAATAATGTACACTTGTTTTTGAGTTTCCATTAAATTATTTAAGTTAAGCATTCAATTATACAATTAGTCTAGATCCTAAATCAGATCAAGTTTGGTATCAGAGCATTTGGTGACTATTATTGCAGTTGGTTTTGAATGCTAACAAGATCCAAGATTCAGAAGGGTGAAGGAAAGCTTGAAGAATATAATCTTGAGATCGGGAAACGAAGAAATTTTCCAAAAATGTCTGTGTCTGGAATGGAGGTGCCCAAAGAACTCAGTGAGCAAGAATTTCAAAGAGCCTTTTGGCAAATGAGAGCCATGTTGGAAATGCTACTCAAAGAAAGGGAAGAACGCATGAAACTTGAAGAAGATAATGCATTGAAGCAAGAAGATCATGGAGACCATAAAGGCAAGAAGAAGCAACCAGGAGGTGGTGATGAACCCCCAAAATCTCCTCTGTCTACTCCTTCTTCTCCCCCTTCTTCTCCTTCTTCTACACATTATCTTTCTACTAATCCTTTTAAGGGTGTAAATAAGCCTAAGATTAAATTGGATGTAAAATTTGAACTACCTAAGTATTGTGGTGAATTAGATGCTGAAAAACTAGATGATTGGATTCAACAAGTAGAAGTCTATTGTAGAGTCCAAAGCCTCTTTGATGATGCTTCTAGGATCCAGTTAGCTACTCTTCGGTTCGAAGGTTCAGCTCTCACTTGGTGGGAGAGTAGGACTAGAGCAAAAATTTCACAGCATGGTAGAGTCAATTTGTCTTGGTTAGAATTTGTTAGTGCTCTTAAAAAGCAATTTTATCCCCTAGGCCATATGCAACAGTTAATGATGAAATGGCAAAATTTTAGGCAAGGGAAAGGACAGTCTATTCAAGATTACACCCACGAGTTTCGTAAAAGGGCTATTGCATTAAATGTACCTTTGTACACCCAGGATACTTTGCTAAAGTACATAGGAGGTCTTCACTCATATCTCAGACATTCTATTTTGGTCTTGAACCCTAGTAATTTGGATGAAGTTTGTGTCCAAGCTACACATTTAGAGTCAAGAGGAAAGGGTTCTTTTATTGATAAGTTTGATAATGATAACTCTGTAAAGAAATCATCTAAAGTTGTAGAGACAGGGAAAGGAAAGAAGACAACTATAGTTAAGAAGGATGACAAGCTTTCTTGCTCTCATTATGATAGGAAGGGTCATGATGAAGATCGTTGTTGGAAGTTGCATCCTGAATTGAAGCCTAAGTGGGCTCAGAGACAGAGTCAAAAACATAAAGGTAAGGAGAAAGACACAAATGTTGTTATGGATCTTGGTTCCGATTCTGATGATGAAACTAAGATAACAGCTATGGGTTTGAAAGGTAAAGCTCCTATTGCCAGTGTTTCCTTTGATAGTTGTGCTTCTACACCTAAAGTTAATGAAGTCTCTGATGATAAGAAAAGGAATGAACTTTTTCACATAAGGGTTATTGCTAAGAATGTGAAACTTGATGCACTCATAGATAGTGGTTCTCAAGTTAACTTAATTTCTGAAGATGTTGTAAGAAACTTGGGATTGAAAACTACACTGCATAAGAGACCTTATCCACTAGGCTGGATTTGTGAGAATGATAAATTGCAAGTAACAAGACAATGCACTTTGAAATTTGCAATCACTAGTAAGTTTGTGGATGAAGTACAGTTTGATGTGGTTCCACTAGATATCTGTGGGATAGTGTTGGGTAGCCCTTATTTATATGATCGAAAAGCTATTTTCTACAGGGAAAAGAATCATTATCATTTGTTTAAAGATGGCATTCAGTATATTGTACATTCTCACAGGATTAAGATTGATCGTTCTTTTACAAACACAGGGAAAGTAAAGAGGGTGATTAATGCAAGTAAAGATTTAACTCTTATGTCTGTCAGTTCAGGTGGTTCTAGACATGAACTTGAAGTAGCTAACTAGGGTCAGATGTCGCAGGATGCACCCACAGTACATGAGGGAATGGTGATTGAAAGCATTGATGGTCCCTTGGGTAAAAATGTTTCTATTGTAAGAGATCGATATGTTGTTGATTTATTCTCTTTCATCTCTGCATTATTATTCAGCTTGATGCTAGTCGATGTTTGTTGGCTAGTAGCTACGACAATTGATGTAGATGCTTATGGAAGTGATAGAATGATGTTTTTGTTCAACAATGTTGTTGCAGTCTTCATTGTGATTGTAAGTCAAGCTTACAGATGTACAGATGATACAAGACAAGTGGGGAGGCAAAGTCCTCACTTAATGTCTGAATAAATGCCACTTTTGGAGGTCCAAAAGCTCTCTAGTGGGGAGGCCTGATCCAGAGGATTTTTGTCAAATTTTGAAGTTCCTCATTTTTCTCCAGAAATATCATCATCAAAAAATATTGGGAATTCTGACTCCAATGCAACTTGAACGGAGTCAATCGGAGCTATGGTGCTCGAGATACACTCAGTCAAACCTTCAGTCAACTCAAAGACCCAAGTTAGAAAAAGGTCAAAAATTAAAGTTGTCAAAAGTGGTCAAGACTAGTGTCAATTCAAAGAGCTCATTGCAAGCTTTCCAGTGACGTTCGTTTCATCAAAATTGGAGTTCGTTTGCCTGAGTTATGAGAAGTCAAAATCGGCCAATCATGTGTGGACATGTGGCAGTCCAATCAATGCTACATCATCAATCCAGTCAAGCGGACACATCACTCCAAAGTATTTGACCGTTGAATGAAATTCTAATATGGCATCATCTCACCCCTCCACGTGGCAAGCCATTATTGGCAAAAGGTGACATATTATTTTTATAAAAAATAATTAAAAAAATAAAAATAATAAAATATATAAAAAAAATAAAAATAATAAAAAAATACCACATTCTTTTAATAAACGTGGGCTCTCCTATATTAAAGGATCTCTACCTATCTTAAAGCCCATATTAAAGCCACCCTATTTTAAAGCCATGAATTTTGTTTTTAAAACCTATTTTCATGGAATCCTTATTTTAAGGGATTTTAAACCCTTTTCTAATTATTATTACCCCTATTCAAAAGGGATAATCTCCTATAAGATAGCAATGGGATTATTTTCAAGGGATAAAATTTAAAAGATCTTAAAAATATATAAATAATCCCGTAAGAGTTATCAAAACAAAATTATAGGGATTATTATTTTCCTTTTGTAAGCCCAAAATTATAAGGGCCCTTCATTATTTATCTTGAAGAGATTTTATTATGTAATGGAGGGATTTCTTTTGGATTTACATGTAAATTTGGGGAGATTGTAAATCAAGTTGTTATACACCAAATTGGGTAAAATTGGTGTATAAAAAGGGGTAAATGGGTGAGAGTTTGTAATTGTGTTTTAGGTAATTATTTTTGTAAGGAATTTTGGAGGTGATTTTTGTAAGTGGAGAGTTGGGATTTTTCTTCCTTGGAGAAATCTTATTGTAACTTCGTGCTTTTTGAGAAGCTTGTTCTCATGCACTTTGGAAGTGCATTTTCAGATTTCTTTGTAATCCAAGGGGAGGCTATGCCGAAGATTGTAACCGAGTTTCTGGAGGAATAATTGGATCGGTCTCACTCCATTGGAGCGGACCCGGAGATGTAGTCATGATTGTGGTGAACTCTGTTATCAAATTGTTTTCCCTTTCTCTCTTCTTCTCTCTCACATTCTGGTTATCACCTTGATTTTTAAAGCATAATTTCAATAATGTACACTTGTTTTTGAGTTTCCATTAAATTATTTAAGTTAAGCATTCAATTATGCAATTAGTCTAGATCCTAAATCAGATCAACCTCTGCACCTTGAATGCAAATGCCTAGAAGATGTTTTGTATTATAGTCTACGATAAATGTGCATTCTCTTTCTGTTGTAATGCTCTCTCTCTTCACATTCTTCTCTCATAGACACAACACTTAGAATTTTTTTTGATTGTCTTCCTTTTTTCTTGACTCTATTGATCTAAAATTACTACTTCAATATGTGCACCACCGTCCAAATCATCTAAAACCTTTTGTTAGGGTTTTCACACTTGTTATCTCTATAGAAAGCTTCCTGTTCATCTTGAACCTTGCTCCACCATCCATCTCATTATTGAAACATTTGATAGGGTTTACCAGATATCTTCTTCGATGTCATGCTTCTACATCGAGCCTCACAACATTAAATTCAAATATAGAGAATTTTCTAAGAATAGAAATCTACAAAAGCCTAGAATTAGATGTGCATTAAATTCATTATTCTGACTATATGATCTGATTCTACTCTCCATCTCCTTTGCAACTATGACACCACTTTTTGGATCAAATATTCACCAACATTGGTCGCTGGTGTAGTTGGACCAATTAAATCTATCCTTTGTGTCCATTACCAATCAAAATCCTCATTTACATGCACTTAGCAGTTGAGTATCTTCATCTTTGAATCCAGGTCGTTGATCAATTACTTTGCACCATGATCCTATATCTCTCCATTCATCTTGACACCTTTAAAGCCTTATCATTAGATAATCTTCTTTAAATGTGCACTATTGATCTTAGGGCTCCTTTGTATTCATACCCATCACTCACCTTTAAATCATAGTTGTTAGATAAATGGTCCTTTAAAACACTACCATCAATCTTTACTAACTAGTGATCACTATTAGATCTTTCCCTCTTGATCTCCACTGTAGATATCATTAATACAATGCTTTCCATACATGGGGTCCACTAACACACATGTCTAAAGCTCACTATCCTATGAACTCTAACAATGGGCCCACTAATATTTAGTAGGTTGGCAGGCTATTGCCATTTGTTGTCCACATCATTGCCACATAATTCACAACAATGATGCAAATTGGTCTATCGCTCAATCGCTAGGTGCCACCTATCTTCACATCACTATCCACCTTTATTGACTTCCTATGGAGTCCCACCAAATACACCGTACATTGTTTGATCATCATAGTTGAATCGACACAATTGATTAATCTGGCATTGTCGTGTCGAAGGGACTAACATTCTAGTCCTACCGATATTTACCTTTGTCCCCGATGAGGTGCCTTCATTGTCGAAGGGACCAATCATTTTGTTCCACCAATATTCATCTTTCTCCTTGATGAAGTTTCTTCATTTGATCATCACCAACTCAATCACAACCATTGATTAAGTTCATTGTTGATAGCCCTTGTCAATGCAATCATTTTTTACCACATTTCAGCATCACATCACCTTACTTTATCACCTTTCACTTAATTTGGTCCCACCAAACTCTATAGCGAGAACCATCTGATCACCATTGCTCAATATCCATTGTTTATTGCTATACCACTAGCTAAAAGAATGGGTTCACAAAATCTTAACAGGCTACTAGACTAATGCCACCTATCAATCTCTTACATCATCTTCCACTAGCTTCATATATCACCTTCGTTGTGCCAAAGGGACTTAAAAAAAATCCTCTCGATATGTTGAAGTCTCTTTGATATATCTTGCAACTTCAACCACTATTTTATCAATGAAATTAAATCTCCACCATTACCCATTGTCCCACGAGACTTAGCTAGGACCCACAATAAACTCAACGGGCTAGTGGGAACCATCCAATCTCCAAGGCTTGATCTCCACCATTGATCAAGCTTCATCGCTATGTCGAAGGGACTTAAAACTACTCACTCTAGTATCCAAAAGTCTCTTCGATGAAGTTTTATCAGAGGGACCCTAAAATAACTCCTACTGATATGGTGAAGTCTTCCTGATTCTAGGGCCAAATATTTGTCAATCAAATTAGGAAATATTAAGACTAACAAATATTTTTTAGGCCAATAAACATAAGGAAAGGGGGGCTAGTACTTCAAATGTCTTCAAAGGCTTAAGTCAAAACTTAAGCAACTGAAAACTGTGATAGTCAGTCAACATCAAAATAGAAATTCTATTCACAGCATCATGACTGAAACCCTAGGTTTAACGAGTAAACCCTAATTCTATCCAAGAGAACAAATAAAACCATTATGAGCACATCCTTAATCCTTTGGACCTACAATTTATGTTTTTGAGAGACTCTCAGAAAACCCACATCGAATCTAGACTCTGATTTTTCTTTAGACACCTAGAAGGACCTTTTGCAGTAACATGTTAACTATGCATGACAACAATGCAACATTCAAAACAACTTTTGCAACATGCACCACATCTTCCTGAACCAGATCCACATCCTCTAGGATCTTCATAACATCCAGGTACACCACTGAACTTCCCTCTTACATCAATGATATCTTTTGTCATGCCAACATCTCCCTTACATGATCAACTCCATCATACCTCTAATCTCTTATTTGACATCAATGACACCTTTTTCATTAATGCCAACATCCTCACTTGTAGGATTAGTTCCATCTCACCTTTGATCCTAATTTTGACATCAATGACAACAATATGCCAATAGACTACCCCACTCAATTGGTTGGATCAAGTGGTGGAATGATGCCATCACCTGTACCACAAAGTTTCTTCGCATTTATGGGCACCAAATGACTATGTTTTGTAGATAGTCTTATGAGGTGACAATGTCTGACCTTCATACTGCCACTAAGGCTTTGGCAACTAACCCGTTCTCCCATTCTCTTCAAGTCAAGGTTGCAGAGTTAAGACATCAAAAGAAAGTGACTGATAATTAAATGACTAGAGGGGTGGAAATCAAGGCCAAATTACACTGGCTCAGGATTAGTGACCATACCTCAAAGAATATTAGGCATCAAGTGAATTAAAGATGGCAATAATGTGCTTTCTGAACTACCTGATATTCTCTAGGCATTTGTTAAGCACTATGAGAAATTTTTCATAGCCCAAGATTACACACCAGAGCAGATTCAAACACTCCAGGACTATCTTGCTATTGTGCCAAATAGGCTTTCCACAACCCAAAAAGATTTCTATGAGTATTTTCTCACAATTGAAAACCTCAAAGAATCTATTTGCATAATGGATGATGAAAAAAATCCAACAATTGATGGGTTCCTGTGCCAGTTTTACAAATAAATTTGGGACTATGTGGGGAAGGATATCCATAAAGTTTACCTTGAAACTTTTCATTCTAATTCCCTAGGTAATCTTATCAAGAAAGGCAATATTAAATTCATACCTAAAACTAGTGATCCTGAGAATATTTGTAACCGGTGGCCCATCACGCTCCTTAATGTTTACTACAAAATAATTTCCAAATCCCTTGCTTTAAAAATTTGTCATCTTTTTCCTAAGATTGTGTGCCTTGAATAGATTGATTTTACTAAATCCAAGTTCATTTTGGACAACATAATTATTGTTTGGGAAGGCATGGAGTGGGCGAGACACTCTAATAAAAATATTTTTTTCTCAAAATTGTTTTTTCCAAAGCTTATGACTGCATAGAATGGCCCTTTATTTTAGCTATGCTTTATGCTCTAGGATTTGGCCCAAATTTCATTTATTTTGTGAAAATGTTGTTCTATGAAGCTTTATCTTACATCACAATTAATGGTTGCTAGTCCCAATCATTTGGTCTATTTCACTCCATTCATCAAGGTTTCTCTCTTTCCACCTCACTTTAGTGTTGGCTATTGAGGGGTTTCACTATCTTCTTGCTCACTCCACTTCCTAGGGGCTTGTTCAAGGAATCTCCTTGCCAAATTTGCTAGCTCAATTGGTCATGGCCACTTTGCCAATGATTCCTTCCATACCTTTTCGAAAGAAGAAAATAATGTCAAAGCTGTTCTTGGTTGCCTTGAGACCTTTTTCTTGGCCTCTAGTTCTACCATTCAGTGGCACAAAACCTTGTGTTATAGACAATATGTACTTCCCAATCCTCTCTAGATTCAACAATATGGGTGGAAGTGGGTTGCTCCTAGTGAAATATTTTGATTTCTTGGCATCCCTTTCACCTTTCAGGATTTTTCTGCTGATCTATGACAAGTGACTCTCTCTCGGATTGAGCAAAAGTCAACATTTTGGGTTACCAATCCACTCTCTTTGGTTGGTAAATTCCAAGTGTGCTCTAAAATATTGGCAATGACTCATGTGTATTACTCTTCATGTTAGGACCCTTCCAAGGCCTCTTATGTGAAGCTGGAAAAATTGCTCAGAGATTTTATTTGGGCCTCTTTTGAGACTCACAAAGGCTTTCACCACGTTGCCTAGGAGTTCTACTGCCTCCCCATAGATTCTAGTGGGATTGGCCTTCTTTCCACTCAATGGTGAGGGACAACTCTTTGTGTCAAGTGGATTATCTGAGCTCTTATCGACAATGAGGCTTGGAAAATTCTCCTCATGCATTATATTGAAGTGGGTTATCCCACTCACATACCTTCTTAGAAGGGAATTGGCTTTCAAACCCCTCTTATTATGAGGGAGCCAGTTCAGATTATGGGTACCTTTATTTCCAAAAGCATTTGGAGAGCCTAGGAGGCTATCAAGTCCTGGCTTCATTGGATTGGGACTAGATTTCGTGATGGGCTCTCATTTAATCAACAAAATATTTGGCGGTATCATCTTTTTCCAATATAGGTCGACCGTTGGCTAAGATTCCTTGGCTTAAGGCCTTTAGATTCCAAAACAAGGGTATTCAGACCCTTCAAGATTTATTCCATAGACCCACCATGAGTATTTTGTCTTGGGAGGATTTTCATGCCTAGTTTGGCTTACAAAACCATGATCGTGAAACTTTTGATGACTTGGTGAGTGCTATTCTAATTGATATGCTTCATAAAGTGGGTATCTATTCCACTAAGACTTGGTGGAAGGACTGAAAATGGTATCCATACACCCCTGTCAGAAATTACAAGCCTAAACTTGGCTATCAATGGATTTTGCCTTATTTTTTGATGATTGACAACCTGAACCAGAGGTGGTACCTCCAGTCCTTGGTGGATGTTTGGCACAAAATACTTTCTACTACGTGGTCTGCAAGTGTTGAAGCCCAACCTTGCCTACTTTGATTGGTGTATTCTTTTCCAAGGCTTACCAATGGGGTCTCAAATTTCTCACTTGGAGGTCCAGGACCCTCTTTTCCCTTTTTGTGGGCAAACCAAGTCGTTTAAGCATCTCTTTTGGTTCTGCACTAGAACTCAATAACTATGGAATTGGATTCATGACTTCTTTCAGCCATTCTGATTGGAGCCCTTCTCTTGGCATATGGTTTTACTAGGAGACTCTCCCAAACTCCCCACTAAGTATATCCAGATTTGGCACACTTTCAAGGTGGAAATCCTCTTCAATATTTGGAAAGATAGAAATTCTTACATTCTTTCTCACAACCAGATTGATAAATTTTTTTCTTTATATTCCAAAGCCATTATTTTCTCTAATGTTATTTTGCAAATTCAAGTGTAAACAAACAAAGTTGTTCTTGAAGTTTCTCATCTTCAGGAGCTTCTAGACCATTGGGGTAATACCCCTTGCACTGTGGCTCACATGCCTCCCTCACCCACTTCCTCCCAAGGCTGGTTTCCTTCACGAAGCCAACAATGAAGTGGCTATGCTAGGGATTTTTGCCCTTGTTATTAGGCTCCTTCTTATCTTGGATTTTTCCCTTGTAGGAAGTCACCCTTGCCTCCTCTGCGGGCTGACCTGGGGTGGCCTTCTAGATGAGTAGCGAGGGGTTGGAAGTGGATCTCTTGGGTGGCCTTTTGGTGATACTCTTGGAGGCAGTTCTGGTTGGTCCATTGATACCTCTAAGTTGCTCCCACATTTGGATATGGTAATTTCACCTCATCGTGAAGATAAAGATAAAGAGAATGAGAAAGTGACGATGGTTGGTCTCCCCCTGACATCACTCCAGACCCTATTGTTTTTTCGGGAAAACCAGATGATAAGGACTCACAACCCTCTATTGGCACTGCTATGGCCACATAATGGCTTTTTCTATTTTTTGTTATTGTAATGTTTCCTTATTTCTAGGCATGGCCCAAGACTCTTTGATATTCTGGGCTTTGTCAATGTGACTCTCGGGCCACCAACCATTTTTTTTGAATATGTGTACTTCTATCTTTTATTAATATAAATATAGACACTTATTCATAAAAAAAATCATTAGTGGTCAATCCATCTTAATACACCATTTACTTTTTATTTTTATATTTTTTAAAATAAAATTCATTTGTAATTATAATTATATAAGGAGAAAAAACAATATATGTTTAGGTTTTTCTAATTTTTAGTTGGAAATTGAAGAGTTAGGGGTACCAAATTGATGTAGGTCAAAGAAAATTTAAAAAGTAACAATTTTTAATAATATATATCATTAATATAATTATAATGGTAAAATTTGTATGTTTATGTTATTTTTATTTAGTTTTATGTTAATTTTAAGGGAATATTTTGATACTTGTGGCCTATTACAAAATTGACCTTAATTTTCCCCCTTGTCCTTGTTGGTAATATGTGTTGTCATTGATGTCAAATGTGTGTGCTGAAGAATGTCTAATACTCTAGAGATAATTGATGTGTAGTAATATCAACTTGTGCAAGTCAATAGTATAGTATGAGGTAGAATGGTGATCTATTTGATGTCTTTGTGTGATGTGGAGGTGGGTACACTTGTTTCGATATGGTTCTTACATGCCTACATTGATATCATTCATATTTGGTGTACTACATATTGATATAAGTTGCATAAGTTTTGCTAAGGCATTCATAGTGTACACTCTATGACAAAGTCATGGTATTTTGGTCCACATCCTTCCATAGAGCAAGATTTTCTCTTGTGGTTATATATTATAACAATTAGAACTTACACCAAAATAAACCAACAAAGGTAATAAATATATAGAATCCAAGAAACCAAAGTCTAAGTAATGTATGATGACCTTACCTTCCATTTACAATCATTGAGAGGAATAAAGTGAATAAAATATATTTATATAACTAAATTCAAAGATAAAAAAGTTTAAAAAAAAGTTGGTTTATGGTCTTAGCAAGGTTTAATAACCTTACCTCCAAACATAGACCCAATGAACCTAAGTTTAGAGTTTACATAGGTCTGACCATAAAAGATAATGTTGAAATGATGAACAATAGGTGAAGACAGGGGGTGTCCTAGGTCCTTCTTGTAAATAACTTAGGATATAATGATCTCCCCTATTCTTCTAATTTCATTAGGATACAAGAGAGAGAGATCACAAAGGAGCTAAGGTTAACTTTCAACCCAAAGGTGAGTCAACCTAAACCTAGGATCTCTCTTTGTCAGGTTTCCTTTAGCTAATAGATAGATTTGAATTAATTGGAAATGATTTGATGTAACTACACTAATGAAACTATATGAACTTGTGAACAACAAACCTACACAAGCTAAAATAAGATCAACAAACCATTGTAAAACAAGTTAGATTAATCTAGTGTTCCCTATGAAATTCTTGGAAGAACAAAGATGAAAACATAAAATAAAGCAAGAACAAAGCATTTAATTAACTAAGTTAACCAAACCTCAACCCCATAGGGGGATTGGTGCTCCTTTGATGCGGAAAGAAGCCCTTTCCCAATCCCAATTGCTAAGCTTGATGATTTGAAGATGATCCAAGTGTTGAAATGATGCTAAGTAATCAACATGAACTCAAAATAACATGAAGATGGTGATTGCTATGAACTCAAATGACTATAATGATAATGCATGAAGTTGTGGATCCATATTGTGAAAAGGATGCATCTATTTATAGAAACCAAGGGTTGAAGAATGATAGGATTTGATGAATGTGGGATAAAATGGGAGCCAATGAGAATGTGTCAAGTGTCACAATTCTATTGGAGGAAGGTGGAGCATATTTTGGGAAATGTGTGAGTGGAGGAGGATGGAAGAGAAGTAAATGAAATTAGTCAAGGATCTGAAAGGTTGTAAGAGGAATTGAATGAAATTGGTTGAGATTTGAGAGGATGCAAGAGAATTTAATGCAAATGTAAGAGGATGTGACAGGTTTTTGAAAACCATTGGAGGGAAATTGAATGAGAGGTGGTTGAGAGGAATATTCCTTGGAATATGACTTGGTGAGGGAAAGTAGATGAATTAAATAATGAATAGAAATTATTTTCAGGTGCAACCTAGTTAGTTGACCATGTGTTGATTTAACTCTCGAGGAGTTAAAAGCTAAAGGAATTAATAATGATGATTAGAAAGGTGATTTAGGATTAATTAATTGGAGTGAATTAGGAGATTGTGACATTTGATGTGATTGATTTTAATCAAACGAGAGGATTAAAAATGATTTGATTTAATTAAATAAGATGAAAATTAGTTAGAAGGGTGACTTAATCAATAAATTTAATTATTTGATTAATAGCTAAATTTTCTAAATTTAACTAAATAATGTTGATTACTTAATTAATTGATGAATTTGAAGAGAATTAGGAAGAAACAGTGTTAGTTGATCAGACTCAGATGCATAGTATCAATCAGGAATTTTTTGGTGTCTACATTTTTCCCCTCTTTGAAGTGAAGTACTTTCTGCGTCAGTTCAAAGAATAACACTTCCATGATCAAAATTCAAAAAAAATCTAATTTTTTGGATGCCCATTGTTGCCTCAGTGGAAGGAATTACGCTGCTACATTTCCCCCTCGAGAGATTGGGCAAAAATTATAAAATTTGGGTTGAGCTTGCAAAAAAGATTCAACAATGATTTAGGAGTAGAAAATAGCCCATGGGATGCAAAATTAAGCTTACGATGATGAAAATGGATCAAAACGGGCTTTATTTGGCCAAAAACAGATTAAATGGGTTTAAAAATCCTAAAAAATACCCAAAGAACCCTAATTTTTTTGCATAAATAAGGTTAGGAGGGTCAATTTCAAATCATTTGCACTCTTAGCCTTTAGAAATCTTGAATTTTTGCTCTGAGGTGCTGATGAGATGGCAGCTCATGTGCTCCCTAACATCAGACTGATCAAGTTTGCAAGTTCCAGTGATGTCAGGATTTAGGACCCCAGGTACACCTTTTGAAACTTTTCTTGTTTTGCATGATTTTGATGCATTTATTAGGGTTCATTTAGGTCGATCAAAAGCGATCCCCTAGGGCATCACATTTGTTATAGTTGACATCGCCTTTGACCATGTCAACCCGCATTTATAGTAGAGCATCATGTGACGCTGGAGGGTCCTAGGGTTGCTGAAAGGATTCCGACTTACCTTTGTGATATTGCGCTGTATGGCCCCAAAAGAGTCTGGCATCGCCCCCAAATGCCGACCCGCCTTTGACAATGAGTTTCGCCTTTTATTATGGCATTGCTTTTGCAAAATGATAGAGCGTCACCTTTGCAAAAGCTGCATTGCCTTTACTTTTTAAGGATTTTTAATTTTTGAAAATGTGCTAGTTTGATGATTTTTGACATCATGGGAATTTTTGATGTAGGAGGTCCTGCCAGTGCTCCACTTGAAGGAGCACAGGAGCTGGATACTGTGCAAGGCAAGGCACTTGGTAGATGATGTACTATTTTTTTCTTGGCTCAATCAAATTTTGCCACATAGCCTAGATGCCCGAGGTGAGGATGCACCTAGCAATGATGACTGCATTAGTGGAGAGATGGCAGAGCGAGACTTCCTAATTCCACTTACAGACCAGCGAGGCCACCATTACCCTGGAGGACATATGGCAGATACTGTGGATCCCCATACATGGTGAGTGGATTGTATATGACATTGATGTTGATAGTGACACAATATTTTAACTATTCAACGTTGACTCATACGAGGTGGATAGCAATTAGATTGAGCTTGTGTGATATGAGGGGATTGCCCCTAATTTGATCTTGTTTTTCAGTACTTTGATCTCAAGAGTCCTCGTTCTTGACAGGAGAGCGAGAGGATGCAACATTGGATGGGGGGTTGTTTGGACTCGCATGATGGAGCAAATGACCGTCTACACTTGGGGGCCAGTCATCCTGGAATCATTATATCATGATATGCACCAGGTCGTGTACAGTGGGGCCTACAACATTGGAGTGGGGGTTACACTTCTTCATGTGCGGGAATATGAGCATATAGCCATTTTGAGGCCCTAGATTGTAGATGTCTTGATAGACCACGATGATCCTATGGTTTATAGGTATGGGGGATGACCACCCTCCACTATACAAGTATTACAAGAATCCCACATTGGAGGTAGGTTATCAATGAGATGACAGTCTTTCAGTGGAGACTGTGGCTCTACTTTCATAGGTGGCATGATGATGATGCCCAACTTTTCTATTGTCAGCAGTCCAAATAATTGAAGGGATGAGAGCATAATATGATAGTGCGGTACCTCCCATATAAGGTTGCTCACCAGTTTAGAGAGGTATAGGAGGCCCTTGATGATGGAAAAAGAGCCATATTTGCACGAAGGACTAGAGAGATAGTGTGGGGACATCATATTCCTCCCCATCAGGCCATTGATGACTTTAGAAAGCTTGTGATGATGTTGTGGGTGTACTTTGATGGTCTCATAGATGCGAGAACCACACCAGCTTATGATGCATATCTTCAAGCCCATGCTCCCATTCCATTGACATTACTAGTGGTGCTTGTAGTAGGCAGAGGACAGGTTAGAGGACCTTAGATTGGATAGGTCCCCCAACAACTAGGACATTAAGCACATGACAGATAGGATAGAGGTGGAGGGAACAATGGGAATGATGGACAAATTCCACCACTGGTGCCACCTATTGGTTAAAGGCCACCTGTACAACCACCTTAACAACCACATCAACATGCACCACGACCACCACCACTAGGTCCTGATTCATGGGATGGACAAATAGTGGCACTACAAGCACAAGTACAAACTTTGACAGGGCAACTGTAGCAGGCCTAGGCATAGATTCAGACCTTCATCTAGGAGAGGGATTAGGCATGATAGGAGGTGGAATAGGAGTGCTAGATGAGATAGGATGTAGATCTCATATTGGATTTAGAGCAAGGATGGAGACAACAACACAATAGACACATGGGAAGACCACAATCCCAACCGAGATGTACAGACAATAGATGCAAGAGGCATCGTACTACAAATTGCTTTACTACAAAGCCTGCCCACAAGAGCGATGGGAGCCAAATTTCTCCCATATCAGCCAGGTTGCTCCTACCAGGACCCCTCATGTAGGGACATCAGGGAGGCCATCAGGGTCTCATCACCAGAGCCGAGGCAGCCATCACAGGTACAGACAGAGTGAGGGTAGCTCAAGGAACTGATAGTGTACTAGACACATTTTTTAATTGTACAAATGGATTTATGATGTGTATACATTTATTGGATGAGTTTTGATTAGCCTCATGTATATTCAATGATGGTACTATATATCTGATTTCGATGTATCATGACATTCAATTTTTTTGATATATATATATGAGATGACTTCGATGTGTTTATACGATGTGATGGTTATTTTATTTTATGCGTTATGGATGTATGTGATATGGATGGATGCATGTAATGTTTATGCTATGATGCTTTATGTTTATGATGCGATGCAATATTGTCGATGTATGATATGAATGCACTTGGATTTATATGGATGCAAATCTATTGTATTGTGATGATGGATAATGGACGTAATGTAATGATATGTTTAACTTCTTTTTTAGTATCTTTTCTATATGTGATGTATGTATGCAAAAATGTGATAATTATGATAACACCTACATGATTATGTAATGGATGTTTATGCAAATGTCTAGTTTATGAGATGCATAGAATAACCAATCCATATTATGTTGGATAATGAATGATAATGAATGATATTTCTTATTATGATGATATGAGTACTATGCTGATGGTTTTGTGGATGCAAGATGGATGAATATATAAATGTTCTTATTTTTGAATGCCATGATACCATGTTAGTATTAGAAGAAAGAGGAATCAACCCTTGGGTTCAAGATGATGCAAAAATATCATGATGATTATGATGATTGATTATCAAAGATTGGTGACATAAAGAGCTTTACTTTCCCTATTTTTGATAACACATAGATACAATGCATCAAGGTATAGAAAACTGGGATGGCATTGTACCTAGTGAGATGGACTTTGACTCAACAATCAAATAGGAGTATCCTTGTTCACACCTAGCATATGAAACCTTATTAGGATGCAGTTTAGACATTTCAAACATCTTTGACCAAAACACAAAAAGGTATAATGTATCAATGAAATAGTCAACAAGACATCTAAAACACCCTCCCTACAAACCAAACAAAGTAAGCGTGACCAAGGTTATATTACAAGAATATCCAACAAGCAAAATAGACGAAATATAATGATCAATGCCCCATTCCTTTCTCTCTAAATCATTTTAATTAGACATCATCGAGAGGTCATTGAAATGAGGGAAATAAGATAAGTTTAAAGAATAGATCAAGTAAACAAACAAGCTAATGTTCTTCATACCTCTAGCCAAGACTAAACTATAGTGAGGTCTAATGTTGATGTCCATTGTAGGAATGATGCATCCTAGGACATGATGCTACTAGATGTGTAATGCCCCTCCGTGTTGGTTGTTCTAAGCTTGTGTGTGAGTTTTTGGTGTGCTTCATTGATTACTGTGTTATTTGATTATGTGGAAAATATAATATGTTAGTAATCATGTTTAAATAATTAATTAAATTATAAGTGATTTGCAAAGTTATTTAAAATATGATTAGAAATTAAAATCATAATCAATTAAGTTAAATCAAATGATTTAGAACAAATGATCAAATTAATCTAATTCGTTAAAAGTAAAAGTGATATTATTAGATAAATTGATTTAAATTGTTGAAGTTAATAATCATTATGAACAAAATAGTCTTGAAAAGATAATTATTTTAATAAGAAATTTAAATGGATAAGGAAATAGGAAGTTGAAGTGTTTTAAAGCCAAAAATGAAACTTCACCTATAGAGCATTTGGAAGTCGAAGAGAGCTGGAGAATATGAAGAATAAATAAATAAAAGTTGTGGTAGTTTGCAAAAATATTAATGGTGTTTTGAAGAAAATTTTGTAAATAGTTGTTTTTAATTATTTTAATATGCATGTGTTTATTTAAATTGATTGTGGAAATGTTAAATAAATAAATAAATAAAAATCTCAATCTTTTGTGGATTCGAATGGATTGGAATTTTATTTTTCAAAAAAGAAGTGACTTTTGGCATTCGCTAGAAAAAGAAATGGAAGAGACTTTGGTGTGAGATTTTATTTAGAGGATTTTGTATTGGAAGGGGGGTTGCACTCTCTTTGGAGCAGATTTTGGAGAATTTGGCAGTCATCTTTCTGATATAGTATTGCGTTCTTTTATTCTTCTGAGAATTCATGTGAGGATTAAGATTTAAGTTTGAGGGAGGATCTTGGAGCTGCTGCTGGAAGGATTGGATCAGCAAGAAGGATAAAGCTTCAACAATTATCTACAGGCGTAGGATGCCAGGTTCTCCTTCTTCTTTTAAATTATTTTCTTTATAGCATCAAATGAAATAAGAATTCCTTGCTGTGAATGAAATTTTCTCTTGAATTGAAATTTAATGCTTGTAGAAAATTCTCGAATCTTTAGAAATGCTTTGGACTGTTTTTCAATCAGGAAAGCTTTACAGGGGTGGGACTGTTATTGATTTAAAGTGAAATTTGTTGGGATTCTGGAATTGAACAGTGTTACTGTAGTTTTGTGTAAAAAATAATAGTGAACTAGTAAAAGAATAAGCTCATGACTGTGAATTCGAGGTTGTGTAAATTTCCATTTGTGGATAAATTTTACAAATATATTTTGTGTTTAAATATTTATATTGAAACAGTAAATTGTACAATTGAAATTTATTTCTCTGTATTCGAAATATTTTTGTATGCAATATAGATATATATATGTATATATATATATTAGATATATATATATATATATATATATATATATATATATATATATATATATATATATATATATGTATACACATATATATATAAATGTAAAGATAGCATCAAAAGAAAAAAATAATTAAGATTCAAGTTTCTGTTGTATTATATTTGTTTTGAAATTATTTGTATATATATATTTATTAAACTTATTTATTCAGATTCCACTGATTATTTAATTTTGTCAAAATAAAACATTCTGTTTCTTTTTTAAAATAAAACATAATCTATTTAAAATGGAAATAATAATAAAATAGAAAGAAATCTGTTTTTTGTTTTTGATTTATTAAATTACCAACTATAAGAAGATAAGTTAGTAGAAAAATCAATTTATGAATATATGGCAGCATTGATTTATTTAATTCTTGTTTTGAGTGAATATTTTGAAATAGAAAAGAATTCCTATTAATTTGTTAAATTGTGAAATTTGATAGGATAATATAGTAGAAGGGCAATTTGTGAATATATATATATATATATATATATATATAGCATTGATTGTCTAATTCTTATTTTTAAATGTGTATAGGGTGGAAATAGAATTTAATATAAAATTGAATAAGTTATTTTATTTATGAAGTTAAGTCTTGTAGATTTGTTGAATTCTTAGAAAAGATTTATTCTCTTTCTACTTTCCTTCCTTCAAAAGAATTAAAATATATAAAGATATAGTAGTTTTAAAAAGGTTTTTATTGTGTGTAAATTTATTTAGATAGATTTAAGATTTTAAGGTGGTAAGTTCTAATATGTAGTTTGGGTATTTAGAGTATGGTTATTATTATTATCATTTTAAGTATAACAAATGGTCTTAAGTGGTTGGCGCAATTACTTTAAATATTGGAATTGAGTGTTAAGTTAGTGAGATGAAGGGAAGTGGAGATAATGTTTAAATTTATGTTTTGTATATAAGTGGTTATGAAATGGTAACGAGATAACTACCCAACTATTAAGTAGTTTTCAATTATGTTGATAAATGAAAAGGGGAATTTAAATGTATGGGCATCGTTAGAGATTGAGTAGGGTATTCTCGAATTGGATAATTTATTAGTGAAATGGGATTTTAATCTTTTGAAAATTGACTTCCTTTATATTCATGTAAGGATTGATTTGTAAGTTCTCTTTATGGATAAGTCTTTTAGAATACTTGTGATGGTTATCATAAATTGTTTTAGATAATTGAATAATTTAGATGGGTAAGTTGTAAAGTTATTTAGTTCTGGTTGTTAATTGATTGGTTACTGAATATTGTTCTTGTTTGAATTTTTGGTTGTTGTTTATTATGCGAGTGTTTGGTGGAGTTGTGAGTGGTTGAGTATTTGAGGTGTTCTTTAATGTGGTGCCTTGGAAGTGTTGGTGAGTATAGGATAATTTTGTTGGTGTTGTCTCGGTGTGATTTTCTCTTGAGCTACTTCCGGGTTTTGAAAGGATTTATATTTCTTAAATTTGTGTTGTTAGTTGATTGGAAACTCTTATTGCTTTGTCTACCCTTGTTGATGAGTACTTGAGTATTTGATTTATTTTTGGGCTTCCAAGAGGCGAGGGGAATCTTGTTGTCATGGTTGTTGATTTTGTCAAAGGTCTTTTGTATACCAACTGTATGGGTATCTTGTGAGGAGGAAATTGAGGTCTCCCATGGAATGCCTAGTTGGTGGCTTTTGGTTTTATTAAGTGATTTCGTTGAATTAAAGGTTGATTTTATTTTGTGTTTTCCTATTTGAGGTGACACCATTGTTGATTTGTGGATGGGTCATGATGAATCTTCCCTTTTTATGGATTTTCTAAGTTACTCTCATATTTGAGGAAATTTTATCCTTGTGTTGAAATTATTAGGGAAAAACTTGTGTTGCTTCATTTTACCCTTGTTTGTGGGTTTTCATTCTTTTGACTTCCAGAGGTTTGAGATGATTGATAATTGATGTTTTCTCTCTTTATGTGTCCTTGATTTGGCAAGTGTTTTGGTTTCATGATTTTAAAAGGGTTGTACTGGAATTGTTGAGACTTTGATTATGTATTATAGCGAGATGGGTAATGCCTCGCATGCTTCTCATTTATGATCTAATGTTCTTGTTAAGTTGTACAACCCTTGGTTTCTTGGTTTTGATGTTGTTGGGTCTCTAGAGAGAGTGGCTCCTCGTGGGGGCCGACGCCCCGTTTAAGGGGAAGGGCTCAGGATAACCCACGAGTGAGTTAGTAATCAAGTGAAAACCTAATAATTAACTTAGGAGGGTTGGGTAGTAACATCATTACAAGATTTAAAAAATGGATGCCTCGTCTTCATTAGTGCTTCCGCAGACTAATGTAAGGCTGAGAAGGCCGTGGTTGGCAAGGTCGTGACCTCGTCCTCACGAGAGGTCTATGGCTCTACATGAGCTACCCTATGGTGCCGGGGCCTCAAGTAGGAGGAAGGGCCAGGAGATCCATAGATGGGGGTTGGCGCCTCAGTTTGGAGGAAGGGCCTGGATAACCCATGTAGGCTATGCGATGACACTCTCCCCTAGTTACCCATGTGTTTTACTTTATTGTGTTCCTTTGGAAGTAGGTTGTGGGAGTTGGTTTAGATTGTTGATATATGGATTTATTTTGAGTTGTGAATATTGCCTTGATGCATCTTTGGTATATTTTGTGGTCTTGTATGATTTCATTGATATTTGATTTATGACCTTGTACTTTTATGGTACTGTGTTATGATATTGTTTAATTGCAATTTGGGATTGTATTATGTGTATTAATTCAGTTTAATTTGGAAATATTTCATGATCATCTTGTGGTTACTTGTTTATTGGTCATTACTTTGATTTATGTGATGAGATTTATGATTTTAAGTTATTTTAATGACTCTTGGATGTTGTTGATTATGTCTTTGTAATTCTTGAGTTTTATTATACTTTTGTATGGCGTTGAGTCTTGTGGTTCCCTATTTGGATGTTCTTGGTTGCGGCCTCTTTCTTGTTAGCTCCTAGCACGGGGGGTGGGTCTTCGGACTCACACGGTCGGGTGGAACATGCTAAGCACCCCATTGGGTCCCCAGTCGAGGATCGAGAGGTGCGGTTTGGTGCTGTTGCAGTGACTCCAGAGTTGTACTTGTTTTGGAGCCAGTTATGATGCTTTGTATTCATCTATTTTGTATCATGGTATCTTGTGTAAGGTTTCCATTTATGTTTGGAAACACTGTTGTATCATTGTAGCTCTAGAACATTGTACTGTAATGTAATGTTAACTCAATGTGATTATTGGCCATGGCAGTTATTATTCATTGGGTTAAGTTAATCATGCATATGTTGTATTTATGTACTCAGGTGGTTCTTATCAATGATTTTTCATGTTAATGTTTAATTTGTTATGGATTATATCTTTGGATTTTATTCTTTATTGTCGTTGTGTGGATCTCAGTCTCGTAATGACTCCTCGTGTACCCCAAGGGATGTATATGTTAATGAATCTACTTAAATAAAATTCATGTCATGTCTTAATGTGTATTACATGTATGTTATGTTAATTTAAAAAAAAAAAAAATTGTGCTATAATCATTGTTTATTTGTCCTTTGGGGTTCGCACGACGGGGTGTTACAACATGGTATCAGAGCCTAGGTTCATACACTGGGCACTATGTGTGCTCACTATGTAACCTTGCGCTTAGACCCATGAGTCTTGAGTTTCACTTTTATTTTGTCATTGTTGTGGACTTGAATTTCTTTTGTTAACCGGTATCGGGTCGATGGTGCAGGAACTGATGGGAAAGGATAGGACCCTCGGTGTAGTGCGCAATGCACCGATATCATTCCTGTCGGGGATGTTCTATGGATCCTTGAGTTTGAGTGTGATGTGTTCCATGTGTGTGAATATGTCAAGTGTGTGTGGAATTTGTGATTTTGTTGTCCTTGAGTGATGAATTATGTTTTCTTGAATCTGTGAAGGTGTAAAATTTTACCCTTTTTATTGAAATTAATGTGAATTTTGGTGTTGAATAATGGTTAAAGTGGAGTTCTTTGTGTGAAAATTATGAGTTTTAACGAAAATGTAAGGTTTTGTGGATAATTATTCTATGATTTTTAGTAGAAAATAGTATCTTGAGGTTAAAATGCAACTTGGATTATTGGTACTAATGTGCAATGTTCTATGGTAGCTTTTGGTTTACAGGAAGTTGGCTTCAAAAATCATAGTGACGAAGGTAATGTAATTGTAATATGCAGGTATAGATACTTATAATGTCAAGTAGTAATTAATTTTGATACAGTATAGGAATTAGATTTGAGGTTAGTATCCTTATATGAATATTTCCTAACTAATAAGAAGCAAATTGTTTATGAGTTACTAGAATTGTTTTGACTATTATGTGTTGTTTAGTGGGAGGGACAATGTGGTATCACTCGCTCGCGAGTGCCCTACTATGCTGAGAATTCCTCTCACGATGTATTTGTGATATATATGTATTGTGCACAACATTGTTTGCATGCAGGATTGTAGGAACTAAGTCTCGATTCCACCTGCATTGTCAGGACAAGGCGAGCATCATAAACACCCAATGGGATTGATGTGGAAAATAGGAACTGACAAGAAAGTTCCCCAACCTAGTTCGCCATCTGTCCTTGTGTTTGTCAAATTGGTTTGGTTGCAACCCTGCCACCACTTTTGTTTTGGTATCATTTCCTTATTTTTGGTTTGTTTAATTTTCATTGTTTACTTGATGATGTTTAATTGATGTTTTAATTTATGGTAATGATATGCTTTTGATCATTGATATTGTTGTGTTGCCATGTTTATGATTGAGCTCGACTTCCAGGAGTAAGTCAATTTTTAAGAGGGGGAGGATGTAATGCCCCTCTGTGTCGGTTGTTCTGAGCTTGTGTGTGAGTTTCTGTGTGTGCTTCATTGATTACTGTGTTATTTGATTATGTGGAAAATATAATATGTTAGTAATCATGTTTAAATAATTAATTAAATTATAAGTGATTTGCAAAGTTATTTAAAATATGATTAGAAATTAAAATCATAATCAATTAAGTTAAATCAAATGATTTAGAACAAATGATCAAAATAATCTAATTCGTTAAAAGTAAAAGTGATATTATTAGATAAATTGATTTAAATTGTTGAAGTTAATAATCATTATGAACAAAATAGTCTTGAAAAGATAATTATTTTAATAAGAAATTTAAATGGATAAGGAAATAGGAAGCTGAAGTGTTTTAAAACCAAAAAATGAAACTTCACCTATAGAGCATTTGGAAGTCGAAGAGAGCTGGAGAATATGAAGAATAAATAAATAAAAGTTGTGGTAGTTTGCAAAAATATTAATGGTGTTTTGAAGAAAATTTTGTAAATAGTTGTTTTTAATTATTTTAATATGCATGTGTTTATTTAAATTGATTGTGGAAATGTTAAATAAATAAATAAATAAAAATCTCAATCTTTTGTGGATTCGAATGGATTGGAATTTTATTTTTCAAAAAAGAAGTGACTTTTGGCATTCGCTAGAAAAAGAAATGGAAGAGACTTTGGTGTGAGATTTTATTTAGAGGATTTTGTATTGGAAGGGGGGTTGCACTCTCTTTGGAGCAGATTTTGGAGAATTTGGCAGTCATCTTTCTGATATAGTATTGCGTTCTTTTATTCTTCTGAGAATTCATGTGAGGATTAAGATTTAAGTTTGAGGGAGGATCTTGGAGCTGCTGCTGGAAGGATTGGATCAGCAAGAAGGATAAAGCTTCAACAGTTATCTACAGGCGCAGGACGCCAGGTTCTCCTTCTTCTTTTAAATTATTTTCTTTATAGCATCAAATGAAATAAGAATTCCTTGCTGTGAATGAAATTTTCTCTTGAATTGAAATTTAATGCTTGTAGAAAATTCTCGAATCTTTAGAAATGCTTTGGACTGTTTTTCAATCAGGAAAGCTTTACTGGGGTGGGACTGTTATTGATTTAAAGTGAAATTTTGTTGGGATTCTGGAATTGAACAGTGTTACTGTAGTTTTGTGTTAAAAATAATAGTGAACCAGTAAAAGAATAAGCTCATGACTGTGAATTCGAGGTTGTGTAAATTTCCATTTGTAGATAAATTTTACAAATATATTCTGTGTTTAAATATTTATATTGAAACAGTAAATTGTACAATTGAAATTTATTTCTCTGTATTTGAAATATTTTTGTATGCAATATATATATGTATATATATATATCAGATATATATATATAAATGTATACACATATATATATAAATGTAAAGATAGCATCAAAAGAAAAATTTAATTAAGATTCAAGTTTCTGTTGTATTATATTTGTTTTGAAATTATAAATAAATAAATAAATAATATTTGTTTTGAAATTATTTGTATATATATATTTATTAAACTTATTTATTCAGATTCCACTGATTATTTAATTTTGTCAAAATAAAACATTCTGTTTCTTTTTTAAAATAAAACAAATCTATTTAAAATGGAAATAATAATAAAATAGAAAGAAATCTGTTTTTTGTTATTGATTTATTAAATTACCAACTATAAGAAGATAAGTTAGTAGAAAAATCAATTTATGAATATATGGCAGCATTGATTTATTTAATTCTTGTTTTGAGTGAATATTTTGAAATAGAAAGGAATTCCTATTAATTTGTTAAATTGTGAAATTTGATAGGATAATATAGTAGAAGGGCAATTTGTGAACATATATATATATATCAGCATTGATTGTCTAATTCTTATTTTTAAATGTGTATAGGGTGGAAATAGAATTTAATATAAAATTGAATAAGTTATTTTATTTATGAAGTTAAGTCTTGTAGATTTGTTGAATTCTTAGAAAAGATTTATTCTCTTTCTACTTTCCTTCCTTCAAAAGAATTAAAATATATAAAGATATAGTGGTTTTAAAAAGGTTTTATTGTGTGTAAATTTATTTAGATAGATTTAAGATTTTAAGGTGGTAAGTTCTAATATGTAGTTTGGGTATTTAGAGTATGGTTATTATTATTATCATTTTAAGTATAACAAATGGTCTTAAGTGGTTGGCGCAATTACTTTAAATATTGGAATTGAGTGTTAAGTTAGTGAGATGAAGGGAAGTGGAGATAATGTTTAAATTTATGTTTTGTATATAAGTGGTTATGAAATGGTAATGAGTTAACTACCCAACTATTAAGTAGTTTTCAATTATGTTGATAAATGAAAAGGGGAATTTAAATGTATGGGCATCGTTAGAGATTGAGTAGGGTATTCTCGAATTGGATAATTTATTAGTGAAATGGGATTTTAATCTTTTGAAAATTGACTTCCTTTATATTCATGAAACGATTGATTTGTAAGTTCGCTTTATGGATAAGTCTTTTAGAATACTTGTGATGGTTATCATAAATTGTTTTAGATAATTGAGTAATTTAGATGGGTAAGTTGTAAAGTTATTTAGTTCTGGTTGTTAATTGATTGGTTACTGAATATTGTTCTTGTTTGAATTTTTGGTTGTTGTTTATTATGCGAGTGTTTGGTGGAGTTGTGAGTGGTTGAGTATTTGAGGTGTTCTTTAATGTGGTGCCTTGGAAGTGTTGGTGAGTATAGGATAATTTTGTTGGTGTTGTCTCGGTGTGATTTTCTCTTGAGCTACTTCCGGGTTTTGAAAGGATTTATATTTCTTAAATTTGTGTTGTTAGTTGATTGGAAACTCTTATTGCTTTGTCTACCCTTGTTGATGAGTACTTGAGTATTTGATTTATTTTTGGGCTTCCAAGAGGCGAGGGGAATCTTGTTGTCATGGTTGTTGATTTTGTCAAAGGTCTTTTGTATACCAACTGTATGGGTATCTTGTGAGAAGGAAATTGAGGTCTCCCATGGAATGCCTAGTTGGTGGCTTTTGGTTTTATTAAGTGATTTCGTTGAATTAAAGGTTTATTTTCTTTTGTGTTTTCCTATTTGAGGTGACACCATTGTTGATTTGTGGATGGGTCGTGATGAATCTTCCCTTTTTATGGCTTTTCTGAGTTACTCTCATATTTGAGGAAATTTTATCCTTGTGTTGGAATTATTAGGGAAAAACTTATGTTGCTTCATTTTACCCTTGTTTGTGGGTTTTCATTCTTTTGGCTTCCAGAGGTTTGAGATGATTGATAATTGATGTTTTCTCTCTTTATGTGCCCTTGATTTGGCAAGTGTTTTGGTTTCATGATTTTAAAAGGGTTGTACTGGAATTGTTGAGACTTTAATTATGTATTATAGCGAGATGGGTAATGCCTCGCATGCTTCTCAGTTATGATCTAATGTTCTTGTTAAGTTGTACAACCCTTGGTTTCTTGGTTTTGATGTTGTTGGGTCTCTAGGGAGAGTGGCTCCTCGTGGGGGCCGGTGCCCCGTTTAAGGGGAAGGGCTCAGGATAACCCACGAGTGAGTTAGTAATCAAGTGAAAACCTAATAATTAACTTAGGAGGGTTGGGTAGTAACATCATTACAAGATTTAAAAAATGGATGCCTCATCTTCATTAGTGCTTCCGCAGACTAATGGAAGGCTGAGAAGGCCGTGGTTGGCAAGGTCGTGACCTCGTCCTCATGAGAGGTCTACGGCTCCGCATGAGCTACCCTATGGTGCCAGCGCCTTAAGTAGGAGGAAGGGCCAGGAGATCCATAGATGGGGGCTAGCGCCTCAGTTTGGAGGAAGGGCCTGGATAACCCATGTAGGCTATGCGATGACACTCTCCCCTAGTTGCCCATGTGTTTTACTTTATTGTGTTCCTCTGGAAGTAGGTTGTGGGAGTTGGTTTAGATTGTTGATATATGGATTTATTTTGAGTTGTGAATATTTCCTTGATGCATCTTTGGTATATTTTGTGGTTTTGTATGATTTCATTGATATTTGATTTATGACCTTGTACTTTTATGGTACTGTGTTATGCTATTGTTTAATTGCAATTTGGGATTGTATTATGTGTATTAATTCAGTTTAATTTGGAAATATTTCATGATCATCTTGTGGTTACTTGTTTATTGGTCATTACTTTGATTTATGTGATGAGATTTATGATTTTAAGTTATTTTAATGACTCTTGGATGTTGTTGATTATGTCTTTGTAATTCTTGAGTTTTATGATACTTTTGTATGGCATTGAGTCTTGTGGTTCCCTATTTGGATGTTCTTGGTTGCGACCTCTTTCTTGTTAGCTCCTAGCATGGGGGGTGGGTCTTCGGACTCACACGGTCGGGTGGAACGTGCTAAGCACCCCATTGGATCCCCAGTCGAGGATCGAGAGGTGTGGTTTGGTGCTGTTGCGGCGACTCCAGAGTTGTACTTGTTTTGGAGCCAGTTATGATGCTTTGTATTCATCTATTTTGTATCATGGTATCTTGTGTAAGGTTTCCATTTATGTTTGGAAACACTGTTGTATCATTGTAGCTCTAGAACATTGTACTGTAATGTAATGTTAACTCAATGTGATTATTGGCCATGGCAGTTATTATTCATTGGGTTAAGTTAATCATGCCTATGTTGTATTTATGTACTCAGGTGGTTCTTATCAATGATTTTTCATGTTAATGTTTAATTTGTTATGGATTATATCTTTGGATTTTATTCTTTATTGTCGTTGTGTGGATCTCAGTCTCGTAATGACTCCTCGTGTACGCCAAGGGATGTATATGTTAATGAATCTACTTAAATAAAATTCATGTCATGTCTTAATGTGTATTAGATGTATGTTATGTTAATTTAAAAAAAAAAAAAATTGTGCTATAATCATTGTTTATTTGTCCTTTGGGGTTCGCATGATGGGGTGTTACAAGATGATTGTGAGACTAATGGGATGATGGGCTATTGATACCAAGAGTTGATCAACTTATTTACCTACCACCCTAAACTTAAGACTTGTACGTTTGAGTTTTCACTTTTAATTTGCTAGACTTGTTTCTAATTGTTTCACCAAAGGTTGAGGATGACAATCATTTATTATGAGCAGATGTTTATTGCACGTGATCATTGAAGTGGGATGGATGATTTTGGGTTTTTTTTTAATGTTTTTGGTGTTTTGAAATGTCTTGAGGCTATTTTTGGTATTTTCAACATGTTTTACAAATGTTTTGATTTTCAAAATTTTCAATGTTTTTCGTGTTTTATGAGATTTTGACCAAGAGCCTAACCTAAAGATCTATCCTAGGGGCCTCGAGGGCTAATCAAAGATTAGCCTTTCCTACATTATACACATAGAGACCACATAGTTCAACTGAAAAAGAATTGTTTATTGATGAAGATATGGACAAATGGATTGCTAGTTTATTATGATAGACTCCCAAAGGACTTACCTAATGTGTCTCAAGGGTACATCACTGATGGCCTTGCCTATGTTCAAGCTTAGAGACCCCGTAGTTCAACAAGACGACTCTATTTTTGACTTTTTTTGACTTTTTGACCTGTTTTTAGATTTTTTGACATGTTTTGGATGTTTTTGGGTTTATTGGTTTTACAATTTTTTTTCGGATTTTCTAATTTTCCAAATGTTTTTGGATTTTTTGATTTTCTAACTATTTTTTGATTTTCTGATTTTCTGAATGTTATTGGATTTTCTATTTTTTTGAATGATTTTGGATTTTCTAATTTTAAGGAAGATTTTGAGAATATACACGAATATGATACAATGCAAGTATAAGAACATGCCTCTAGTGTGATGCGATAGACTGCTCCAATATAGGTAGGATAGATTAACCTTAGGAATGTGCCAAGTAATTCTAGGAGGGAACAAGATACCGATGCAAGATCAAGCTATGATGCTGACATGGATGGGTGACAGAAGAATCGATGGAAAGTGATGGTGGGTGATGTAGAATGAGCCAATGAATCGATGGTGGATGGAAAGTGCTTATTTACACAAGGCACCTATTTTCCAAGTTTCCACCAAGGTACTTTTCCAAAGCGCCACCAAAGTGGTTTTCACTAGAGGACAATTTTTTCTTTACTATTTTTAATCATTTTTCTAATTTTTTTTGTATTTTTTATATTTTTTGATTTTTTGGTTCATACCTTGCAAGCTTAGGAATATTTTTTTTGAGATGGAAGCTACTGATGGGATCCTATAGAGGCTCACCTTTGGGTGTGGACAACTGATATGCTCTTGATTTATAACTTGCAGTGATGATGAAGGGTCCCAACCAATTGGGTTTAAATTTTCCCTTGTTGTCTGGATTTGGTACATTCTTCTAATTTTCTTTCAACACGAGCTCTCTGACTTGAAATGACCGACTCTTGATCTTATTAGAGCTTCACTTAAGACTATTCTGGTAGACCTGCAGCTAGTTTAAAGTACCCATGTGCCACTCATCTAGTAGTTCTAGCTCATTCAACCGTGACACCCGATATTCTTCATCAGTAATGAGATTTTGTAGTGATATTCTTAAGGATGGGAGCTTGATCTCAATGGGAAGAATGACTTCTGATCTATAGACGAGGGAGAAGGGTGTTGCACCTGTAGGCATGCAGATACTTGTTCAATAGGCCCATAAGGAAAAATTCAACTGTAGGTGCCAATTGCGACTAGCTTCATTGACTATTTTCTTGGGGATTTTTAGGATGGTTTTATTAGAAGCCTCAACTTGGCCATTACCATGGGGTAATATGGGGTGGAGAAGCGGTGTTAGATATTGAATTTTTGGCATAGCTCACGAACATCCTAGTTTTTGAAAGGTGTCCCATTATTTGAGATAAGGGCTTGTGGGACACCATAACGACAAATGAGGTAGTTCAAGATGAACTTGGATATCTAATTTCTTATGATATAGGTCATTGGGATGGCCTCTACCCACTTTGTGAAGTATTCGGTGGCTGTGATAATGAACTTGTGTCCATTAGATAAGTTGGGAGTGATTTTTCCAATGAGATTGAGCCCCCATTGTGAAAAGGGCCATGGTGTTATAATCGGTTGGAGCTCTTGAGCTGGTGCATGGATGTGGTCCCCATGATGTTGGCATTGCAAGCATTTTCAAACATAATCATGAGCTTCTTTCTCCATCATATGCCAATAGTACCTAGTCCTTAGCAGTTTCTTGGCCAAGGTTATAACACTAGAATGTGAACCACAAATGCCATCATGTACCTCAATTAAATTAGTCAAAGCTTCCTCAAGGTTAAGGCATCATATAAGGGTTCATTCGATACTTCTACGGTACAGGGTGTCACCTAAGATAGTGAAACAAGTGGACTTCTTAATAAATATTCTTTTAATTTAAGGTTTGGGGTGATATCGGCGGAGAGGACTCTTATTTTTAGGTAAGTGAATATGTCATGGTACCAAGGATCATCGAGACCAACAATTTCACACACAAACTCAAAATATGGTACCTTAAAAGCTGGTATGAGAAGATTCTCTACCAGGAGTTCATGTTTATGGATGTTGCGTGGGATATCTAGTAATGATCTGATTGTTTCCATAGCGTCAACTACTCTATTGTTTTCCCTTGGTATTTGCTCAAATGTGATGTCGATGAAGAACTCCTTAAGACTCTCCACTGGTTTCTTATATGGGGTAAGCTTGTCATCCTTTGTTTGGTATTCATCATTGACCTGGTTGATAATTAACTGTGAATCCCCATAAACCTTAAGTGCCATGATTTGCCACTGTACTACAATTCAAAGTCCTATGACAAGGGCCTCATATTCAATAACATTGTTGGTGCATAGAAAATATAGCTTATATGACTTTTGGATGCAATCTCCTCATGGTGTGATGAAGAAGACTCCTACTCTTGACCCATGTTGTATGTAGGATCCATCAAAATATGCCTTCCAATGATTGACTGCACTTAGATTGAGGATTGACATATCAAGAAATTATGATACCAATGGTTTCTCTGAATATATAGGTGCCTTCTCTAGTTGATCTACAATTACCTATCCTTTGATGCCTTTCCATTCTACATATTCAATGTCATACTCTATTAGGATCATAACTCACTTAGCCATTCATCATGTTAGTGTCTCTTTAGAAAGTAGACAGTTAAGAGGATCTATTTTGGCAATGAGTTTTATCTAATGGGCCAACATGTAGTGCCTGAATTTTTGTGTAGAAAACACTACTGCGAGGCAAGCCTTCTCAATGAATGTGTAATTCAGCTCATGTCCCACGATGGTTCTATTGATATAGTAAATGGCTCTCTCTTTCCCTGTTTCATCATGCTAAGCTAAAAGAGCACCAAGGGTTGTTGTTGTTGCTAATATGTAGAGTATCAGTGGTTTGTTCTAGATCAGTGGTATGAGGATTGGTGGTGTTAAAAAGTATTCGTTTATTTTTTTGAATGCTTGATCACATTTCTTGTCCCACTTGTATGCTACCCCCTTGTGGAGTAGATGAGAATATGGGATGGCCTTATCTGCTAATTGTGTTATGAATCAACAAATAGATTGGAGCCTTCCTTGCAAGCCCCTTAATTGCTTTAGTGTTCGTGGTACTTCCATTTCAAGAATTTATTTGACTTTTCCAAGGTCTATCTCAATTCCCCTCATTGATACAATATATCCTAGAAGTTTTCTTGATTGCACACCGAAGATACATTTCTTAGGATTGAGTCTAACCTTATATTCTTTTCGTGTGCCAAAGATGGAGCCTAGTGTTGCTATGTGGTCTTGACACTTCCTTGATTTGGCTAATATGTTGTTTACATAATCCTCTATAGATTTTTGGATCACGTCATGAAAAATCAAAGTCATAGACCTTTGGTATGTAGCTCCAACATTCTTTAACCCAAATGGCATCATGCTCTAGTAGCAAGTCCCCCATGGACAATTGAAAGCTGTCTTATGTTGATCTTCTTTGGCTATCATAATCTGATTGTACCCTAAAACCCTATCCATCAATGATAGCATTTCATGCCCTGCCATCATATCCACAATCATGTCCATATTTGGGAGAGGGAAATCATCCTTAGGAAACGCTTTGTTTAGGTCCCTAAAGTTAGTGTAGATATAGATGCCCCCAGTGGGCTTAGAAACATGTACAAGATTTGAAACCCATTATGGATAATCAATTGGTTGTATGAAACTAGCATCATGGAGTTTTTGCAATTCAATTTTACTAGTAATGTGATTTATGGATGCATCTTTCTTAGCTTTTGTCTTATTGGTTTTTCCCCTGGATAGACTACTAGATGATGAACCACAACCTCAGGATCAAGACCAGACATGTCAGCATAGGTCCATGCAAAATTTACTTTCCTATCTCTCAGAAATGCATCTAGAAGTTATTGTTCTTCGGTCAAGAGTGATTCTGCATAGAAAGTGATGTGTGGTGTTTCTTCATCTCCTAGATTGACCGGGTTGCACTTTTCTGCCAGTACTATTGATTTTTCCTGATGAATAGCATTAAGGGGAAGATTGAATCCCTCATCCTTTGGTGCCTCAGAGAGGTTTTCACCAATTGATATGTCCTTTGTTTTTACAATTTTTGGGTCAAAAAGTGCCACAGTGTGGTTTTCACTTAAAGACCTAGATGTTACTCTTAGATTTTCTATTTTGCAACTAAGAGATTCGATCGTTTCCCCATAGTATCCATGTGTGTCCAACTCAATATCAAATCCTGCTTTATGATCTCCATACTATAGAGTATCCCTTAGTCCCATGAATTCTAAGAGACCCTCATCAATTTTGAATGTGTCTAAGATCAGTGGTCCTCATTGATCATAGTCTATTAGTTGGGGGTACAAAAAATTTAGTTTAGTGGTTCAGTTACTCAGCTCGAAAGACATGGTAGTGATCATAAAAAGGGAGGAATCCTCAAATAACATGGGTACGTCAGAGAGGGGATCCTCAAAGGGATAACTAATCGATACAAGAGCCATCAAGGAAGTTTTGACTATTTTAACCTTAACACCTTTCCCAAGCATGGCTATCTTCGAAGGGGTACATCCAAGGCCAAGATTCTTTAGGTGCTTCTCAACAATGATAGGTTCTAACAGGACATTGTCATTTTTCCTAAGTTTTTCATTCTTGTTATAGCCCATGCCTAGCATTAACTGTAGCCCTTTGTTATCCTCGTCCATTGGAAGAACAAGTACATGTCTTTCATCTTGATATAATAGGCTTGATATATCTTTTGCATTTACCACTTCCTGGCTTAGGTCTCCCCACCTTTTGAATGTGGAAGGCTCAACTTTAAAGGTCTGAGATGTTGTGTTGATTGGCTGTGGTTTCCCATGAGATCTAGGAGATTGAGGTAACTCTCCTATCACAAAGGAACCCTTTTTCATTTTAGTCTCCTCAGCCATTATCTTGGATTATAGCCTTAGTATCAGGGGTGTCCAAAATTGGAGGTGTCTTTGTCTCAGAAGTGGAGGCTAGGGTGGATGGGTCTATGTAAGGAGATGTGGGCCCCTCATCATTCTTCAGGATTGGGGGGATCTTATAATATTTGGCCTCCAAATTTTTTCAATAATAGAATGGTTTGGGATCATAATGGATTGTGACCTCTTGGTTTTGATAAGGGAATTTTACACATTGATGGAATGTGGATGTGATAGCTTGCATCCCATGGATCCATGGGTGCCCTAGGAGGATATTGTAAGGTAGTTCAAGATCAAGGACTTGGTATGTAGTTTCCATGATTTTTTGCCCTACTTGAATAGGGAGTTGAATGGTGCCTTGAGACACTCATTCTTGATCATCATAAGGCTTGATAGTGATACCTTTACCTTTCTCAATGATATCTTTAGAGAATCCTAGATTGTTTATTAGCTTAAGAGTACAGATATTCAAACCTGCACTTCCATACATCAAGACTTGTTTGACTTTGTTCTTATGGACCAAGACTTCAAGATGGAGTGCATGGTTGTGATATGGTTGGGTTGGGAGATCCTGCTCAAAGAATGTTAGGAGATGTGGTGTAGTGATATGTCTGACCATAGCTTGGAAATGGTCTACATCAAGATTCGTGGGGATGAAGGATGTAGCCAATGCTTTTTCTAGGATTTCCCTATGTGCGAGTGAGATTTTTAGTAAATCCATAATGGAAATTGGGGCAGGGGTCTTTTTCAGTTGATCTAGGACATTATAACCATCAAGGATTGACTTTGAATTGGTGGCAGGTGCTTTGGGTGGTGGTCTTGGAATAGTAATTATGCCGTCACATGTGGTGACTCCACAGTCGGCTCTTGATCCTTTGATATTGACAACTGTGACCCACTCATCTAAGGATGCAACAACATGGTCATAAATATGGTTTACATTATTATACTTTTCCTTGCCATTGTTGTTTCCTTTATTGTGATCGGGCATCAAATTTGTGTATATTTAAAGATCTTGATTTCCTGTGGGTTGCTCAATGGTTATGGTCTTGTTGTCAATGAGAGCTTGGATCAAATTCTTGAGTCTCATGCAACCAATGGTCATATGTCCTATTTTGTGAAAATCATAGAGATGTTTCTCGTTATACCATGGAGATTTAACTTGATCTCTTGATAATTTTCATAAATAGGTATTTTGATGAGATTTTCTTGTACCAGTTGTTGCACATGTGACAGATTTCATTGGTTCCCCAAGTGGTGTGTATTTTCATTTAGGGGGATACTTGTTCCTTGGGGGTGGTCCCCCTTGAGTATTCAGGTTGTTGACTGCTTGATTGTTGAGTTTTTGTGATGATGGTTTGGCTTGGGTGTTGTTTTACGGTTGTTGGTATGATTGTTGTGTATTCTGTCTTTGGGCACTAGTAATAACTTTGGCATTGATGACACCATCATTAGTGACATTTTTGTTCTTTTCCCACATGTGAGGTTTGTCATTGTAGCTTGTTGAGGGTCAATTGTCTTGATACATGGGTGTGCCCCTTGTGCTATAAGGGCTCTTTCAATGTTGAGCACCTTGGGGATCAACTGGTCATATGTTGTTATGCATTGCATTTTCAAATGGAAGGACAAGGTCCCTTCAAGGTTGGAGATGATAGTCCCAATTTGTTGTTCTTCTGGCATAGCCCACTTGCTCCTGTTGGCCTTGGATCACCATCATTGTAAGAAAGAAGCAAATGTCTCCCCCTTTCTTTGTTTTAGGACAGGAAACTCTTCCATGGTCATGTCCATGCCTATGTTAAATGAGTAATTTTGTATGAATAAGTCCACAATTTCTTGGAACTTTTTAATTCCAGGGGGAAGGTGGGAGAACCATTCCATTTCCAGACCAGCCAAACTTTGAGGGATGAGCCACATTAGATAAGAATCGTCATATGCAACTTCCATACAATGTACATGGAATTCCCTAATGTGATCTTCAAGATTGCTAGTCCCACAATATTTGTCAAATTTAGGTATCTCAAATCCTTGTGGGAATGGCACCATTGCAATGCTTCTGTCAAAAAGGATAGGGGCACAAATTCCCTTGTGATTTTGTTGTCTTTCCTAATCGTATGTGCAAGACTTATTGTGAAAGGAGTTTAATTTGTGCAGACAAATCATTTTGTGGATCAGGTGGTGGTATGAATGTGTTTTGGGGTGGTATGGTTGCTTGAGTGATGGGTGGGGTGACTTGCGTACTTGGTGTTGCACTTGTGGGAGGTTGCTGTAGGCTTTGTTGTGCAAGCAATTCTTGTTGGTATACCTATAGTTGTTGTTGGTCTTGCCACAGTTATGCCAACAAAGTTTGTTGCTGGGCTTGTAACTGAGTTGCTTGTTGTTGTGCTTGGTATTGTTTCAAAGCTTGTTTATAAGCATGTTGTTGTAACAAGGCTTGTGCTTGAGCTTTTTGTGCTTGAATTTGGGCTTGTGCCTGAGCTTGAGCTTGTTGTGCAGCTTGTGCAACTTGAGTAGCTTGTGTGGCTTGTGCCACTTGTGCAACTTGTTATTGTTGCAATAAGGCTTGTGCTTGCACTTGGGCAGCCTATTGTGCCTGTTGTGTGGCTTGTTGTGCTTGGGTTTGTTGTGCAACTTGTTGTGTAGCTTCTATGGATTATTGAGCTTGGAATTGTTGAAGTTCCTTTTGATATGCTTGTTGGGATGCTTGTAATGTGACACTGTATTGATTTTCCATGTTTGGATTTAGTGGTGGAGGTGGAGGATTTGGAATGGTGCAAGATGGTGTGATGAGATTTTTTTGAGGTGTTTGAGTGATGACAATGGGTTGTGTGGTGGATGGTATGGTTGATTTTATTGGTCCTTGGGAGACCATGTTTTGAGGTATTTGGGGTGTCGTAGATGGAGTGATGATTGGTTGAGCCGTTTGGATTGGTGCCACCTGGTGTTGCGATATTGGTAGCATGCTCAGAGGATTTGGTATAGTCAATGTGTTGATTTGAATTGTGATTGGTGGATTGATTTGGTTTGATTAGTTTAGGATCAGTATGTTGGGTAAAGCGGGTTGCCCTATAACTTGGATTAGTGTAGATGTTGATGTTGAAAGAGGGAATGATGAGAAGATTGGTGGTGTGTTTCCTTGAAAAATTAATGATGATGCATCAAAATTTCCTCCTTTCCCAAATAAATCTACTTGTCCTTGTGATGTCATCGGGAGCGAGATTTGTGTATCAAGAGAATATGTCGGTGATGCGACGAAGGTGGAAGAATTGTTAGTTTCATGAAAAATGAGTGGAACGTAAGCATGCTTTGGGTCTTGGGGGAAAATATTTGGTAGACCCAAGATGGTGTTTGTGTCCTTGTTTTGGTTATTTACAAGGGGATGTGTTTGAAGAGCATGAAGCAATGAACTCCCCTTGGTAGTCATGGCTTGACTTGGAGCATGAGATGGTGTTGGTTGTATGATGGGTTGGATGATGTTTTGGAAAGAAGGTGTGATTTATATTGGTGGCATACTTCCAAGAGGTTTTTCCACAATAGTGATTACATCAAAATTTGAAGGGAGTTTATCCCCTTCCTTTGCTAATGCTATCATGTATTGTGAAGGTTTAAGTCTCATCATTGTGTTTACAATCTTGTGGTTTTTTGGATTTTGGACTAGCTCCATGATTTCATCTTGAGTCATTCCTAGGACATTGTTGGTAACATCCTCTGCTTGATAATCTCCCTCTTGAAGATCTTGTGGTAGTTGAGGGGGGTTAAATGGAGCATTGATAGATTCCATGGGATTGTATTTAGATGCAATTTGACTTAGATTTCTTGAAGTAGATGTTTCTCTATTTTGTTCCATATTCTTCTTGTGTTGAGATCTAGTTTGGACCATTAAATAAGGATCAACTTTCAAGAATATGGGAGGTAAACCTCTAACTCATTAGGTTGGTCTAAACTTTAGGTACAAAAAAGAAAATCTAGGCTACTTAAGGATCAAATGATGGTGATGAGATAAATAAAAAATGAATGATGTGAATGATTGAACTTTTAATAAACCTTGGAGGAATACTAGACTTTAGGACTTTTGGATTTTTTATTTTGGATTTGGTTTGGATTTGGTTTTGATTTTAGATAATGAACTCATAAACCCCAAGATGTTGGATTTTATCTTGGAATAAACTTGTCCACAAGAATGATAATTTGACTAAGTGTATGAAGAAGGATTCATCCACACACATTTATCCAAACAAGATGATGTTTGATTTTGATTTGAAGGATTACCAAAAGTCTATCATGAATGATTTTTCCAAGGTTTTAAAAAGCTATTTGTGAGATGGGATTTTATTGATGTTTTGGGATGGATGAAAGTGTTGATTTGATCCTAGATGAACCTAGAGAGACTTTTCTTTACAAGACCTAGGTACTGAAGAACATGCTATACTTATGAAACTTTCAACCATACAAAGAGAGATACTTAAAACATTGGAAGAGAGTTGGATTTTGAAAATAAGAGAATGAGTAAAACTTTGGGTTATCCTTTGAAGCACGTTTGTAAAAGTTATAAAGTAATCTATCTCTGACTTGGTAAAGTGTTGACTGACGTTTCTTGAGATCTCTTGGACTAAGACACTAATTGTGACGATTGATAGACTTTGGGTTTGGGATTTTGATCTTGTGAGAAATCATTTGAACAAACACATGTGTGGGGTGCAATTTTATTTTATATTTGCTTAATGGATTCTTTTTACCACATCAACACTTTCTTGCTTAGCTTTTCAAACTAAATGTCTATGTCTCAACTCCTTTTCATTCCACAAGGTCCATTTTTTGAAAATCAAAGAATCAAAGGCACAGTTTTCCTATGTTGACTTTAGAGAGAACAAATTGAGATATGGCCCCAAATATTTAGAAGCCTCTAAGGATAAAATCCCTAGGGACAAGAAGTAATACTTGGACTCTTCAATGATATTTTCTCTTTCCAAAGGGTTTGAAATTTTGATGACTTTGTTGAATTTTTGTTTCAAAATTTTGAGATCCAAGCAATGTATTTAATTGAATCAAAAATTGCACAACCCTAGGATAAAAATGGCCATACTTGTTGAGTCCTCACTTGGATTTCCCCAAACACTAGACAATGCAAACAACTAGAGATTTGGTGACACTGGTTCCCCTCCATGGCACACACTTCTTGGGACCACCAAATCTCAAAATACTTAAAATTCACATATCAAAAGGATTTATTCTATTTCTATAATTGAATAGTACAGATGTGAAGTAGCTTCTGAATGACTGTTCTTGTACCAACAAGTATTTTAGCATTTGGGCTTCTATACAAATTGGTTCTTAGTCAGGGTAATCAGGGACATGACACCTTGTGAGTATCCATCAAGCCACTAAAGGTTTTAATCAATCCTACTATGGGCTCTTGTACTTTTTACAATAGGACCCCATTCAGAAAGAAATTGTAGGACTAAGGCCTACATACCATGAGGACTTGATAGTTTAGTCTTATGAATTTATATACAGGCCCAAGTGAAAAACCAGTTGGAGTCACCTTTGAATTGGTCTTAGGAAGGCCTATCTAAAGGTAACAAAAGTAAGGGAGAACACTTGTAGTTCGACCACCCAATTTGGGTAAAGCACAAGGAGGGAACACACACAATGTCTCTTCTCACACTAGCATGATTTGTTCAATTTTAAAACCCAAACTTGAAATGTGTAGGTAATTTTTTAGACAACCAATGTCACTAGGATGCTTTTGATTCTCAAGATCACGGTCAAGCACAAGAGAAGTGCATATGCATTTGAATGATGCAAGTTGCAAAAAATATTACAAGACAAAGCAAACACAAGTTTATTTTAAATCCTCAAAGCAATGATGAGTTCTTCTTAGAGCACCAAAACAAAGTATGAAGTTGATTGTTCAATTTTAACCAACTTTGACAAATGTTGAGTTGTAGGTTAATTTTAAGCCCAAATTGATCTAGTTGGTCTAGAATAGGAAATAAAATGCAGAAATTTAAGACCTAATTTATTACAAAGAGCATTAAAGAATTCTTTTAAGCCTCCAACTTTATTTTCCTCTGTTTTCTGGAAAGGCAACACTTTAATGCAAAGGTGGCACTCTACAACTATCAATGTGGCATTGAAAAACATAAGTGGCACTATGATAAAAGAAAAAGTTGTGCTCTACAAAAGGTAGAGAGCATGAATGCAACACAATTTTAGAAGTGATGCTCTATAGACAAAAAGTTAATACATAAGATAGAGCATGCAAATGCAATGCTTCAGCAGATGTAGCATGACAGAGATGTATGGATGTGGTGTGATGCGATGAAGGTGTCACTGTAGATCAAAAGCAATGCTCCACGAGATCACAAATGAACAAAGGCGATGTTGGGATCTATCTGGGTCATAATTAAGGATTTGTGTAGGTAGCCTTTCATTCCTATCCACCATAGGAATGTTTCGATACCAACCTATTTTGAATTTGAATGTATACCACTAATGACTGACATTGGAGAAAGTCTTTGAGATAAATCTTGATATAAATATGTATGGTGTTGATGCAAGAGGGTGTATGAAAGAGTAAGTATCAAGATAGATGTGAAGAGTGATGTGAGTGAAGTGAATGTGATGTGAATTTGAGTATAACAGTGAAAACTTCAAGTTAGGGTTTCTGAAGGAAGTGAGCTAAAGGCATCTAAAATATTTCATGTGAGATTGTGAAAGTGCGTGAGCAATTGTGGTGGACTCCTTGTTGCATTAAGAAGTGTTTTCTTCATGTAACACTCTTCTTCTATCTTCTTGTATTCTTTCTATGGTAGTGAGCCTCTTTGGACAATGTGTTCTATTTTAGCAGTGAGCCGCTTTGTACCAATTTTGCTATTACTTATATTGTGAGCTAATCCTCACCGTAGTTTTTCCCTCTATGTCACCAAAAATTGTATACTCTTGAAGAAAGAGGCAATTTTGTGCTTAATTTGGTCCTATTTTAGACACCCTTGCATTAACCATCCTTTAAAACAACATTTATATGCCCCTAAGACTCATTATCTTGGACTTTACGGCCTATTCCACTCACAAATCATACAAATCCTGAAAAACAACATCCAAATCATTCAAATTCTGGAAAACCAACCTCAAAAACCCCTGGTGGGACTAAGTCACCCAGGGTGGCGACTTAGTCCCATTTGGGGGATTTTTCAATTTTGAGCGAAGAAAATCACTGACTTAATAAAAATTTCCAATGGATGTTGGCTTGTGAAGTTAAAATAATGAATAATTAGGTATTGATTCCTATAAATATATGGTTTTAGGCCATTTTTTACAACATTAAGTCATTTTCAACAAGCAAATTTAAGAGACAAGTATTGAATATATTTCACAAGAACATTTATTAGTCTATCTACAATAAAGTTGAAGCTTTATGATAAGTTAGGGTTTTTTCTAGTCTTCAAGCTCATTTTTTGTTCAATATCTCACATTGCAAAGGGTTGATCATGGATAAATCTAGGTTGAGGAGATACAACTAGCCATCAATTCAAGCCTAAGGACTTGTTTTCAAAGTGATTCCATCTTCTATTTTCTCTCTACTTTTAGCCTAAGGAAGGTGTGATATCAAAATGTCTATCCCTTTCTAATCAATTAAAATGCAATGGAGAAACATGAAGAAACACTTCAAGATTAGCCTAAGAAATTTGGCAAATGCAAAGAGAAAGAATGTAAAATGATTGCAAGTAGATATACCTCCCTTTTGCAGCTAAAACTCCTTGGTTGGCCCTTGATTTTTATTTGGTTTGTATGATCCTTTATGGCTCTTGAAATGACTAAATGCAAGATTTAACTATATGCTTGAATGTAGATGCAAATGGCAGAATTTAGTTGGAAAATGACTAAGTGTTAGAAATTCCTTAGAGGATGGGGTATTTATAGAGAAACTTGAATTCTCTAGAGAATTCAATAGTTGGGATTTATCCAACAAGGTCAAGATGAAGGGCTAAGGTGAGTTGAGGACTCACAAGCCCTCACATTTTAACATGTGGAATGTGAAGTGGATAAAGGTAAGATGATGTGTAGGTGAAGTGGAAGGGAGGTACATGATGTGGAGGAAGGACAAGTACCTTCCAAGTACCTTGGGGAGTGAGAATATTTCTTCAAAAAGGAACTTCTTGTCCCCAAGTGAGAGTGAAAATGACATTTCAAGAATTTTGGAATTCCTCAAAAATCTCCATGGGAAAAGAGAAAGTGGTTGGAGAAATAAATGTGAATTAAAAATTCACATTCATAGGAGAATCTCATGGATAATAGAGGGTATCCAAAAAGGTGGGAATTGGTCACATGTGCATGAAGTGACAAGTCAAATATTCTAGAAGCCTTGGAAGGATAAAATGTGAATTAAAAATTCACATGGGGAGGAGAGAGACCTAGGATGAATAAAAGTGAATTAAAAATTCACATAGGAAAGAGGGTCAATGCCAATAAAGGCAAATGGAAGGATTGACCAAAAAGTGGTACTAAAAATGGCTAATGACTCTAATTAAGGTTGTGCAAATACTTGATTAATAGAAGATTAGAGACAAGTGGCAAATGTAGGAGGATGTGACATTAATCTTTGATTAAGAGGATGCACACCCTAATTACGAATTAATTAAATTAATCCAAATTAGAGATGGATTATGGAGGATGTGACAAGGAGAGAGAAAAGAAGAATTTTAAATTAATTTTTAATTCAAAAGATTAAAATGACTAAATTAAATAAATTGGTGTATTTATTTAATTTAGAGAGGAGAAGGGTACCAGATAAAGTGTTTAATTGTTAAATTAAATACTTTAAGAATCTTATGTGGGAAATGTAATAAATTAATATTGACATAATTGATGAATAAAGAGGTAAATTTGATCATATGGGAGTGATCAAATTTGGGTGTCTACAGAAGGTTTGCATGTTATTAAGATTCATTTCTAATGTGATTTAGGGTCTCTTGGAATGAGTCTTGCATCTTTCTAGTTTCATTTTCTTACCTATTAGAATAGGGTTTGCATCTTACTTCAAATTTTCTAGTGTTAGACACACTTAGGGCTAGGGTTTTATGCAGATTTCATTATCTCTTTCAAGGTTTAAATGCCAAATAGGGGTTTGACCAAGGAAAACCCCCATTAGAAAACAAATTATATTCTATTTTGAAAGTATTTTCACAGTTTCAGATCCAAGATTCCGTTAACAAACAGAGTGCAAATTGAGGGCTTTTGTTTCCAATTTTGGATTTGCAGAAAAGACGAAGTGGACTAAGTCACCAACAGTGGTGACTTAGTCCCACTACACTTGTCTATCATAAATTTCTATAGATCTGGATACCCATTTGGCAGAAACAGGCTCCTGAGCAGTTTCCCTGATCTAGGACTAAGTTGCCCAACTTGGCGTAAGTATCCCAGTTGGTCAAAAAATTAGATTTTCTAGAATTTTAGAGACATATACAGTCTTCATTTTTCCCTCCATTAGTTTCCAGGTGCACAATTTCTATTTAGAATCTTTAACTTGTTCTTTATTGCATTTAATTTATCCTTCTACATATCACAGTGTATTTTCAAACTTGCATTTATGAGGTTTTACATCAATAATTCATTTCCTTTATCAGTTTATTGCATTGAGCATTGCATTTAGGCATATTTCATTCATATTTCCATTAGTTTTGAGTGGGAACATTATGCATTTTGGTCCATATCTCTCCTTTTAGGTGAAAAACCCTAGAAGTGTTAGAGAACCTTGGATACCAAAATCAGTGTCCACATTTTGGTGAACCCAACTTTAGCACATTTTACTTCTGATTTCAAGTGCATTCACATCCTAGGAATATCTTGCATCAACATTGCATTAGGTCTTGCATTGTTTTGTATTCTAGGGTTTTCCAATTTGCATTAGTGAAAAGCTCATTTAAGATTGCATTATTGCATCTTAATTCCTGTACCAATAGTGAAATTTTGCATCTACACTTTAGATTTACGTTGTATAGTACAAAAAACATTAAAATCCATCATAAAATTCATAAAAACTTCAAAAATATCCCTATTACGACTAATTCGCCACCTTGTGCAACTTAGTCCCAGTACACATTTTGTATCAATGTTTTCAAAATTAGTTTTTATCTTCTTAAGTTATTGTTTGCTTTAATTACTTTTCTATTTTTGTTCAATTATTTTTTGTTACATTTCAATCATTAGCATTAGCATCATTTTATTTCATGACAATTATGGATAGCATTAGATTTTTACAATTTTCATTTTCAACATTAGTTCCTAGTTCATTTCGATTAGATTCATTAGAAAATACAAACAAAAACATTAAACAATCAAATGAAATAATAAAAACAATGCTTCACTTTAGAAAAACTATATCATCCAAACCTTTTAGTAGTGATGACTTGGATAAGTTAGATGAAGCTCTATAGGGCTTCCTCTCACTAAGTTCATCCACTAAGGCTTGTGATGACAACCCTACACCAACCAATGATAACTTACCTCCCAAAAGTTTTAGTCATGATGAAATTGACATGTTAGATGAAGCTCTTTAGGAATTTATCTCACCAAAGCCATCCACTAAGGTTTGTTGTGAGACACCTAAAACAAAATATGTGAATGCAATTCAACCTCAACTTGTCCTTTACCCACCTTTACATAAACCTCAATCTCTACCTAAACCCGAGTTTACCCTTTACCCACCTACATATGATGTTATTGCTCACACACATTACACTAGAAAAAATTTGTAGCCAGAACAACCCAACTCAACACCCTTACCTTTACCCAATCCCATATTTCCTAGTGCTCCTTGCTTAAATTAACACCTTAGGGAGTATGATCTCGTTGAACAATTTAAAAATACTCCTGCAAAAATATCCCTGTGGGACTTTCTTCAAAATTCACAAAACTATGACTCTATGCTCCAAATAGCATTGCAACAAATAGTGGTTCTTCCTAGTACAAACAAAAATGATGTGGTAGCTCTCATACAAGGAATGAATACAGTTAATGTAGACATTACCTTCAATCAACAAGAGCTCCCTCCATTAGAATTAAGGAAAAAAAATGAGGCCTTTATAATAATTTCTCAATTCAATAGAATAGGCATCAAAAGGACCCTTGTTGACAATGCCTCTTCCCTTAATGTGTACAATGTGAAGCTCCTAGATAGATTATGTGTGCATAAATCATAAATCAAACCTGATTATAGTCAGAGTGGCTACTTTGCAAACTCCTATTCATGTCATGCCCTATGATATTTCATACAATCTTCTTTTGGGAAGACTTTGGATTCATGAGATGCGTGTGGTGCCTTTGACCCTTCATCGAATAATGAAATATGTCTATAACAACAAAGTTTATCAAGTTGGAATAGACCTCGAGCCTAAAAGTTGCTTACAAATTGAAAAAGGAACAAGTCCTCTAAACACATTAATTCCAACATCTCACATAGAAACCCTTGAGACCAACAAACAATAAGAAACTGTGTCTAAATTGCTAGGTGATGATTGGGGTACATTAGAATTCACACCTTCATTTATGGGAAATATATAATCAGATGAAAAGAGGATGAAAAACAAGAACAACCCATGGTTATGTCAACTCAGAATTCAAAAGAATCTTCCCAAGCATCTACGTCATCTACTTTGGAAGAAAATACAACGTACACATAATTTTTTGATGAGATAGATTATCAACATCTGCCTAACCCAAAGGAAATGGAAAGACTTTATGGGAAAATCTATGAGCTTGTGAAACAATTAGGATACAACGGTAAAGGATGTGGAAAGAATGAACAAGGCATTCGTGTAATTATAGAACTTAATACACAAGAGATAAAGGCTAGTTTGGGATATTCTTTTTCTAAGACAACAAAAGCAACTCAATGACCATTGCTCAACATCAATACCATCACATGTAAACCATGAATCAATCTCACACTAAAGCATCTTGAATTCCTTGATATGGATCTACCACCATCATGGGAATACTTTGAAAATGATGAAGCTTTGAAACAAATGTTAGGCACTTTTGATAGAACATCTTCCTCCAAGAGAAAAGTTACCTATGTTATGATCAATTCAAAGCAAACATATATCAATGAGAAAGAAACAAGCATGGAACCATATGATCCAAAATTTCCTAAGTCAAATACACTCCCCTTATTAGGACTAGACCTCTTATGAGTCTTTTCCTCTCTTCTCTCTCATTATTCTGATTCATTTAGTTTATAGTTGTCTTATTATTTATGTTATTTTTAGCATTATGTTAGTTTAGTAAAACATATAGTCTTTAGATTCCGAATAGATAGTAGGCTTTGTGTGTTTCTTGAGCACATTTTATTCTTGGACTGTACGAGACCACAACAAGCAATGGGGACATCTGTGCAATGCATTTTTGTCCTTGGCTGAGATCTAGTTAGCTTGCTCTTGAGACCTTTGAAGTTTGTTCTTTCGGTCCTTGAAGTATTTTTTCTAAAATGTATCCCAAAACATAAATTATAGTAAAAACTCCTTGTCTTTCTGCCTTTGTCACCTGAGCTTTTTCTTGAGGTAGTTGAGGACCATTTACTCCCTATAGACTCTTGTTTGTCCTATAGACTCGGAGTAAGAAATATCCTCCTCTACAACTGTCATCTGATGTGGCACTCCATGTGAACCCCATAAGATATGGTGCCCCACTGTCAGACCCTATCCCTAATAGTGGTTTGATGAAACTACATCCTCTCACATGGTCATCATGATTTTTGGGAATATTTTCATATATATTTGAAACATAAAAATGTGGGGTGACTCTAAGATTAGTGTTCATAACTTAGGGCTAGTTCCATATTTTTATAGATTTCAATTGGGATATAGATCAACAAGGTGAATTATTTGACTACCAACCTTAATGGTGAGTCAACCAAACTTGGATATATATCTTAAGGGGGGTTGAAATGAATTAGAAATATTTTAGAATGATTAAACTAATGATCTCAAATTCCCTAATATTAAAATACAAGATCTCAAAGACTGACAGTCGAAAACAACAGCTTACCAGTGGATATGGGAAGTGCAGAGGATGAAAACTATGGTCATAAAATTTGGTTTTATGGTACCTACAAGGACTCATTCACCCTTGGGAAAATGGGTCTTTGTACAGGTGTTTGGATTAATTTTATGGGTCCTCTGGTACAAGATCTGAGCTTCCCTTTTCCCCAAGTCCCACTAGTGGAAAGTCAAAAATAAATTCTACAACCTAGTTTTGGTGACTTGACAACAATGATGAAAAAAATGTAACAATGCAAAATAGATTCTTTGAGATCTCTTCAATCCTTATTCAACCTGTAACTTGCACATACACAATGAGGGAATTTTTTTTTATTTTGTGTGAATGGGGGTTTGCCTTAGTCAAACCTCATTTTTGGTAATTAAACCTTGATAGAAAATAATGACAAGTGGAGAAGGAAATGATGAATTGAGCACTTTATTTCTTTAACTCACCAAATATTCAATGGCTTCCCTTAGAGGACTGAATTCAAACACATCCCTCCAAGGAACTTGATATTTGTTTTCTTGATTAGACACTTGAAAATGCTCGAATGCTTCTAGGATCAACAATGCATGTTAGCCAACACAAGATGACATGAACACACATAAGCTTGAACATGATGATAGGATCTTTAATGCTACAACAAATGATTGATAAATCTGCTCTTGAATGCTCTTGAAAATAACGTTTTCTTCTCCAAAAGTTGCTCATTAAGTATTCTCAATTGTTAGATTTGAATTATTAAAAAGAATATGTATCTATAGGTGTTTATCTAATTTCTCAAAAATTAGATTCCAAAAGCTGACAATTGCATATTGAATTTGAATTATTAAAATATTTCCAAAAATATATTAAAAATTGGGTCCTAGGACTTAAATGGGACCCATTCACCCTTGGGAAAATGGGTCCTAGCCCATAATTCCAAGATACATGCTCCAGTGTGATTTAATTATTAATTGCATCAATTAAATGTTGGTTCTCTTTTCGAAAAAAGGGAAAAATAAGGCTCTCAAATGTATAATTTGGCAAATTAGAAGCTTAATTAAGTCCAATTAATTAAGGGACCCAAACATAGTGTGAAATTGTAAAGGTATACGATTTCCTACACTACAATATCAAATGTGAATTAATGTCTTGATAATTTATTATTAATGTCAAAGGAGGAAGCTTAATATGTAGAAGATAATTACTAAAAGAAATATTCTTGAGTGTATTGAGCTAGACTATCTAACCTCATTCACCTTAGCACCGAAGTCTAGGGAAAATTCAACCCAATTTTAATTAAAGAAAAAGAAGGGATGCCTCCCTTTGAAAAGGATCTATCCTTTAGGAGAGATTACCTCTCTTCATGAAGAGGCATAAAGGGGATATAAAACAATAGAGGAGAATTTGGAGTTGAGTGTGTGGAATAAACATTTTTTTCATTCAAACACATGCATATCTTTATGAAGGAGAGAAAAATAAATGTTTCATCATTTAAAGAATATTTTGTGAAGGAGATTTAAAATATTTTCATTCATTTAAAGAAGCAATATTCAAGAAGGTAATTTTTTTTGAGGTTGGTGCCTCCTAAAAGAAGATATTGGTGTCTCTTGCTAAGTTGGTGCTTAGTAGTGTTGCAAGGTGTGTGCCCTTGGTCTCCTTGTGTTGTGCAATGTAGCACTTGGGTTTGTGACATGGATTAACCACCTCCAATGGATTCATTAAATCTGTCGGTTGTATTAGGCATTAACATCGATCCTTTGGTTCAATGGCAATCATATTTACAATGCTTGAGCTGGGGGGATTGTTGCAAGGTCTATGCCCATGGTATCCTTGTGTAGCACAAAACTTGGGTTTGTGACATGGCTTAACTGCCTCCTGTGGATTCATTAACTTTGGAAGTTGTATCGAGCATTAAAAAGTTGATCTTTTGGTGCTACGATAACCATCTTTGGAAAAAGTAGTGGCAATTGGAATCTCTAGTGGGTTGGTGCCTACAAGTTTTTGTAAGAGATTTTTATTTTGTGGCTGAATTTGGATAGTATATCCAAGCACTCCTTGTATTTTTTCCTCGAAAGGGTTTCTAAATTATTCTTGTGTTCTTAATTGTTGAATATTACATGATTTATTTTATTATGTTTGTTAAATTTTAAATAAGCAAAATATTAACTTATACTAATTCATCCCTAATCTCTTACTATAAGTGTGTGCCCATAAGTGATTAGGTCATCATTCAATAACGTATAATTCATTTGCATGTGTATTTATTCTTTGTGTATTAAAATTATATGTTATGAGTTTCATTGCATTTTGTCAGAAAATATCTAGTGCATAAGTGCGCATTGTGACATGTGGTGTCACAATTATGTTGCAAACATATTGTTTTCCCATTCATTTATTGTTAATTAGTTAGGTGAAATCTTGAGGCATTATGTTATTTTCTCCAAGATCTCAAAATTTCCTACAAATTATGTCCAAGGTTAGAGCCATTTCCATAGTGGATTAGACTCTTATGCGATTGCACTCCCAAAAAGAGGTTATTACCCACCAAGAATTGTCAACCTAATCTCTTGGTATCAAAAAAATTCTTTTGGAAATCATGTGTTATCTATAGATAGATGAATCACCTAGGTGGGTGCACAAAGATGAGAGGCCAAAAAGTTGCCACTTCACTTTTCCATCTTGAAATAGAAAAAACATGAGTGTGTTATAGTAAAATGCACTTGTGTTATGGGTTGGTAGTGATCGAGCCTAGGCTTGGTCATTACCAAGCCAAAACACGAGTGTGTTATGATGTGAATGTGTTATGGTTTTAATTTCAAAAAAATTGCATTTTTTGAATTCAAAAAAGCATTGCCAAAATGTGAGCATGTTATAACGCACTCATATTTTGTGAATGCATTGACCAAACACATGTGTGTTATAACATGCTCGTGTTTTGGTCTAGATTAAAAAAAATCTTCTTTTTTTTTTTCTTTTTCTTTTTGTTACCTTTTAGGGAAACTATATACGTGAAATAAACATTTAAGTTAACATTTACATATGGACATTTACCTTCTTATACTTTAAGTTGTATTTCATGTATATAGTTTCAGGATGTTTGAGAGTGGTTTTAGATCCCTGTTGTGCATGTCTTGCACAACCACCCCGTCAAAGGAAGGGACCCCCTCTTTTCACTCATGACGAGTTGCTTGCACCTCATCTCATTTTACGCACCCCTGTTTCCAAGCCCAAGTTGGTCATGAGCCCTAAAACGATCAATTTCATATTGGCCAAAATCATCTAGCTAGGTTTCACTGAGTCATTTTCTTAAATGGACTAGCTCCTGTGAGCTTTCCTTTACATTTTGCTTAGCATCTACTGACCCTTATGGGCCTATGTTCATGGGTTTCCTCCTGTCATGTGTCGTTCCACTCTGTTGTTCACTTGCACCTGAGTCCCGACGTCTTCTTAACATGCATACCTCACACCTATTTTTGTTGATGCATCCTTCATGCTCTGCAAACCCTTGGTTGTGGGTCACCCTATGCGGAGTTTCCATCCCTATTCTGCTGCTTCAGCGGTGACTGATCCTTAACTGCCGCTTGCATGACGGGCTCCACATTTGGCCCTGCCATCCCTATCATTATCATTGCAAACCGACCCCATTGCTTCAAATTGCTTAGGTCTAAAACGACCATGGGACTTTCACAACTTTCCTTTGTTCGAGTGTCATTCTCTAAATGACTTAGCTCTCACATCACCTCATGGCTCACCAGCACCTTCAACCTCTTGCAGGATCCATTGGAGTGTTCATCATCCAACACCTTGATGCCACAACATAGAATTTCATTCACAACACACCCACATGTCCTACCCGCATATGTTGATTTGATCACTTCCGAGTGATATTCTTGATAGCACCCTCAAGTTGGCCTATCTAAAGCATAGTGAAATCCAAAGTTAACAATGGTTATTGGGAAGGTTGGCACTGAGGACTTACATTTTGTGAATGATATTATTTAAACTACCTCCGGCGCTGGTCATTCATGTGGGGCCCACATTGCAGGTCTCTCCCTACCTTTCATTATTTTGCGGTAGCATTCCTCAAATGTCGTCTTTACTTTCTTCACTCGATGTTGGTTCTCCACATGGGACCCAAAGCATACATGGCCATTCAAATGATAACTCTCTTTACGGTGGGATCCGCGCCTCTTGTGGTAGCTTTTACACACGATGGACATCATAATTGTGGAACTCACAAAGCAAGGTTCCTTCCACATCACGTTATTTTCCTCACGAAACTTACCTACTAGCTTCCCATCATCCAGAGCCCGCAACTTGTCTCACTAGCGGAGGTCACTATCACAGGATCTACCATACAGACATCCACTCAACCCATGCCAATGACTTCACAACATTCTCCCATCGGATTCCTACAACACTTCACTTTTGGCCTTCACCTCTATGGTTCCCACATCCCATAGTGCCACTATCATTTCTTTCAATATTGTCTTCTGGCAGCTTACACTAGCAACATCTCTACCATTTCCCTCCATGGCGGCCAATGGGTGTGCATTGCCCGCATCAGTAGTTTTGATTAGGTCCCTCCAAGAATGCAGATGACAAATGTAGAAACTAGGGGACTAATCCAGTAAAGAGTGGGACACTGTGCGAGTTGGGAGGAGAAATAAACTTCTAATGGCATATTTAAATCCGGCCTCATCAAAAGTAATAACAAGGTGGTCTTTGGGTGCCATAAGTGGATGATGATAATAAACAAAAATCAGGAGTCACGTCGATACCATGAATAGAGATAGTTATCAAGACTACTAAAAACAATCTAAGGATGGTGGGGGAAAAAATCAATCAACAAAGGATGAAGGGGCGTTTCGTGGGACTTTTCATGTGGGGCAATGTTGGTGTTTCATAGTTTTCAAACGACATTGTCAATATAGCCGACTACATTAACACCCCCAACAACCAATTCCACTAAAGAGCCCACATCTCCTGTGGCCATCCCTGACAGTGCTCTTATGATGGTGATTCTTGGAAAGTCCCCACCTTCATCTTGGTGGACTAGTTTTGTGTAGGGCCTATGGACTGTCTAGCTAGTGGTCATCTGCCTTGCTCATGCGCCACTACCTCCTACGGTTCTTGCAATTTCTTTAGATCCCCGAATTGAACAAGAGAGGGCCTGATATGATTTGTAGATAAATAGACATTTATGAAGGGAAGGATTTAATAACGAATGAGGATCTAAAAGGAATTCATGTGTAATGAAAGAATGAGATGACTTCCTTATCAAACGAGCAAGCAAAAATGATCCATGAAAACATTGTCCCACAATCCTTACTTGTACTAATAAGATATGTAGGCCAAATGTGGTCTATGGGAAAAAGAAGTAAACATTAGACCATAGCATGCTCGGCTATTCAAAATGCGAGAGATGAGGTAGGGAAAAAGTTTTGAGTTGGGCGAGGAAAGTTCACATTTGGTGGAGCTTTTTTCGTCCATTGCCACTCTTCTCAAGAGCACCGAGTACTTTGCCAACCACCAAATGACATTTTTCAATGCGAGTCCCAATTGTGGGTTTTCCATGGTTGACAACTGTTTCTGAGTGGCTTTCTTATGATCGCAGCCTGCACCCACCCATCTACCGGCCTTCTTTCGTGAGGTCCCACCGCCGCCTTGGACGTCCTCTTAGTGGGCATGCCATAGTGGCTTCTTATTGAATGCTACCCACATCCTTTCTCGAGTGAATGGTGTTGGCTTGCCATATGCCCTGCGTATTGTTCTTACAAGCTCCAGATCTGCCTCTAGAACCGAAAGCACAAAGATGATCGACTCATGGGGTGAGATCCAATATCTCTTAATGTCGGTTAAAGTCTAGGAATAATGTAGAAGCTAAGAGTCTAGATAAAGTACTACTATGAGGATGATTTGCAGAAGTAATATACACAACAAAGTGCCTTATCAACAACGAGCGAAAAAGTCATAGTGGAATACCCATCAAAATTTGTTGAAGGACTTACCCAATGGGTGGCACAAAGGTAAGGCCGATATCACCTATGATCCTGAGAGTGGCATTTTGAAATGCGTACTATAGGGAGGTTTTCTCAAGGAAATATGAGGGGCATTTGAGGAAGATCGAAAGGGGCATGGGCTCCTACCTGACGATTTCTTTCTACATATTGAATGATTTTTAAATAATGACTCTCTATGGTTTGAAGGTTGTGGTCGTGGTTTGTGGAGCTTTATGGCATAGTGCAGGAAGGATTGGAGTGAGTGAAATGCTACATATGGTGTCAAATTATAAGGTTCACTCCCCATAAAGAGTAGTTGATTTGCATCAAGAAAGAGTTCTCATCATCAACGCCAATGGTCTCCTGTGCATCTTCTCTGTGTAGTATGTCATTTTGGGCATGTTGGTGGTAATTGAATGACAGATCAGATGAAGGTTGTTCAGGCCCCAGCGGGACAACCCGAGCATGAAAGGACCAATTTAGATCATTCATAAATGGGGGAAATCAAGAAGATCAGGCGCATCATTAAAGTGTTATTGAGTAATGAAGAAATTGGGCTGAGCTTTGGCCTAGGAGGAGATCTTCTTCTTTAATTTGAAAATGAGGTCCATAGAGCAAGGGATGGGATGTATTCGATTATTACTTTAAATGGTGAAAATCCCCCATCATGAACTATGTGGGGATGACGTTGTGGAGATCACCTATCTCTTCACTATTGTCTCAATGAATCTTCTATGGCATCCTTCTGTGTATATCGCCCCGCATGTCCCAGTCCATAGCCTCTTCATACATGGGTCCCGCATCTTCGAGGGACATTTGACTCCATTTTGGTCAGAACCACATTCTTGTGCTATCTTCCTGCCTCTTTCTGCCTGCACCTTCATCCTATGGATGACGCTCATGATCAGTGTTCCTGCAAGCAACAATGGAGCATATGGAAAATGAATTCTATCACTCGATGTGGAATGCTGGTCAGGGAGACTATTTAAAAATGGTTTGGAATTAAAAAGGAAAACTGTTGTTCCATCGAAATAGAGTCTTCAGCTTAAGGGGAAATTACTTTATTCTATTAATACGTGTGCAATGAATTATAGGAACCAAGTGAAATTAAAAGGGGAGTGATTTTAGACCTAAGATGTTGTGGCTCCTAGTGTGGCCCTATTATCTAGATGTGACTAAGCCATCTAATTTCCCTTCTCAAGTATTTTTATTGCTTATTTTCGGATACTTTAAGGGTAAAGGGGGATAAGGCTATTTAAATCATAACCAAGCAACTATTTGGAATAAGTGTTATATGGTAACACAAACACCAAATGATCACCCACAAAAGCTTATATCATTATGATCTTAATTCAATCTACTATTTTGTGCAGGCATTTGTTTACAAATGAAGATCATCCAAAGAGCTTATCACAGAGGGAGATCGCTCGCGATACGTTCACCTTTGGCATTGCACATCTAAAGGTGTGTCCATGGAACCACAAATGTGACCTAAAAAAGAAAAGGAAGGTGAGACCTCAATGAATACAATCCAAGTGAGGAACTTGCATGATGCCTACCAAGCCTATGAAGGAGATGTAATAGTTAGAAAACCACCTATGGGGCCAAATCAAGGAAGGGATCCCAACTCGTGAATGATGCATGCAATAGATTACTCAAGGGTAGTGTTACAAAATAAAATAGTGATAAAATCATCAAGGATGGCTGATAGACAGATGATAGTGTGCCAAGAGGAGACAATACCAAGAACACAAATGGTTGTTTGCCAAAACCAGAGGCAAGGAGGGACTATTCTATCCCTTATCAAATGATCATGATCTGTCAAGGGGTTGTCCTACAAGATTAGGAGACATCTAATCCATCCCACAATGATGCAAATATACAAACAAGGTGTACTTGATTGATTAAAGGATGTTGTGAGAACATCAAATAGGAAGGCAACCTTCAAGTAGTTTCTGCTATAGTAAAAGGGAAATCAGCAAGAGGACAAAATCCTACAACACCTCAGCACTACAAGACAAAATAGGGAAAGGAAAAATGATGTATTTTAAATTACTCTATAATGGGGGGTAGGTGAAACCCTAATGTAATTTAATCCGAGCCACTCATTGCAATTCAATCATAGCCACTCATTTGGGCTTTGGAAAACTATAAATAGGGGTCTACCCTTCATTTGTAAATGGTTGGAGAACTGGTGTAAGGGAATTCTACAACAATAGAAAGCAACATTGCATGATTTATGGGTGTTTCTTTTGATTTTTTTCATTATGCATGCATGGTTCTTCTTCCAAGTTAGATTTAGTTGTTAGTTTCTTGAGTGGAAGTGATGATGGTGTTTGCTGTTACAGTATTTGATGAATTTCTAGCTCATGTTTTTTGTGGTTTATTGATGATGAATCACTTTGTAAAGCTAGTTTGAGCTTCCTTACTTCATTGTTGCAACTTAGTTCGATTGCATGTTCATGATGTGTGTGTGCAATCTGAAAATCTACAATCCTTAGAAGATTGCACTAGTTTTGTGTAGTTGTAGGCTTATCTCGGTCAAGCAAAACCTAGTTTAGGAAGTTTTTCTACTGTAGCAACCTACATGATCACTGTTCATTCATAGTTTCAGACCTAGGAATTCCCTCTCTTCCCTGCCCTTTTTTCCTTTCCTTTTTTTAGTAGTGACCTAAGTTAAGGTTCATTACACATTGTAAAGCCAAATATGAAGCTGAAATAGGAGTTCTAGATTGTTGTTTCAACTTGCAGCAACTGAACAACAATTTCTACACTTTAAGAACTCCATTTGCAAACTAAAATTTTCACGCTTTGTAACTCATCCATAAGACTGCCTTGTGATTCCAAAAAATCACATGAAACAATTGAGATACTCCAAGCACTGTCAAGACCTAACATTAGAGACCTTGGGATAGTGTTCTGCAATTTGATTGTGGAAGATTGTCTTTCAAGAGAGGTGATGCACCTACACATTACCTATGTTGAGAGGTGCATGAAAAACACATCAACAAAACTGGCACTAGAAGGAGGGCTGACATGTTGAGGCTACAAGGTTGAAAGTTGGAAGTTGAAAGAAAATTCAAGTGGAAATATGAGATAAGGAGATCTCACTATTCACTAAAAATTTGAAATCAGAAAATCATCGAAGTTAAACGAAGTTGAGCTAAGATGCAACAACATGTGCAAGTCAACATCACTTAGCTACATGCAGATTTAAATAGAAAATTGACGAGAACACTGCAACAGTTTACATTGGTAGACAAGTGTAGGATCCATGACACTCATAGACACAACGAGATGGGATGTTCAACATTCTTGGGCAGAGTTGAAAGAGTCTTGCAAGGAGAAATTCCCTTTTGGGAAATATACCAACCCTTGGCTCCACTAGATCTAGAAGAGGAGCTCGCTAACATTGAAGCCAAGGAATTAAAGGAGTTGATCCAAGAAAAATTGAGCAATAGGGATGGATTAATATTGGAGGAGGTACTGATGTCAAGTTGGTGCAGATTTCACAATGCACCTCACTTAGAATTCACTTGTGCTTCATGCGCAAACATCATCACCCAAGTCAAAGGAAATTTGAATAAGTGGAGTAGCCAACTCTCAATGAAGGGGAGTCATCCCATTCAATGCAAGAGATCTATCAACATCTAGAGGACAACACAATGAGGATGAACCAAGAAGCTCCGCATAAGCATATGCTAGGACAACAAACACTGAAGTTGAAATTCAAGTAGAAGAGGCTATTGCCCTTTGGGAAACAAGAGGATTGGATGAAAGTTCAACTAGGGAGGAAGCAAAAGGCCCTTCCTCCATCGAAAAGGGGTATCCATCCACTCAGGAAGAAGAAACATTGACAGTTGACAATGAATCAACAAAATTTGTAATAGTGCATGCTGAGGCAACCCATGAAGATGCTGAAAATCAGGACGAAGAGGCTGAAAGCCTTGGAACAACGGAAAATGATGACAAAGGAATAAGTGAAACCAGATTAGAGGACCTCTCCTTCATGAATGATAGTGACCAAGCATCCAAAAATGAAGATTTGGAGAAATGGGAACAATCATATGCCACTACTGTCCACTATCCAACTTCCTTCTCAAGCGATGATGAGGACCCAATAATGGAAAGATACAACCAAATCATCTCCAAATTAGTAAGGGATTGGTCTAAGCTAAGATGCCAAGTGAATTTGGAGGTACTACTGCTACCAAATTGGTGCAGAATCCATGACTTACCCCATTCAGAGTTCATGTGTGCACTATGCCAAGGGGTGATTGAACAAGTTAAAGAACAAGTGGGTCAACCTAATGCATCACTTCTTGCAGTTTCTTCAAAAAACAAAGTAGAGGACCAAGATTCAGAACCAAGTGATAATTTAGCTGAAGGTGGCCCTCGTGAGGAGGCTGGGACAACAACAAAAGAAGGGCAACGACAACATTCTGAACCTCCAAATGATGAAGCAGAACACATGGGAATATTGTCCCTTGACTATCAAGAGCCACTCCCTTGTGAAGAGAATTCATATGCAATGAGTGACAAGCTTTATGGAGAATCCTTAGAGGTAAATAATGCATGGGATTCTAGTCCCCTTGGGGAGGTGCCATCCATTGATGATTTCTTTCTGTTAGGAGTTGTATTACAAATATATACCAACACGAAGGAAGAGTACATCCCAGACGTTAGCAGTGATGAAGACATGCTACCTGAGCCTCCCGTGGGTGAAACATTGGAACCTCCAAAATACGAGAGGTGTTACTTCTCCATTTATAGTGATAGTGACCAAGAAGAAATAATTGAACGTCTTCATGAGATACATGAAATGAAAAGAGAAGAGGATAAAGGTGGGGGTGCTTTGATAGCTACCAACAGAGATGAAGTACTTGGCCAACTACAAGATGCAACTTGGAGTCCTTCTGTCCTGGTCATTGTTGATCTATCTTCACATTTAGAGGGCTATAATAGGACATATTCATGCATGTCATCATCCCATGAAATTGAACATCATAGAAATAAGGTCAACACCCAGAGAAGGAGATGGGACAACATGTTGCCCCTTGAAGACAACAATCAAGAAGAGGTCTGGAATACAAAAAATCAACAAGATGAAGTCTACCTCCTTGAAGAATAGCCAACGGGGTCTATGGATCCCACACATGGCTTGGATGAGTTGTTTGTTACCATGTCCTCCTAGCCCTACTCAAGCCCAAGATCATAAATGCTACACCCTCCATTGCACCCACCCAAGGCTGCTAATGCAATGATCGACGATGCGGTGCTCGCTCTCGACTTTCAAGCACTGCCACCTCTGTGTGACAACATCCAGGTTCTATCATTCCTTACTACTGTGAATATTTATAATTGCACTTATTATTTTAATTATGGGAATGAGGGAAGAAAAACGTGTTTATGGATCAACCATGGGCTTAACGAATCACCTATATTGTTGATTTTTCATGATGATGTGATTGAATTTGAATGCTACTATGTTGAACTTCACTTTTTTGAATATAAAGATGAATCTACATGGTTAAGAACTGTAACGGTTTCCATTTTTATTTTGCATGCATTATGAAATCTTGCAGGCATGAATGATGGGATTCCTGGCCTGAACATAGTTCTTTGTAAATATCTTTGTACATAGTTCATTTTGAGTAGTGTAGGTTTCCTGTACGTAGTCTCGCTTTCCTAGTTTTGTTAGGTTAGTTGGTTTGCTGTAGCTTAGTTTGCTTTAGTTTAGTTTCCCTTTCTGCTTTCTTGCTTTGGTTAGTTTGGTTGTTCACTTTTCATTCGCTTTGCTTTCATTTTTGTTGCTGCTTTGTTGTTGCTTTGCTCAGGGTTCCTCTGCTTTCAACTAGGCACATCTGTGCACACAAGGATCATTTTAAGTACCTATGTCCATTCTATGTATTTCTTTGTTAAAATCTAATCAAGTTTTCAGAGTGGATGGCGAGGGTCTTCTATTAGTGTCAAGTGATTCAGGTGTTTGATTCAAAGAAGATGAGGTGTTGGTTGGACTGATTCTGATGTATTCAGAAATCTTATATCTATCACACATTTTAAGAATCTGATGGTTGCCATATGTCCTTTGTGAAGTCTAGTTAAGTGAAAAATCTAAAAAATTTCTTTAGCGCCACTGTGATTCTCAGCCCTGAGTGCGAGCTTTACTGCTTGTAGGTTGAAATAAAAGAATTGAAAAGAGAAAATCCAAAGAAAAGAAACAAAAGAAAGAAAATCAAGATATTGAAAATCAAAAGGAAAATAAATTCAACTTTTTAGGGGGATCCAAGCAACTTTATCAGGGCTATGGACGCTTGGCCGATAGTAGAGCAATGTTTGAGAGAATCACAGTGACAACCTTATTGGGGCTATGGACACCTGACTGTAGCGAGGCAATGTCCCGAATGTTTTTAGAGTTAGAATAAACTATGTAGCTTAACTTGATGAAGCTTTGGTCTCTGTAGCAACTGAAGGATGGGAATTAACGCATATGCACACACTTGGATTTTCAACTTGTTGAAGGTTGGGTTGACTAGTGGTTTTGATCCTTTGGGTGAGCATCTAGTTTGTTTTCCCTAGCGTGAAGATTAGAACTAGAGATTCTGGGTTCATGATTCTAGTTTTTCATCGAAATGCTCTAGAGCATTTCCCTAGTGAGTTGCCATTTGTTGTGCATGTCTTACACAATTACCCCGCTGAAGGTAGGGACCCCCTCTCTTTGTTCATGATGAGTCATTTGCACCTCATCTCATTTTGTGCACCCTTATTTGCAAGCCCAAGTTGGTCATGAGCCATAAAATGATCAATTTCATATTGGCCAAAATCACCTAGCCAAGTTTCACTAAGTCATTTGCTTTCACAGGCTAGCTCCTGCGAGCTTCCCTTTGCATTTCACTTGATGTCTGCTAACCATTGCGGACCTATGTTTGTGAGTTTCCTCCTACTGTGCATCCTTCCACTTCGCTGTTCACCTGCACCTGAGTCCCGATGTCTTCCCAACATGTAGACCCCGCACTTGTTTTCGTCACTACATCCTTCATGCTTTATAGACCCAGGGTTGTGGGTTGCCCCATGTGGGTTTCTGTCCCTATTCTGTCACTTCAGTAGTGACCAATCCTTAACCGTCACCCGCATGACGGGCTTCACATTTTTCCCTGCCATCCTTGTCATTACCGTTGCTAGCCAACTCCATTGCTTCAAATTGCTTAGGTCTAAAATGGCCATCAGAATTTGCATGACTTGCCTTCACCTGAGCATCGTTCTCTAAGTGAGTTAGCTCTCACGTGACCTCATGGCTCACCAACACTCTCATCCTCTTGCGGGCTCCATTGTAGCGTCTGTCATCCAACACCCTGATGTCACAAAATGGAATTTCATTCACGATGCACCAACACATCCTGCCTACATATGCTGACTTGATCACTTCTGAGTGGTATTCTTGATAACACCCTCAAGTTGCCCCATCTAAAGCATAGTGGAATCCGAAGTTAACAATGGTTACTGGGAAGGTTGGCACCGAGGCCTTACATTTTATGAATGATATTATTTAAACTTCCTTTGGCACCCATCATTCATGCAGGGCCCACATTGTGGGTTTCTCCCTGCCTTTTGTTATTTTATGGAAGCATTCCTCAAACTTCGTCACACCCTTCTTCACCCGATGACAGTTCTCCATGTGGGAGAAGCCTAAATGGCCGTTCGAACGATAACTCTCTTTACTGTGGGATCTGCGCCTCTTGCGACCACTTTTAAATGTGATGGACATCACAATTGCAGAACTAACAAAGTGGGGTTCCTTTTGCCTCATGCCATTTTCCTCACGAAATTTCCCTACCAACTTCCCATCATCTAGAGCTCGCAGCTTGTCTCGCCGGCAGAGGTCACAATCATGGGATCCGCCATGCAGAGGTCCACTGAACCCATGCTAATGACTTCATAATGTTCTCCTATCAGATTCCTACAACCCTTCTCTTGCCACCTTCACCTCTGTGGTCTCCACCTCCCGTAGTGCCGCTGTCATTTCTTTCAATATTATCTCCTAGCGGCTTACACTAGCGGCATATCTGCCATTTCCCTCCACAACAGACAATGGGTGTGCATTACCTGCATCGGTAGTTTTGATTAGGTGCCTCAAAGAATGTAGATGAAAAATGTAGAAACCAAGGGACCGATCCAGTAAAGAGTGGGGCACTGTGCAAGTTGGGAGGAGCAATAAACTTCTAATGGCATATTTAAAGTTGACTTGGTTAAAATAAATAACAAGGTGGTCTCTGGGTGCCATAAGGAGTCAAGTCAATACCATAAACAAAGATAGTTATCAAGACCACTAAAAACAATCTGAGGATGGTGGGGGGAGAACTCAATCAATGAAGGATGAAGGGGCGTTTCATGGGACTTTTCACGTGGGGCGTTGTAGGTGTTTTACCGTTTTCAAATGACATCGTCAATATAGTCACTTGCATTAACCCCCCTGACAACCAATTCCACTACGAAGCCTGCATCTCCTACGGCTGTTCCTAACAATGCTCTTATGATGGCGATTCTTGGACAATCCCCGCCTTAATCTTGGTGGAATAGTTTTGTGCAGGGCCCACAAACTGTCTAGCTGGTGGTCATCTGCCTCACTCATGCGCTGTTGTCCTCCCGTGGTTCCTAGAATTTCTTCAACTCTTTGAATCAAAAAAGAGAAGGCCTGATACAATTTGCAAATAAATAAACATTTATGAAGGGAAGGATTTAATAATGAATGAGGATCTAAAAGGCATTCATACCTAATGAAAGAATGACTAGGATTCCTTATTAAATGAGTAAGTGACAATGGTCTGTGAGAACATTGCCCCACAATCCTTGTACTAATAAGATATGTAAGCCGGAGGTGGTCTATGGGAAAATAAGTAAATATAAGATCATAGCATGCTCGACTATTCAAAATGTGAGAGATGAGGTAGGGAACAAGTTTTGAGTTGGGCGAGGAAAGTTCAAATTTGGCAGAGCTTCATCCACCCACCGCCACTCTTCTCAAGAGCACTGTGTCCTTCACCATCCACCAAATGACATTTTCCAATGCAAGTCCCAATTGTGGGCTCACCGTGGTTGACAACCATTGCCGAGTGACTTTCTTATAACCACAGCCTACACCCACCTGTTTGTCGACCTTCTATCGTGCGGGTCCCACTGCTACCTTGGATGTTCTCTCAGCAGGCATGCCATAGCAGCTTCTTATTGACTATTTCCCGCGTCCTTTCTCCCATGAATGGTGCTAGCTTGCCATCTCCCCTGTGTATTGTTCTTACAAGCTCGAGATTGGCCTCTAGAACAAAAAGCACAAAGATGATTGACTCATGGGGTGAGATCCAATATCTCTTAACATCGACTGAAGGATAGGAATAACGTAGAAGCTAAGAAACTGGATGAAGTACCATTGTGAGGATGATTTGTAGAAGTAATATACACAACGAAGTGCCTTATCAGCAATGAGTGAAAAAGTTATAGTTGAATACCCATCAAAATTTGTTGAAGGATTTACCCAATGGGTCGCACAATGGTAAGGCCAATATTGCATATGATCCTGAGAGTGGTGTTCTGAAATACATACTACAGGGAGGTTTTCTTAGGGAAATATGAGGGAAATTTGAAGGAGATTGAAAGGGGCGCGGGCTCTTGACTGACGATTTCTTTTTGTGTATCAAACGATGTTTAAATAATGACTCTATATGGTTTGGAGGTGGTGGCTACGGTTTGTGGAGTTTTGTGGCATTAGTGCGGGAAGGCTTGGAGTGAGTGAAATGCTACAAATGGTGTCAAATTATAAGGTTTGCTCCCCATAAAGAGTAGTGGATTTGCATCAGGATGGAGTTCTCATCATTAATGCCAATGGTCTCCTGTGCATCTTCTCTGTGTAGTATGTCATTTTGGGCATGCTAGTGGTAATTGAATGACAGATCAGATGAAGGGTGTTCAGGCTCTAGCGGGACAACCTGAGCATGAAAGGACCAATTTAGATCATTCATAAATGGGGGAAATCAAGAAGATCGAGTGCACCATTAAAGTGTTATTGAGAAATGAAGAAATTGGGCCGAGCTTCAGCTTGGGAGGAGATCTTATCATTTAATTGTAGAACGAGGTCCATAGAGTGAGCAATGGGACATATTCGATTATTACATTAAAGGGTACAAATCCCTCATCATGAACTATGCGGGGATGAAATTACAGAGATCGCTTGTCTCTCCGTCGTTGTCTCAACGACTCTTCTATGGCATCCTTCCGCATATATCGTCCCGCACGTCCCAGTCCACAACCTCTTCATATATGGGTCCCTCATCTTCGAGGGACATCTGACTCTTTCATTGTCACAATGACATTCTTATGTTGTCTTCCCGCCTCTTTCTTCCCACTCCTTCATCCTGCAGACAACACTCATGATCAATGTTCTCGCAAGCACCATTAGAGCATTCTAAAAATGATCGATATCACTTGATGTGGACTGTTGGTCGGGGAGACTATTTTAAAATGGTTTGGAATTTATTAGGGAAACTGTTGTTCCATCAAAATAGATTCAGAGGCTCGGGGGGAAAGTACTTCATGCTATTAATATGTGTGGAACGAATTATGAGAACCAAGTGAAATTAAAAGGGGAACAATTTTATACATGAGATGTTGTGGCTCATAGTGTGGCCTTATTATCCATATGTGACTAAGCCATCGAATTTCCCTTCTCAAGTATTGTTATTAATTATTTTCAAATGCTTAAAGGGTTAAGGGGGATAAGGCTATTTAAATCATAATCAAACAACTATTTGGAATAAGTGTTATATGGTCACAAAAACACCAAACAATCACCCACAAAAGCTTATATCATTATGATCTTAATTCAATCTACTATTTTGTGCAGGGATTTTTTTACAAATGAAGATCATCCAAAGAGCTTATTGCAGAGGGATATTTCTCGCGATACATTCACCTTTGGCATTGCACATCTAAAGAAGAAAAAGAAGGTGAGACCTCAATGAATACAATCCAAATGAGGAACTTGCATGATGCCTACCAAGCCTATGAAGGAGATGTAATAGTTAGAAAACCACCTATGGGGCCAAACCAAGGAAGGGATTTGAGCTCATGAATGATGCATGCAATAGATTACCTGAGGGGAGTGTTGCAAAAGAAAATAGTGATAAACTCTTCAGGGATGGCTAACATATGGATGACAGTGTGCCAAGAAGAGACAATACCAAGAACACAAATGGTTGTCCACCAAAACCAGAGGCAAGGAAGGATTGTTCTATCTCTTATCAAATGATCATGATCTATTAAGGGGCTCTCCTACAAGATTAGGAGATAGCTAATCCATCCCACAATGATGAAAATTTTCAAACAAGGTGTACTTGATTTATTAAAGGATGTTGTGAGCATAACAAGTAGGAAGGAAACTATCAATCATTTTTTGCTATAGTAAAAGGGAAATCAGCAAGAGGAAAAAATTCTACAACACCTCGGCACTACAAGACAAAATAGGGAAAAAAAATGATATATTTTAAATTACTCTATAATGGGGGGTAGGTGAAACCCTAATGTAATTTAATTTGAGCCACTCATTGCAATTCAATCCTAGCCATTCATTTGGGCTTTGGAAAACTATAAATAGGGGTCTACCCTTCATTTGCAAATGGTTGGAGAACTGGTGTAAGGGAATTCTACAACAATAGAAAGCAACATTGCATGATTTATGGGTGTTTCTTTTGAGTTTGTTCATTATGCATGCATGGTTCTACTTCCAAGTTAGATTTAGTTGTTAGTTTCTTGAGTGGTCCAAGTGATAATGGTGTTTGTTGTTATAGTATTTGATGAATTTCTAGCTCATGTTTTTTGTGGTTTATTGATGACGAATCACTTTGTAAAGCTAGTTTGAGCTTCCTTACTTCATTGCTACAACTTAGTTTTATTGCATGTTCATGATGTGTGTGTGCAATCTAAAAGTTTGCAGTCCTTAGAAGATTGCACTGGTTTTGTGTAGTTGTAGGCTTCTCTTGGTCAAGCAAAACCTAGTTTAGGAAGTTTGTCTACTATAGCAACTTCCATTATCACTGTTCATTCATAGTTTTAGATTTAGGAATTCCCTCTCTTCCTTACCCTTTTTTCCTTCTTTTTTTTAGGAGTGACCTAAGCTAAGGTTTATTGCACATTGTAAAGCTAAATCTGAAGCTGAAATAAGAGTTCTTTATTGTTGTTTGAACCTGTAGCAGCTAAACAAAAATTTCTACACTTTAAGAACTCCATTTGCAAACTCAACTTCACACGCTTTGTAACTCATCCATAAGACCTCCTTGTGATTCCAACAAATCACATAAAACAACTGAGATATTCCAAGCACTATCAAGACCTGACATTAGAGACCTTGGGATAGTGTTCTGCAATTCGATAATGGAAGATTGTCTTTCAAGAGAGGTGATGCATGTACACATTAGCTATGTTGAGAGGTGCATAAAAAACACATCAACAATCCCTAGGAGTAATAATTCAAATTGTAATTTTTGGAAGATCTTACAATTTTTCAGATAGCCAAATTTCAGTAATCAACATGTCAAATTTTAGTAATCAAGAGATTAAATTTTCGTAATCAACAAGTTCTATCATCTTTCTCTCTGTCTATATCACTCATTATTTGTTCCTTATTCTTTGGACCTCTCTCTCACACTATCTCCTTCCCTCTATACTTCTATCTATCTCACCTCTCTCTGTCCCTCCATCCCTCCCTTCTTTCCTCCTTCCCTCTCTAATTTTCTTTATCTACCCCTCTCTCTCTCTTCCTTCCTCCCACCCACCTTCCCTCTCTCTCTCTCTCTCTCTCTCTCTCTCTCTCTCTCTCTCTCTCTCTCTCTCTCTCTCTCTCTCTCTCTCTCTCTCTCTCTCTCTCCTCTCTCTCTCTCTCTCCTCCATCCTCTTGTTCTATCTCTCCTTGCTTGTATATGCTTATCTCTATCTCTCTCCCCATCTCTACCTCTCCCTCCCTCATTCCCCCTCTCTCCCTCTCTCTCAATATCCCAAACTTCCTCCTCTCTCTATTTCTATCTCTCTCTCCATCTCTACCTCTCCCCCCTTCCATCTCTATCTCTCTCCCTCTCTCTTCCTATCTCCCTCTCTCTCCCTCTATCTAAATCTACCAACCTTACTCCTTCCCTCTATATTTCTCTCACTCTCTCCTTTC